>CM056053.1:298594144-299184144 GCA_029574335.1 Rana kukunoris
GGATAATGGAAGTACCAAATACCATTGTCTTCCATACACATTATGAAGAATGTTGGACCCATATGGGAAAAAATACACAAAAAATTATGTTTTTTTTTTTAGCATTTATTTAACAAACTGCATAAAAGCATTCAAAAACAAATCTGTATTTCACAACGTAAATACTACAGAACGTAAATACATTTTCTCAGGTAAAGGATAACTAAAACCCAAAATGTAATATATTGCAGATTACAGGTTTTTAGATACAGTGGTGGCATTTGTTTTTATTTTTCTGGCTACAAGTACAGAAATGCCTGTTGATTTCCTGTGAGCTTCACTGAAAGCACAAATGCAATTCAGATGACAAAAATATGACTAAAACTAAAATTCCATTTTAGTCAAACGACTAAAACTAAAAAGAAAATTTGACCTAAAAATTAATACTGCAGGGCACATGTTATTTGCAGGATTATTAGGAAAATAAAAGCTGAAAAAAAAGGAATGCAATCACCTCATCTAAGGACTAGTAAGCTGCAGTATATAAAACATTTGTTTTTGGTTTTAGCTATGCTTTAATTCCAGAACTGAAAATCTTGCCCGATATGAAAACCCATACAAATTGCAATTTCCTTTCCAATGATTCCTTTTAAAAGTTATAACAGGAGATGTCCTCAGAAGTCATCTTTACTAAATATCAAAAAGCACAATAATTTTTTTGTACAAATATCAGTTTTTGAAAGATTTTGTATAGTCGATATACAACAGTGCTTCTCAACCCAGGTGCCATTAGACGCCTGACCCAGTTTGCCTTGGACCAGCGTCATGACATGCCATGGTGTGGCGGCGGGCTGACTGCCAGGCACCTTAGAAACAAATGACATTTTAGGGCAGGATGCACAGTATCATTCTTTGTTATGGTGTTGGCAGCTAGCCCACCCACACCATAGCATGATTGCTCATCCAGGGCAGACAGCACACAGGGCTGCCCTCAACATTCAAGAGAGAATGTCTAACGCCTCCAGACCTACTCCACCTCCTGTCATGCTGCTGGAGCCAAAAAGTAGGGTTCTGAAGTGAAGGGACTGTGTGATTGGCTGTGAGATGGGGGGACTCTGATAGGACAACTCAGTTGCAATGGGAGGCTCCCTACGTATAAGGAGTAGGTGGGGGGGGGGCTGTGATGTAAAGCTTCTGAGTCCAAGTAAAACTTTAATTTTTAGACTTAGGTGCCTTAGGTACTTCAAAAAGGGTGATGCAACTGAAAAAAGGTTGAGAAACCCAAATATAGAAGATGGTTGTACGAGTGCCACATCAACAAATGTATGCGACTCTCTAACACAGGGGTGGCCAAGATTTTGAAGAGCGAGGGCCACTTAAGTGACTTAGTAAACAGTCGCCGGACACAATGAGCAGATGACCGGTCCGCATCTACACTGCATATGCAAAGCAGACAGAGCCCACTCTACTCTATGGGTTCTCTCATCTAATCAAATGGAAGGGGATGGATCCACTTCTGTTTTTTTAGCAGATCGGATTGGAAGTAGGCAAGTGTAAACGGACAAAAGATTGTGTACATCTGCCGCTCCATCGAGGTGAATGGAGGGTCAAATTGGATCAGACAGATAACGTTAAAGGAGCCTAAGGCTACTTTTACACTGATGGACTGTGGTCTACCCACACCGTGGATGCAACGCGCAGGGCACCTGTGGCTTTCCTGCAGGTTAGCTGTACTTTGCCATAGAATTCTATTATATGCTGCAGGTGTGGTGCACTTTCTGAAAGTGCACCAAACCCACATGTAAAACTAGAAGTCTATGGCTCAGTGCAGATAAGCTGCAGGTGCAGTGCACTACACCTGCGGATCAGTTTGAAAGCAGCCCGGTAAAAACTGCAGAACAGATATGTCCATATATACAATGTAATTTTAGTAATAAACCCATGCAGAGGGCATTTGTTTTCACGCCACCTATGACTGAGGTGGTGCTATACAGGAAGCATTGGCTTATGTGGCTCTGCTTCGCAGCTATTTGCTTTCTCTACCACTGGCTTCATTCACAACACTGATGTTCTGGCATGGTGGGTAGGCAACCTGCAATCTTGGCTTGCCAACCCAGAGCAGGAGATCGCGGGCCTCATCAGAGGGCTCCGCGGGCCATATGTGCAGGGCCCACTACAGCTACCTGTACAGATGACAGGATGTGGATCCATGCTGGTATGTGCACATCCAAGTGTAAACATGCATACAGGTATGGATGTATGACTGGACGTAGTCTGCATTCAGGGGTGTACATACATACCTGTACGCATGTATACCCGCAGATGTTCATTTACCAGCATACAGCCACATCCTGTCATTGATTTGTACAAGCAGCTTTACCTCCCAGGCTCAAGCTTCTGCACAGATATGCATGCTGTATGGCCCTTGCACATCTATGTGAATGATATCTTTGTGTCAAATGTCCAGAATTTGAATAGCCAATTCTATTGCATTCTACAAAGTGATTGAGTTGTGCAGTCCATGGGCTTTTCTCTGGCTGGTTTTGCTGCAGCTAGTGCTGGGCTTGAAACATTAAATTCTACTTCCAGTGCTTGACTGTGTGGCCAGCTTTCCCATATCCAATACTCGACTTGAGTTCTCCTGACCTCTACATTGGAAAGGACATTTACTGCAGAAAGGTATGGGTTTGCTTTGTTATCTTAAAAATCACTGAAATTATAGAAAAAATATCAGAAGATTTTGAATGAGAGTTTTACACTTACAAAATTGCTTGCATTTACAGTTTATAGTTCTATGTTTATACTGTATAGACATATGTTACTCATAGTTATGCAGATATAGATATGTCTACATTATGAGTGTAAATATGAAAAAACCTTCACGTATACAAGAAATGATAAAAATATAACAATGTTTCAGAAATACATCATTTTAAAGAAAAGGGATGATGTATCATATTAGAATTGATGAACATCACTATGGTCTATCTGTTAGGCTTGTAACCTTTACTCCGATATATGCAGATGATGCGAGGTGTGTTTATCAGCACCCATCTAATGGCACAGGAAAGTAACATGAATTGCATCTGTGCGCCAAAGCCCCCTTAACATGTATTGGCTTAAGGGGCTGAAAAACAATAAAAGGGTCATTGACCTAAATCCACTTTACCTCTAATCCAACTAGTCGCTTTGTGATGTTATTCTTTTTTTTTTTTTACTTGCACAGCATCTTCCAGGACAGCAACCTTTACTGCTCCCCAACAAAGTAGTACTGTGACATTGATAGTCTGATGGGTAACACTAGCATTTGTCCCTTATGTTTTGTCCTTTAGAGATGCTCAAAAGCAATTTTTTTCTTTAATTGAACATCTTAATCTTCGTTGTAAGACCAAAAAGATCTGTAAAAAGGAAGGCTTCCAGCATCGAGATTGGTCAGACACAAAACACATTTATTTTCCTTCTCATCCAGTTCATCTACATTTGGAGCTGAAGTTAAAAGGCGCACCATTCCTAAGGGATCCGCTGGAAATATTTTTTGGATTCTCTTGGTCTGCCTTGTCACGTCTGAAAATTGTGTCTTGGTCACTTTCAAATTCTGACTCTGAAACCATAAGGCTGGAGTTGTGCTCTGTGCTCCTGTGCTTAATGCCTGTCCAACAGAAAGAATGGCAGATCAATAAATGAGTGCATTATATTACAGCTGAGCAGAATCTAATCCGTCTTACCTTTAATGTTATGGTAAAGTCTCTTTAAAAAAAACATGTTATACTTATCTCCTTTGTGCAGTTGGTTTTGCACAGAGCAGTCTGGATCCTCCTCTTCTCGGGTCCCTCTTTCCTGCTCATGGCCCCTCCCTTCTATTGAGTGCCCCTAAGGTCAACAGCTTTCTATGGGGGCACTGGAGCCGAGTCACAGCTTTGTGTGTCAATTAAGACACGGAGACCCCACCCCCTCTCTCCCCTGATTGGCTGACTGACTGATTGACAGCTGCGGGAGCAAAATGGAGTGTCCTGGACGGCTTTGACATTTGTGGACATCGCTGGTGCGGCTGCTACACACAATTTTTTTTTCTTATCTTAAGGCATAATGCCTTAAGCCTCGTATACACGACCAGTTTTCCCATCGGGAAAACTGCCATGAGAGCTTTTGGCTGGGAAAACGGGCTGTGTGTATGCTCCATCGCAGTTTTCCCGACAGGAAAACTGCCGGGGAACTGCCGGAGCAGGTTCTCGGTTTTCCCGGCGATAAAAAGTCTGTTGGGAAACCCGTACGTGTGTACGAGGCTTAAGGATAAAAAACCTTCTGCCTTTAAAAAAGCATGTTAATGCTAACAACTGGTATTGAGAATATTTTATCTTTGCCTTTTAGTATGTGAAGTCTGGTAAAACTAAACTCTGAGCTGTCCCTCCTCTCCACACACCCTCTCCTCTCCCATCCCCCATGAACTAATCGCTGGCCAAAAAAAAGTGAACTTCCCCTTTTAGTCACCCAAATCTATGGTCACAAACTCTTGACCTATTGGGTGCCCACACCACTACTTGCATGACATGGACACTTCCTATTGGCTGTAGGCGATTATGTCAGTGCAGTGGGACTGTTGGGTACATCTGCAGTGCTGGATTAACGGTCCACCACACCTGGAAATGGTGTTAGTAAGGGACCCAGACAGCAGACTTAGGCAAGTATAAAACAGGTTTCATAGGTTTGCTTGCCTGGAGGTTATTTTTTTTGCTGTATATTGTTGAAATTGTGTTGGACAGGACATATATATATATATATATACACACACATACATATGTTGTGTTACTATTCTTTATATGTTATGTTGTGTTAACACATACATACAATATGTTATTGTAAAACAAAAAACTAAGTTGGATTCAGCGTTTCAGTTCCCCCTTAGTTTCAGCTCAATATAAAGATTGCTGTTCAAAATAATATTATAGAATGTTGTAAATAGTGGTGGTGTTTTTCAATTGGAAGGAAGGAATGAAGGTAGTGCAGAAGAGAGAAAGGAAAAAGTAGAACTTCGAATTTTAAGACCATAGTGTTTCTGTAGTAATGGTAGCCAAAAAAAGATCTCTCACGGTAAGACTGCCCTAAACCGTGACAAATCAAAATGATCATATTATGAAAACACAAAGATTGACCCTTCATGTTGGGGCACATTCACACCTGCGAATGCACCAGACCCCAAGTACATGCAAGAACCCCGGCTGTTAGCTTTGGGAGGCAGACCCATTGAAAGCAATATTAGATTCCAACAGCTAGTTGTGGTCGCTCGTATGTAGTCACAGGCGAGTGATCACTGGCATTTGCACCCTTTAATGCATGTCAGAAAACAGATTTTTCAGATTTGTTTTTACTTACCATACTTGGGTCTCAGTGCCATTCTTTCTTGATCATCAAAGTTATCCAGAATAGTATATTTAGTTTTCTTTCTTATTTTGGTCCTCTTTCGGCTGATGTGAACACAAAAGATTTGTATGTCAAAAACTAACTTAACATTGCAGAATCTAAATGTGTTTTGCTAAAGACTTAAAATAACCCATTTAGTGCAATTTCTGAATGGTGCAACCAATGACCCTTGAATGTCCGTTGCATTTATGGAACACTGAATGGTACAGTAATTACCGTATATACTCCAGTATAAGCTGAGTTTTTCGGCACATTTTTTTTGTGATGAAAAAGTCCCCCTCGGCTTATACACGAGTCTCCTTTTTGCGCCTAATCTCCCGGATTTTGGAGACCCGTTCGTAGGTCTCCTGGACCCCAAACTTTGCTGACACATATAGCCCCACTCTTCCTCTACAAGTGTGCAAAGTTTGTTGTTTGGGGGGCCTATGGCCGGGGAGCACTGATTTTTCAAAGTCGGGCACCCCTTCTATAGACTCATGTTAAACGGTAATTTCTCCAGTAAATTTGGGGGCCCGGTACCAGCCAGCCATAGGTCCCCTGGCACGAAACATGTAGCCCCGGTTCTCCTCTACAAGTGTGCAAAGTTTGCTGTCTGGGGGACCTACGGCTGGGGAGCACCGATTTTTTAAAGCTGGGCACTCTTTCTATATACTCCCATGTTAAACTTAAGTCTAGTCATGGACACAGTGAGGCATGCAGATGGACACCCTAGGCTTATACTTGAGTCAATACATTAGGTGCCTTGGCTTATACTCGGGTCAGCTTATACTCAAGTATATACGGTAACTGAAATATGTTGTTTTTGTATCAGTATATATTTTCTTGAGGTTTACGATTAAAGATTAGAAATATATACAGTACAGACCAAAAGTTTGGACACACCTTCTCATTCAAAGAGTTTTCTTTATTTTCATGACTATGAAAATTGTAGAGTCACACTGGAGGCATCAAAACTATGAACTAACACATGTGGAATTATATACATAACAAAAAAGTGTGAAACAACTGAAAATATATGTCATATTCTAGGTTCTTCAAAGTAGCCACCTTTTGCAGCAGACACATCTCTAGAACAACTGTTAGGAGGAGACTGTGTGAATCAGGCCTTCATGGTAGAATATCTGCTAGGAAACCACTGCTAAAGAAAGACAACAAGCAAAAGAGAGGTGTGATGGTGTGGGGGTGCTTTGCTGGTGACACTGTTGGGGATTTATTCAAAATTGAAGGCATACTGAACCAGCATTGCTACCACAGCATCTTGCAGCGGCATGCTATTCCATCCGGTTTGCGTTTAGTTGGACCATCATTTATTTTTCAACAGGACAATGACCCCAAACACACCTCCAGGCTGTGTAAGGGCTATTTGACCAAGAAGGAGAGTGATGGGGTGCTGCGCCAGATGACCTGGCCTCCACAGCCACCGGACCTGAACCCAATCGAGATGGTTTGGGGTGAGCTGGACCGCAGAGTGAAGACAAAAGGGCCAACAAGTGCCAAGCATCTCTGGGAACTCCTTAAAGACTGTTGGAAGACCATTTCAGGTGACTACCTCTTGAAGCTCATCAAGAGAATGCCAAGAGTGTGCAAAGCAGTAATCAAAGCAAAAGGTGGCTACTTTGAAGAACCTAGAATATGACATATTTTCAGTTGTTTCACACTTTTTTGTTATGTATATAATTCCATATGTGTTAATTCATAGTTTTGATGCTTTCAGTGTGAATCTACAATTTTCATAGTCATGAGAATAAAGAAAACTCTTTGAATGAGAAGGTGGGTCCAAACTTTTGGTCTGTACTGTATATTTTTTAGACTGGTAAATACAAAATATTGCATATGAATGTTTCATATTTACCTTGTGCAGCCATCAGGTGGAGCTAGTGTTTTTGCTGACTACAAACTCTTTGTATTTTTATACCATTTTTTGACCCCCTATCTATTCAGTAAAAAACAGCTGAATGATCAGAGGAGGGACTCATCTCCTTCCTTCTCTCATGTAGTGTTGCATAAAGTATCAGTTATAAAGAGGCAGGCCAACAGTTTGCAGCTACTGCTGTTTTTTTCTACAATGCTCTGCAAACACTGTGTTGGGAGTTTTTTTTGTATGAAATGAGATTGCCTAGCCCATAGAACCCTTTGTTGGGAACTAGCCTATTTGATTGTGTCTTTGTTTTTTCTAAAATTTCTACCTTTTGGTTCTGAAATATATAATCTCCCTGTTTACATTATTAGTTACCCTAGCTTTTTTTTTTTTTTTTTAATAAACTTTGTTTATTTGGCATAAGTACGTATCTCAGCATACATTTGCAATGTTGTTACCCTAGCTTTTGTAGTATTATAGTTATTAATTTCCCCAAATGTAACCAAACTTTTCCAGCATATGAGACTGATGTCTAATAATATTGTGGGAAGTACAGTACAGAGGAGTCTAGTCAATCCAGTAATAGTTTTTACCTTTTATAGCAACAGATGCATAGCCAGACCATGCCCATAAGAAAGGCAACCAAGGCAAACGTCAGCACAGTAATATAAAGTACACTCCAATCTGCAAAATAAATTAGTACCCGATATTAACATACTTTGCTTATGGGATGCGATTTATTAAAAATGTAAAATGCAGAAGTGTCTCCATCTCCATAAAAAAAAAAAATACCTAAATGAAAAAAAGGGTCTCTCAATGTGCTCTTGAATCTCTTTCCCAGACATAGACATGCAGAAAATGTATTTGCAACATGCTCATGTATGGGAATAAATGCTAATTTCCACAGAATTTCTATAAATGGGAAACTTTACCTCCCTGGGCCCTTGAGTAGCTACAACATGCTATATGGGCATTTAGCAGAGAAAATGGGGGAAGGTCTGGTCTGCCTGGTCATACACTGGTAGATTTTTGTATGGAAGTTCTCATCAGTACATTTAATGAGATAATCAGGTTGTTGGATAGTACTTCAAAAACTTTTGCTTTTAATATTTGATTTTGGAGTAAATGGACTACCATATATACATATATTTTCAGGCCTTTTTTAGGGCTGAAAATACCCCCCTCGGCTAATACTCGAGTCAGTGTACCTGCGTTCTTGACAGGCATCCATTTTTTTTTTAAAGTCCTCCTGGCGTTCCGTTCCATAATAGGCATTTGACACTGTGTTCCGCCTATCACGGAGGTCCTCTCATCCTCGGACAGTTTCCCAGCAGACACTGTGTTCAGTGTTCCGCCAATCACAGGCGTCCTCTTGTCCGAGGATAAAAGAATGTCCGTGGTTGGTGGAACACTGAACACAGTGTCTGCTTAATCCGGTTACAGCATTCTCACCCTAGGCTTATATTCGATTCAATACTTTTTCCCATTTTTTTGTGGTAAAATTAGGTCCTCGGCTTATACTCGTGTCGGCTTATACTCAAGTATATATGGTAATTTTACCGTACCGCATTAACCCAGTGTCGGCAGTACTTCACTATGTACCTTTTTATTTGCTCATCTCTTTTTATGCACTTCTACCTCGGTCCGCCTGAATAACCGTTCGTGGAAGCCTCTCTGAAGTGAACCTGGATATATGTATCAGACCTTCATTCTATAAGCAATTTTTCGACCCCTGGACTGCAAAGCTTAGGGTCTATCAGCTCTGAGTGGGGTTGCAAGATTTGACTCCCTCTGCCAGGCCGGCTTTACCTAGCTAGATTTTTGCACCTGAGTAGGAGTTTGTGCTGACATGGAGCTGATCAGGAAAATTTTCCAATTTCTTGACAGCTCCATGTCGGCCTACCACTGGGAATTAACTAGCAAACCAGGGTGGAATGATGGAGAAACAAAACAAGGTTAATTATGGCCTCTGGCTGATGAGATAACCATTTTTCTAAAATTAACAGTCGTCCACAATCTATGCGATAATGAGAAATAAAGATGAAGAGGAAAAGAAAGGAACACCAGCCTGGAAGAGGGAGTCAAATGTATTGCCTCGTATACACTCGTATGGAATTTACGACGGGAAAAGTTCCCGTCTAAAATCCTGAGTGGAAAGCCGAGAACCTGCTCGGTTCAGTCTTTCCTCTACACACGACCGGGTTTCCTGACAGGAAAACTGCGATGGAGCTTTGGCTGGGAATCCCGGCCGTGTGTATGCTCCATCGCAGTTTTTCCCATAAGAAAACTGCCAAAAACCTCCATGCAAAAGTTTGCCAAATTTCCCTGGTTCTCTTTTTTTTGTCCTGGCGGTTCTTGGGCAGTTTTACCGTCGGCAAAACTGCGAGGAGCATACACATGGCTGGTCAAAAGCTCTCCTCACAGTTTTCCCGTTGGGAAAACTGATCATGTGTATGAGGCGTATGAGTTTGGTCCTGCAGGTGAGGGTATGGGTGGGGCATACCCAGTGGTGGGTTGACATGGAGCTGTCAGGAAAGAATATATTTGAAAGGAATGTACTCACCACAATTACTTTCCCCATCACTGACATAATGCTCGATAAAATTTTCCATCCAAAAGGGATAACAAAGGCAGGATTTTGTTATTGGGTCACAGTGTCCATGTCCCGAACATTTCAGAAGACATACTATTATACAGAGAAAAATGATTATAACTGGTGTGTACTGCTGCCTGGAAACAAAGACAAATCTTGTATAGATGTAGATCTAGTCATCATGGTCCTCTTATAGTGCATATTTCCCCACACTATTAATCAGCAACGTGAGACTTTTAAAAGATCTAAGTACCATGAACTAAGAATATTTTATCTATTCAGGTGATTATGGTCAGTGCTTCCCCTCCCCATTCCATAGTATAGGTTAATGCATTGCCATGTAGAAAGATCTTTTATACAAAAGTTCTTTCTTCATTCAGATTGTGCTTCCATGTCCTGCTGCCATCTGATGCCTGTGGGTAGCTTTTGAAAGCCTGCCATACTAGTGTAGAGTAAATCTTTTATGTGTATCAAGGTTAAAGGCATCGATGAAACATTACTCAATTTTTTTGTTTATTTATAGATGATAGATCCACGGATATACAAAGGCAAAATACAGAGCCTAGAGGTTAAGTACAACCATATAGTACACTTACCAGCTGTGTCTACTCTAAGAACTTTGTACAATAGAAAATCCGCCTTTTCTTTCAAAAGCTGGTTTTGAAGCGTTCTTTTAACATCTATTGCCTTCCATGTTTTAAGGGGATGTCCACTTTGCACATAGAATAGGATCGCAGTACTGTTTTTTTTTTAACAGAATACAGTCAGACATTTAGGAAAAGATGATTCTCATTAATTCAAAGCAATGCAATAATTATTGTTTAGAATTGACAAGACATCTGCATTATTTCTACTGAGGGTCACAACTGATAAATTCTAGAAAAAGATTATGGCACTTTGGAGCATTATAGCAAAAACTGCACGTTACAATATGCAATCCCAGAAGAAAGGGGCCAGAAAACATTTCTTAAAGTACTAGGTAGCATTGCAACGATACCGCCCCCCGATCTGACAGACATCTGTGAAGTTTCTTGAACAGATGTCTATTCAAATCGCCCCCGAAGTCTCCAAAAGTAGTAAAGAAACTACTTTTGGGAATAAAAGAGAACATGTTCTCTATCTAAACTCCGATGGAATTCATCGGAATTTCCAATGGAATTACTCCAATGGGGCATACACACGGTCGGAATTTACGATTGAAAAAGTCAGTCTGACTTGTTCCGATCGTGTGTATGGGGCTTTAGAAATCCTCCATAGGTGCTTTGACCTGCCATTAACCTCCTTCTAAATGACATTAGTCTGCTTCAAGCTACTTTTGCATTCCCATTGACTTGAATGGGGTGAGAAGCAGTCCTGATGTAAACAAAAGCCCCAATACACAGGGCCTTGGGCTCAGGGTAGACAAGTAGATCTCTCCCTGAGAATAAGTAGAGGCGTGTTCTTGACTAGTTACTGTTTATAGTGAGACTCATCCAGTGAGGAGACATGACATGTGTACAGTCACTATATTCTTCTCTACTATCAATAAGCAGAGAGTCAATCTGGTACATTTGTTGGGCACAACTAGTGCATCTGATATTGGAAGTTCTGATTATTGCCTATGTGCACCTCTTAACAATCCGATTCTCATCTTAATTGCAGTAAACAATTGAATCATGGTGGGGTTGGGCTGGTTAAAGCAAGTTTAAGGCCCAACTCCGGGAAACTTGAAAAGCGTCGCTTACAGTGGGGCTGTGCTCGTACTGTAAGGTTTAAATTCTTGTAAAGGGGAATTGTTAAAGTAGATTTACTTACCTGATCCCCTGCTCCTCTGTGCTGCTAGACTGATCCCTGCAGCATCTTCTCCTCTATGCCCCTGCAGTCTAAGGTCCTAACATCATTAAGATCAATGCAAGAGCTATAGCCCTGCACTGGACATGATGATGTTGAGATACAGTTTACAGCCAGAGTGTGGGGGAACCCTGAGTAGAGGGGTAGTTGAGTAGAACTAGTTTTACTCACTCCCCTAGACTAAACAAGCAATTACCCTTGCAGTGCAGGGGAAGCTCCTCTGTATGGGACAACATTCATGTTTCCTGGAGCTGGGCTCTAAGCTAATCATACACCTTACAATCTGATTGTACAATCAATCTTCTTTAGATCTACCAACAACTATGTAGTTCAGGTAACTGTTTAATGGAATAGAAACGAAATAAACTGTACATATACCTTAAATCTGAATGTGCTTTTATCTTCTGAACTTTAACGTCAGAGTCAAGGACATTGAGAAGAACAGCCAGTTGTCTCACTAAAGTGTCTTTCTGTTGTTCACTTAGCTGACTCACTGCAACCTCTAAAATCAGTTCAACCAGGCTTTGTTTCCTTGGATCTGTAGCAGGAAAAACCAGATCACAGACACGTGGTGAATTTATAATTATGAATCAATTTAAAAAAGAAGCAAGTTATAATATGAAGAGGAATATAGTGACAAAATATGTGTATGATTATTTAAAAGGGGAAAAGGTGATTAATAAGTATCTTAAGTTGAACCTGGGCTGTTCTATGACCTGGTTGAAGTGCAGACGCCTTGTTGTACTTGTAAGTACTAGTGTTGGTCTTCAAACCAATCCTTGTGACCTTGTGGAGCTACTTGGATCCTGAGCCCAGGCTTTACATGGGGTTTTAACATCTGCCAGATTTTTTTTGGAAGGAGAAGCACTGGCATTTGACTGAAGACTGACAAAAAGAGGGACTTGTCAGAAAGTTTTTTAAAATGAAGAAGAATTCCAGACATTGGTATACAGGTATGCAACACATAGTTACATTGGTCCAGCTTGCTTTTAAGCAGTGGCAGTGCGTCCATAGTGGGCGCAGGAGTGCCGCCCCCTCTCCTCTGCACCGTCACCCATGCATTGCATGAATATATCTATTGTCGCCGCCCACTATTCAGGTGTTCGGCCCCCTTTTGAGCGCCGGCCATCTGAATAACAGCGGTGGGTGTGTTTTGGAAGTGCCTGATTAGAGCCAGAGGCTCTAATAGGCTTCCCGATTAGTGGGCTCTAATCGGCTTCCAAATGGTTAAACACAGGGTGCACGGCTGTGCGTTCCCTGTTTAAACCATGCTGTGTTAGGGAATCGCTTCCCTAACACTGACCCGCCTCTCAGCCAATCAGGTGCACCGGGTCTGGTTACCGGTCACCTGATTGGCTGAAGCGACATCGAGGACGGGAGAAGACATTAAGGGAGCGGAGGCAGTCTGGAGGAGGACGGCGCTGACCCGAAGAAGATAAGTGCTGGGGACAAACTGTTGGCATTTGGGGACAAACTGGCTGCATCTGAGGGAGCAAACTGGCGTCGTTTTATGGGCACAGTGGCTGCACTTATTGGGCACAGTGGGGCAATTGATGTTTTTTTTGTTTTGTTTTTCAGTTTGCGCACCCCCCAAAAAAAATTGAGCACCAGCTGCCACTGCTATAACTATGTATGCACTATACCTGCCCAATGCTCCTGAAAGCTGGAAATCACTGAAGTAGACACCACTTCTCCAGTGATCTCCACTTGCTTCCAGGTACCATGCTGAGCAACCGCTCTGCTGCATGGTGAGCTCAGTAGGTTGTTGGCTGCTCAGCGTAGGTGCAATTCTGAAAATGCTTTGCATTTTCCGAATGAATGCAAAGTCTTTTTTAATTGGATTAGGTAAACAGGTGTGGCAATGATGTCACACTCTACACCTTGTCCAATCAGACAACGATTTTCATTCATTCAGAGAATGAAAAGGAATGTCTAAATGAAACCATGACGAGAAATCAGGCCTGGTCGATGTCCCAGCGATCTCCATTTGCTTCCGGGTCCTCTGCTGAGCGGCCAGGCTGGAAAGCATTCTCTGAATGGTGCCCATGCTAAGCCGCCAACCTCCTGTGTTTATAATGCAGGAGAGCAGCCGTCCAAGGATGGGATCCATAAGCAAGAAGTGATCACTGGAGTAGTGGTATCTACTTCAGTGGTTTCTAGCTTCCAGGGGCATCAGCCAGGTATCGTAAAATTATATCGTGGAATTCTTCTTTAACTTGGATGGATGACATGGTTCCATGTCCTGCCTGGGTCAAGGATCAAAGGAGTTCCACAGGGTCACAGGGATTGATCTGAAGACCAACACAGGCACTTGCAAGCAAAATAAGGTGCCTTCATTTCAGTGCTTTTTTTACTTTTACCATTTTATAAGTTCAATTTATTTACTATAGCCTCATACAAATCTTTCAGTTTACCATGAACGATAATCACTGTTCACGAATAGCATTAAAGGATCACTAAAGGAAAACATTTTTTAAGCTAAATAGCTTCCTTTACCTTACTGCAGTACTGGTTTCATGTCCTTATTCTTCGTTTTTGCTTTGAAGTTGCTGTAATCCTGCTCTGTTCTCCACACTTCCTGTTTGTCTGTTTCCTTATAACCACAGTGCTGGGAGCTTTCTCACGGTGGTCTAAGCTGTCATTACTGTGGGCCAGATTCTCGTAGATGCGCGGCTAATTATGCAGGCGTTGCGCATCTCAGATGCACTACGCCGACGTAACACGGAGTGGCAAGTACCGTATTCCCTAAGTAAATGCGCTCCAAGATGCGCCTGCGTCGCGTAAAATCATGGGCGTAATCCGGCGCAACTCCAAAGTAGGAGGGAAGTGGGCGTGTTGCATTATAATGAAGCGTGACCCCATGCAAATGCAGGCCGGGATGAACGGAGCATGCGCCGTGACATGGATGACCCGCGCCATGACGTGGTTGACCCGCGCCGTGACGTGGATGCCTTCTGCGCATGCGCAAAGCCTCCCTACGATGCGCCGGCGCAGGGTATATAATGCGCCCACACATGCGCCCGTGCAGCGCAAACGTCTCCCATTTTTTAGAGAGTGACGGCGAAAGTTTGTGCTGGACAAGATGGCAACTGCTGTTAAGGAGAGGAGGAAGAAGAATTTCTCCCCAGAGGAGAGGGCCATTGTCATACGGGCCATGGAGAAGTATGACTCGCGGCTCCATGGTGCTGACAGTGCCCGGACCAGCAAGTCCCGGAGGGATCAGATATTAATGAGGGTGGCGTGCCAGGTCAATGCCCTCTCTCATGAGGTCCGGACACCGCAGGACATTCAAAAGAAAATGAATGACCTGCGGCGTCATGTGAAGGGCAAGCTGGCTGCCATAGCTCGGCATGCCAGGGGCACTGGAGGGGGCCCACCCTGCCCTGTCCGCCTGACTGAGGAGGAGAAGGTGGTTGCCCGCTGCCTGCAGACGGAGCAGGTAGAGGGAGTTGGGGGCTATGAGTCCCAGAAGCCAGCCGTGAGGACAGGTAAGTGTGTTTTCTATTCTATCTGTTGTGTACATGTATGGGGGTGGAAGGGAACATGTGCCAAGTGTGTGGGTCCACCAACATGGGCATCTTTTGTGTCATCCACAGATGTGCAGGAGGGAGCGGGGCCATCTGTTGATGCCAGGGCCCATCAGGATCCATCCCCTGAAGATACAGTCCCTCTGGCTGCCCCCCTGGAACAGGACTTGGAGGGAAGTGGGCACACCTCAACGGAGGAGGTGGTTGAGGAGGGTGTGGTAGTCCAGGACCAGGCCCTCTATGTTGTTGTGGAGGAGGATGGTGGGTTGGCCGGACCAGCCCAGGCTATTCCTCTACCTGTAGCAAACCCCTCAGTGTCCCCCTCCAACCTCTCCAGTCCCTCTCTTTCCCCCCCCCTCATCTCCGGCCCCTCAACATCCTCCCCTTATGCCCGGTCCCCTGCCACTCCCCGCAAGGCGACGTCAAAGACCAGGGGTGTATCCCAGGTCCTGCCGGAACAGCTGGTCAGACAGCAGGACCAGCAAAATAAACACCTGGCCGAGGTCGTGGAGGAGATGAGGCGCCTGGCCGACAGCCTGGCATCCTCGGACAATATAACAGATGCCATCCAGGATGTTGCTGTTAACAGCGCAGCAACGCTGACCAGCTTGGGGGAGCTGCAGGAAAACACCTCAGAACTTGTGGGGGAGGTTCAGGCCCTGCGCCTTGCTATCGAGGCGCAGACTGCTGTGCAGACCCGCATAGCGGTTGCCCTGGAGGGCATGCAGGCAGCCAGGGAGGGACGTGGGGATGTTCCTCCTCAACCTGCTCCCCCCCCCCCATCTAGGGCTGCCCCCAGGCAAGTGAGGGGCAGGACCCGTGGCACCAGGCAGAGCCCCCGCCAGGCCCATTAATTTGAGTTTTCTTTAGTATTATGCTCTGGATAAGAGCTTATTTATTTTTTGTTATGCTCTGGATAAGAGCTTATTTATTTTTTGTTATGCTCTGGATAAGAGCTTTTTTTATATATTTTTGGATACTGCACACGGTGCAGTGTGAATGGTGTGTGAATGTGAGAGGGTGGCACTCCTGAAAGTAAGGGGTGTCACCCTCGGCCGTGGTGGTGAAGTTAACCCCACGGCTGTATGAATGATGTGTGAAAGGTGTATGAATGGACAGCAACATCATTGGGGCCTTGACGTGGCGTTGCTGCTCCCAAGTCCTACATGCTGGACTTGGGCTAATCCAATGCGATGTGCATGTGGTGTGTGTGATCTAGGGACATCAGTGGTGTACACGCGTGCATTGTCTGTGTGCCATGCTGTATGTGTGTGTTTAAAGGTCAAAGATTCGTAACACGAGGACACTCCTGACTGCTCTTCCATCAGCTGACGGGGTCTCCTCTGGCGGGGGGGGGCTGTGTGGTTGGGGGGTCAGGTCATCACGTAGGGCAATATGCAGGCCCTTTCGCATGGCAAAGTTGTGCAGAATACAACATGCACCAATGATCTGACCCACAAAGTTGGGGGAATACAATAGGGCCCCCCCAGACTTATCCAGGCAGCGGAAACGGGACTTCAGGAGGCCAAATGTGCGCTCCACCACTGCACGGGTTTTGATGTGTGCTTCATTGTATCTTCTCTCTCCTCTGGTTTGGGGGTTCCGGAAAGGAGTCATGAGATGGGGTCCCAGTGTATATGCAGAGTCACCTGTAAGGGAAAACACAGGAGGATGGTAGTCATGCATGTGCCACTTCTGTTGTGCATCATGGGAGGGGATAGTCATGGCTGCCACCCATGTCACTCACCAACCAGCCAGCTGTCCCCATACATGTCCTGCTCAAAATCTTCGGGGATGTTGCTTTGACGGTAGATGTAGCTGTCATGGCTGGACCCGGGGTCTTTGGCACGGACGTGCCATATGAGGTATTTGGCATCGGCTATCACCTGTACGTTGATGGAATGCCAATGCTTCCGATTGCGGTATATGTGCTCTGTGGCACTGGGGGGCTGGAGTGCCACATGTGTGCAATCAATGGCCCCGATGGTGCGTGGGAATCCGTCAATTCTGTAGAAATCTGTCATTGCCTTCTGCCGCAGGTGCACAGTGGTGGGTCTGATGAACTGGTTGGACATGCGTCTGAGGATTGCAGGGACAACCTGGTGCACACATCTGCTTATGCTGGTTTGTGACATCCCAGCCACCACTCCACTTGTACGCTGGAATGATCCACTGGCCAGGAAATGGAGTGTTGCCAGGACCTTCACCAGTGGCTGCAGTGCACGTGAGCGGTATGTCTGGCTGGTGATGTCATCCTGCAGGGCTGTGGTTATTTCCAGGATGGCAGCAGGGCTGAATCTGAAGATGCGATACACCTCCTCATCACCCATGCCAAAGAGGCTCATGCGCGCTCGGTAGATCCTCTCACGTGCCCCCGTCCTCCTCCTCCTCCTTCTATGCTCCTCTTCCTCTGCATACCTTAGTATTGATAAGACCATGGCTGGCCCTGGCATCATTGGCATATGAATGTCTTGTCCAGTAAGTGTGATTGCTCAGCTAGTCCGTTACGGTGCTGCTGTAGTTGCTCTCCAGCTGACTTGCACACGGCCTTGAGCAAAGTTACCCGTGCTTTTATGAGGGGTATGTTTACTCAAGGCTTTCGAGTTACGCGCACCACGAGTAGCCAACGCCGGACGCGCGTACTTTCGGGAATACGCGCATCTCCCTCATTTGCATATTTGCATGCTAATTCAATGGGAACTGAATATTTTTGATGCGTAACTATGCGCCTACGCCGCGCTAGCTTAATGCATTTTCGCCGCCCAGACGGAAAAAAAAATCGCGCGTATGTGGTTCTGTGTTTACCGCGCATCGATACGCAGGCGCACATTTACTATTACGCCGCGCATATACATTTACGCAGGCGTAGCGCCGCTGAGAATCTGGCCCTGTGTGTCTAAAACTTCCCAGAACCAATCAGATTCATTAAAAACAAAACACTGCCCTGGATTTGTTTGTTTTTGTTCTGTGTGTCTAATTCTACTTTGCAGAAACATGAAGCCAGTTCAAAAGTGAAACTAACCTGCAGGCACATTATATGATTGATTTTTATCTATTTTTAATCATTTTGAAAAGGAATCAGTTAACTTTTATATAGTCTCTATACCCTGTAAACAGTCATTTTAGCAAAAACAATGTTTTCCTTTAGTGACCCTTTAATGTTTGAACAGCACCCATTCATAAAGAAAGCATACTGGAATGTAAATGTAATAAGAGGCCTTTACCTGCAATCAAATATGTATTCAGCATACAAGAGCTAATGCACGTGTGCCTATTATTTGCCAGATTAGGCCATTTAGCGCTATGGAGCAGAATGAGAAATTAATGTACATCTACACTAGATATTAATAGTAAGTATCGCATAATTCCCTGCCAATAGTTCGGATCTTTCAGATTTGACATTTACTTGCATGATCAATCCTGACACAAATCCAAACACAGAGTCCAGATATTATTGTGTCAAATATTTCTTTGGCATTGGTCAAAATGTAGTCACTTTGCACAGCATTGTATCACCAATACATTTATATATACGCTAGTGATAACAAAAAAAGAGCTACAAAATATATCTCCCTGGCGTTGTATTAACATTCATACCAGGACGCACTTCCACTGTGGCTGTGTCCATATCTGACTCTCCTTTTGCATCTGTGACTTTCAAATGAAACAGATAAATTCCTTCCACCAGATTAGTCAATTGAAGAACTGGTTTGTGTTCAGACGAGTCCATCACTTCCTGTCAAACACAATGTGAGTGTTAATGTTTGTTTTTGCATGTTGGTGTTCTGCAGCGTGATTCATTCTTAATGACACCCAAAACCACCTTGCCAACAGATACTGTATGCATTTCAGAGCACGCTGTGCATTGTGGTGTGCTACCTAACAAACAAAATGATACATGGTGTGATTTGGATCATTAAGCCGCCCAATCAAATGAACAGGCTGCCTTAACACAAAACATGTCAATGCACATGTTAATACCCTACAGTCTATCTGAACCAAGAGTTACTGAGCTGCAGCAGAGAAAAATCAGGTGTCCTCCACTGGCACAGGGCTGTGCTGTGTGGCAGAGCTGTGTAAAGTTCACAACTGGATGAACAGTAATACAAATGCTTTGCAGGTGATATGGCTCCCTTATATGTATTTAATTTGTGTATTTTGCCTCCAAGGGTACAAAGACATGGCGGTTGTCACGTCCTCCATCCTTCACTCAAAGGCGTGCTCACCAATGCCTTGGACCAGGCAGGAGCCACGGTCATATGTACAGTCAAACAAAGGCGGTCTCCTAACTCAGCCACATGTCTGCAGTACCCAAAGTGTTGAGTTTCTACTTAACTGGTTGCGGACCGGCGCATGTACATTTACGTCGGCAGAATGGCACCGACAGGCACATCAACGTATATATACGTTGGTGCCTTGAGGGGGACCCCCCCCCCCCCGTACATACGGTGGTCCCTGTAGCTGGCCGAGCGATCTGGGATGAGGGGGCGGCTATTCGTTTTTGTCCGCCCCCCTCCGGATCGCTCCCAGCCAATCCGCCTGCACTTCCTCCTCCTGTGTAAACACAGGAAGGAGGAAGCGATGTGATCTCTCCCCTCAGCGTTTTTTTCAACCACCGCTGAGGAGAGATCACATCGCACAGTAAGTCTGCACTAGCACTACACTGACACATAGTCACATTAACCCCTTGCGATCGCCCCCCCCCTCCCCCTGTCACAGTGTCACTGAATGCAGTAATCATACAAATCATACATGTATGATTACTGTATTTAGTGCCAGTGTGACAGTCAGTGTGACAGTCAGTGTGACAGTCAGTTAGTGTTAGGTTCAGGGTAGCCCCCGTACCCCCCCCCCCTAATAAAGTTTAAACCCCTTGATCACCACCCTAGTTAACCCTTTCACTCCCTATTGCCAGCGTCACTAAGCGATCATTTTTCTGATCGCTGTTTTAGTGTCGCTGTTCCCGCTAGGTAGCTAATTTTTTTTTTATTGCGATTTTTTTTTTTACTAAAGACATATGGCTAAATAAATTTTGGCCTAAATAACAAAAAGTAAAAAATATAGATTTTTTTTCAAAAATGTCGCTCTATTTTTGTATATAGCGCAAAAAATAAAAATCGTAGAGGCGATCAAATACCACCAAAAGAAAGCTCTATTTGTGGGAAGAAAAGGACCCGAATTTTGTTTGGGAGCCACGTCGCACGACCGCGCAATTGTCAGTTAAAGCTACACAGTGCCGAATCGCAAAAAGGGGCAAGGTCATTTACCTGCATTTTGGTCCGGGTCTTAAGTGGTTAAGCTGCTTTGACCTATGTCCTACTCACTTGTACTGATGTATGTGTTGCATTTGAAGGGACAGGCTGAGCCTCTGCCCACTCCACAAGTCAGCGTACCTCTGTTAGCTCACTCCCAGTAACAGAATGGTGTCCCACTGAGCACATAGCATGGACCTCATGAGTGCTCTCACTTAAATCTTCTCTTCCTGTACCTAGTGACCGGGCCATAGATCTCGCTAGTCCACTCACAATGACCTGCAGAGATGGACAGCTAGGGAAGGAGACAAAGCACTGACACCATCAATAATGGAGAACCTGTCACCTAGCCAGGTACTATGCCAATGACTGATTGCCTTTTTTTCCCATGCAATTACTCATGGCAACTACCTCTTTCTCCTTGTCTTTGAAATTAACCTCTGTCATAGTGATTGTTGTGGATATTGTGGTTATGGACCCAAGTTCTTTAGTAATACTCCAAGACCTCGCATGCAACCCCTTGAATAACTTCTGAGCAGCTGAATCAACTTTTACTATATACTTAGCACAACATGTATAACATGCAATAATGTCCTTTTTCTAACTAAACCTAACCGTGGCTGCCCCAGGTTACCTGCACAGGTGCAGGACCGTCTTTAATGTTGCTTGGACCCTGGGCAAAAAAATTCTTGGGGGCCCCCCATGCCATTTTGCTCTCCACCTGCTCTGAGACATACAATAAATATCAGCTAGACTTAAAATCAGTTTACTGAAAAAGATCAGGCAGTGATTGCGATTGGTTGCCAAAGGTTACAGCATATCATTACCACTTACTGACTGGTTGCTAGAGGTTACAGCATATCATTACCACTTACTGACTGACTGGTTGGTAGAGGTTACAGCACACATTACGGCTCACTGATTAGTTTCTAGAGGTTACAGCACATGATTTCATCCTGTTGATTGGTTGCTAGACGTTACAGCACATCATCTCTTCACTATAGAGGGGTATGATATACATATGAATGCCGCCTTTATTTACATATGAATACCGCTGGCCTCAGCTATTTACGTATAAATCTCACCACTATTCACATATGAATGCCCACTGCAGGTGAGTCATCTGTACACAACAAGTGTAGAGCTGGGTAGCATTAGTAGCAGCACTTCACACTGAGATACCAGGACACAGCAAATTACTAAAACTTCAAGGGGCAAAGGGATTTAAACTGGGATAGTTGGCAAGTATAAGGCAGCTGCTTTGGGCCCCACAACAATGACAGGGCCCAGGGCAGCTTCCCCTTTTGCCCTGCCTCAAAGACGGCTCTGCACAGATGAAGTCTCTTTGAGAAAAGTCCATGCTTGGAAATGCATGAACATAGAAGTCCGCATTCCTGTTTTTTTTCCCGGCGAATTGGCATCTCAGAACCCCAACAAAAGCCTGCAAACACACCAGGAAAAGGTGGTAGAACATTAACCGTTTCTCTCTGACCTGGGCTGCCAAGTGTTAACTAAGTAAACAGAATTCTACCTGCCTAAAGGCCACTTGCCTTAAATTTAGCTTTCTGTTATTTTATGCAAAATGCAAAGTGGGGGGAGGTAGAAACACCCTAGTGTTCCTTGGTGAACTGGCAGGAACAGGGCTAGAAACTATGGCAGGGATATTTTACTACTAGAATCTTCGTGGGTAAATGAAACCAGCAAGTGCCCACCAGCCTTCACTTATAGCTGAAATCAAATGTGGGTGGACCCTTTGAAATATCCTAATTTCCTCATTTACTTACCCCAGCTGCTGGGCTCTGACCATCTCTCCTCCACTGGTATGATACTATCCCCTGATCATCAACAGACTTTGATCCATCTAGTGAAATGGAAGTATTGGGAAGAACAAGGGCACGTGTTCCACCAGCATGAGCCTTAGGAGGGCTATTTTTGCCTGTAAATTAAAATAAACATTTAAGTCATAGACAGGCATTCTGAACAAAGAGTTCAGGAGGCTTTTGCATATACAGTAATATGTATAATCTGGAGGAAAGAAGGTAAAGGGGAGACATGATTGAAACCTTTAAATACATCAAGGGGATGAATAGAGTTCAGGGGGGCAGTAATTCCAATATGAAGCCAAGGTCCAGAAAACAAGCGCATGACCTCAAACTAGCAAACTAGCAGGAGCAAAGTTCAGAACTAATCTTAGAAAGTGTTATTTTACTGAAAGAGTAGGTTAAGCCTCGTACACAAGCTTGGTTTTCTCAGCAAGAACCAGCAAGAAAACTGCTGGCAGAGCTTTCTTGCCAAGTAAACCGAGCGTGTGTATAAGGCTTTCAGGTTTCTCGTCGGGAAATCTGGCCAGAATCTCGACAAGAAAAATAGAGAACCTACTCTCTATTTTCTCGTCGAGACTCTTGTCGGCCTTTTTCCCAACGATAAACCCGAGAGTGTGTATACTTACCTGTCGCCATGGAAACCCGCTCATGCTCGAAATGACTTTGACACATGCGCGGTAGCTTCCACGGCATAAGTAGGGTGAAGCAAGATGACGGCAACGGCATCGAAGGCGACGAGTGCATGCTCGTCATACGCGATGACTTCACCACGTTCTTGCCTTTCAAAAGAACTGCGGTTCTTTTGAAAGGAGTGTATGTAAAAAAGTTTTTTTTCCCGACGAGATTCTGGCCCGTGTGTACGAGGCCTAAAGCCTTTTTTTTTTTAATGTCATTAAAAACGATCGTGTGTGGGCTCTAAATTTTCACGTCATTTTTAACGTTGATGTTTTTAACGTTGTAAAAAATGGTCGTGTGTCAGCTTTAACGACGTGAAAAAAAACGTGCATGCTCAGGAGCAAGTTATGAGACGGGAGCACTTGTTCTGGTAAAACTAGTGTTTGTAATGGAGATAGCACATTCATCACGCTGTAACAGAATGAAAAGCGCGAATCGTCTCTCACCAAACTTTTACTAACACAAAATCAGCAAGGGTAGCGCCATGTGAATGGTACTTCCCCTTTATAGTGCCGTCGTACGTCACCACGCTTTTCTAGAGCATTTTTTTTCACGATCATGTGTAGGCAAGGCCAGCTTAACAATAATCGGGTAGAAAAAAACTTTGTTTTTTTTAGACCATTAAAAATGATCGTGTGTATGCGGCATAACGCTTGGAACTTGGAATAGACTTCCAGCACAGGTAGTGAGTCAGTTAACACCAAGTGTATTTAAATATGCTTGGGGCAAACATAGATTCTATACTCGGATAATAAAAATAAAAAAAGCAAAAGAATAAAAACGTAAAAATATTAACAAACAGTAATTTTACTGCTGGCCGGTGGCCTGAGCAGGCACCGCGACGTACCAGTACATTACCTCACTAATACGTGCACCCCCTGGGAAGCGATGTGGCGCAATCTACAATTGCTGTGTCCGATTGCTGTGCTTGGTATTTTTTATATAATAATCATTTATATAATAAAAATTACAAACCCAGTGGTGATTAAATATCACCAAAAGAAAGTTGTGTAAAAAAAAAAAATTGACAGGTACCCACTCCCACTTCCTCTTTGATCGCCTTGGGCGAACGGAAGCAGAAGTTCTCCTTCCCACTCCCCCCCAAAGTCTTCTGGGACACATGATGGGTCCCAGAAGACTACGGGACCAGTCACAGGGTGCAGCATCACTCACACATTCGCAGTGGGCACCCGGCTGTGAAGTCACAAGCTGTCACAGCCGGGTGCCCATAGTGAAGACACCATTGAGGGAGGACACTGGGACAGGAGAGTGGCTGTTTATTAAAAGTCAGCAGCTACAGTTTTTTGTAGCTACTGTCTTTAAATTTTTACTTCGGAGACTGGAGCAGAAACTCTTCAGGCTTTATAAACAAGACTGTTTTATGGGGATGTAGTAAATATTTCAGTAACATATGTCTCCGAAATGGTGCTTCACTTTGACTTAAACTGTAATTGTGAAAGTGCATACATTGAAAATGTATTGACTAATCACCTTAAGAGCTATGTGCATACACATTTTTTTATTTATAAATGAGTTATGACAATAGAAAACAATACAAATTACACATTGAAGCATCATGAATACACTGCCTGAACTCACACATGACCCAATAGTCTTTTCTTGTTCCTCCCTATAACCAACAGATGTGAAAGGGATTGATTTACTAAAACTGGAGTGAAAATTCTGGTGCAGCTGTTCATGGTAGCCAATCAGCTTCTAACCTCAAGTTATTCCATTAAAGTGGTTGTAAAGAGAAGTTTTTTTAACCACTTCCCTACCGCATGCCGTCATATGACGTCACTGATTTTCGGGGGGGGGGGGGAAATATACAAATGATGCCTGCAGCTACAGGCATCGTTTAGTTATCATTCTTTGCAGCCGGCGATTCTGTGCACGATAAGTATGATTGATCATAGCGGCGCTTTACCGCCAACGCCCGTGACGCCTCAGTGTGAAAGTCAGGGTTGGGTTATAAAAAAATATCCAAATCTTAGATGATCACTAGGAGCACCATCAAATCTATCATAACCAAATGGAAAGAACATGGCACAACAGCAAACCTGCCAAGAGAGGGCCGCACACCAAAACTCACGGACTGGGCAAGGAGGGCATTAATCAGAGAGGCAGCACAATGACCTAAGGTAACCCTCAAGGAGCTGCAGAGTTCCACAGCAGAGACTGGAGTATCTGTACATAGGACAACAATAAGCCGTATGCTCCATAGAGTTTCTGTCCTATTTGTTGTTTGCTTCACAATAAAAATAAAATAAAAATCATCTTCAAAGTTGTGGGCATGTTCTGTAAATTAAATCCATAAACAATCCATGTTAATTCCAGGTTGCGAGGCAACAAAACACCAAAAATGCCAAGGGGGTGAATACTTTTGCAATGCACTGTAGTAAGTGATGAATATCTTGATAATTGATAGTCTTGATAATTCCTATATGGGGGTGGGGGGGACATTTTTGCTACATTTATGGAGGGGGAGTCTAAAAAAACGATTAGCGAAGCCTGTATATGATCCATGTACTGCAACCACCAGGTGGGCATATTTTCAACAGAAGTTGAGCCACTACGTGCTTATACTTAAACATGTTTTAAATAATTATTTTGATGCATTAGTACTGGGTGCTCTCAACAAACCAAAAATAAAAATGGCATGACATCTAGACTTGTAATGAATTCTGTTCGATCTAACAACATATACTGTCCTTTTCTAAAAGTAATACATTGCAGTAACACACAGCAATAAATATTAATTTGTATTAATTGTACTCCAGGACCTGCTTGCCTGGGTGAGTCAGAGGGCCAAAACCTGGGAGCCGCCAGCAACTGGACTCATCTCCACCATCGGGATCGGGGGCTCTGATGAAGAACAGGAAACCTCCGTGCTCCTCAGACCTTCTATAGGATCTCACCTTCACTAATCGAGGGGTCATGCAGAGCTCTCCGTCTCCTCTGTGAATGTTACCACTGTATGCCCCGGCTGCCATTTCCTGGTTCACAATTCTTGCCCCTAATCGCATCCATGACAGCCTGACTCTGGGTCTAATAGAGTGCCTCAAAAAGACTGTCTATGGAGACCATTGATGCAATCATGCCACATCAAAGCTCCAAAAAAACTATTACCATATTTATCGGCGTATAACACGCACCCTAACTTTAAGAGAAGAGTTTTAGGGGAAAAAAATCCAAGGCCCCCTGCGTATAACACCCAGGCACAGTTTACCCTCTATTTTCAGGGTAAAACAGTGGGTATTATACGCCAATAAATACAGTAGGTCCATAAAGTGCCTTTAATTCATATAGGTTGGCATCTATATGCACTGGATAATAGTTCAGGCATGCATAACATACAAATGAACAGGGTCTCAGAATTGAACGCTTCCAGGATTCACATGGTTGACAGGAAGAAGAACTGATGGAGGCAAAAATTTAAGAACTAATTTCTTTCTACTTCAATTCAGACTGATCTATTGAAGCTTGTTTTATAGTATATCCTTAAAGCGGTTGTAAAAGGTAAAAATGTTTTTTCCTAAATAGCTTCCTTTACCTTAGTGCAGTCCTCCTTCACTTACCTCATCCTTAGATTTTACTTTCAAATGTCCTTATTTCTTCTGAGAAATCCTCACACAGTAATGCAAGGCTTTCTTCCTGGTATGGAGTGTCGTGCTCGCCCCCTCCCTTGGACTACGGGAAGAAAGCCTTGCATTACCGTGTGTAGTTACAGACAGAAGAACAGGAGACATTTAAAAGCAAAATCGAATGATAAAGTAAGTGAAGGAGGACTGCACTAAGGTAAACCCATGATGGGGTTGATTGCAAAATCTAGAGTGCAGCTCTACATCAAAACCAATCAGCTTCCAGTTTTTTTTTTTTGTCAAAGCTTAATTGAACAAGCTGAATTTAGAAGCTGATTGGTTACTATGCACCAAATTTTGCCCTATCCAGTTTTAGTAAATCAACCCCAATGTTATTTGCTTTCTAACTAACTTTCTGCTCAAGGAAGAAATTCTACGAAAGGGGAAGGACAACTGAAGGAATGATCCTTTAGGATAATACTGTATATTGGGATAATATTGGGATAATATTGTGTGGCATTCTGTACAGCAGCAGGTATAGAGGCACAGTCTGTCTAATCATAAGCCATTAGCACGCCTTGATAGTAATGAGATATGACTGATAGTATTTACCTTCTTTAACTGTGATGGAGACAGCAGCTGTGCTGCTTAACCCTTGCTGGTCCTTGACAGTCAAACGAAAGCGGTATGTTCCAATGTGCAGATCAGAAACAACAGCCACTGGTTTATCACTGTTTTGAATTGTCAATGTGGTGGGCCCACTGTAAAAAGGGACAAAACTATGTTAAATAAGTAGATCCCGTTGCAAGATGTTTTTTTTTTACCATTGTATCTCCATATGTCCATTTATCAAACCAGCTTGAAAAGTATTTCCTACTAAAATATTCTTTTTATTCTCTAACTTTCAGTTGAAAAAAAACAATGGAATCTATTAGTGCAGTTGTCAAAGACAGTTTTTTTAGAAATAATTTTGATAAACATTTGACTGGCCTGCACAAAGTCCTGACCTCAACCTGATAGAAAACCTTTGAGATCAATTAGAGTGGAGACTGCGAGCCAGGCCTCTCGTCCAACATCATTGCCTGACCTCACAAATACGCTTCTGGCAGAATGATCAAACATTCCCATAAACCTTGTGGACAGCCTTCCCAGAAGAGTTGAAGCTGTTATAGCTCCAAAGGGTGGGCCAACTCAATATTGAACCCTACGGAATAAGACTGGGATGCCATTAAAGTTCATGTAAAGGCAGGCGTCCCAAATACTTTTGGCAATATAGTGTGTACAGCTATGAAGCTGTAGGCATAGCAGTGCCTAGACACCATCACATTCCAAGTAATTCAAAACGAAAAAGGTACATTTTTTTTAGGGTACTACTTTGTCACAATTAGCATTTTTGGATGTTCCCCATAATATACAATAATAACTCAAAATAAATGCTCACTAAACATAACCTATATTTTATCTTTAGAACTAGAGCAGATAGAGAATGACAAGGCAGAGGGGTTCTTGATATTCATGGTGTATCAGAACCAATGACTATTGCTACCAGCTAAAAACTAGATGTATTTTTCTATGTACTGTATGCACAGAAATCTTTAACTGTACAGTGATCATAGATATTAGGCCTGCATTATCTTTAGATTCTTATTCACACTCGGTTCTGCTGCTTCATAAACTGATACCTGATATTCTCCCATTCATAGGACACAATGCCATGGTCATCTTTACTTCTGTTTCCATCTAGTGTTGTAGATTCCACAGGAAAAGTCAGTTCTTTATCTGGCCCAGAATCGGCTACTGGTGGACTATTATTTTCTGCAGGAATAAAATATATCTAAATTAACATGAGAGTAATGGCCATTTTTTTTAGGTGTATAACCTGTGTGGGAAACCTGGGATCCTGAAATATTAGCCTCCTGAACGGTCTACAATATCAGGATACAACTCACATATCCATGTCAAGAATGGAGTCAGACTATACAGAAGTCAATCGAGCATGGCAATAAGGCGGGTCACCTACTTACATATCTAACTAGGCTGGCCCGTACACACATCTCTATTCCTGGGATTCTAACTTCTCAGGATAGGGTTGGCGATGTCCCTCAGGAGATAACAGATGCCTTCCTCACCTTCTATTGTGATTTATACACTACTAGGGCCCACTACTCTGATGCCCAACTGGAGGACTACTTAACACAGACGGTCCTTCCCCCACTTTCTGACCAAGACCGGAATGAATTGGGTGAATCTTTCTCCGTTGAGGAGCTCTCCTTGGCAATTTTGCAGTTCCAGACTCATAAGACGTTGGGCTTGGATGGCTTTCCAGCTGAATGGTATGCACAATTTCGACACCTCTTAAGTCCCATCTTACTCTATACATATATTGAGGCCCTGAAAGATGGAGTGCTCCCTCCTTCTATGAGGCAGGCTTTAATTATCTTGACACTAAAACCACAGAAAGGTCATCTCAAATGTGACTCTTATAGACCTCTCTCTCTCTCTCTCTCTCTCATATTAATGTGGATGTTAAAATTCTGGCCAAGATCCTGGATAATCATCTAAATGGGGTTGTTGTAAAAACTGGTTGGGAGTGATCAAGGGGGATTTATACCAGGCCGTTCAACCAGAATGAATATTTGTAGATTGTTCCACAATTTGACCTATCCTCATGACTGTACGTCTGCCCATGTGATTGTTTCGCTAGACACTTGTAAAGCCTTCGATAGTGTAGAGAGGCCTTATCTATTTTGGGTATTGCAATGGGTTTGACCCTCGACTCATTGTGTGGATACGGCTACTCTATACATCACCAATTGTCCGGCTGAGAATTAACTCTCAGGTCACTGAGCCCTTTCCGATTACTAGAGGCACCAGGCAGGGGTGTCCCTTATCGCCCCTCCTGTTTGCTTTGGCTATGGAGCCCCTTGCTGTAAGAATCCGTAGCTCTCCGATTATTAAGGGTCTTTCTATAAATGCCTTTGAAGAGCGTATATCTCTCTTTGCTGATGATAGTGTATCTAGCGGACCGTCATATAATCGATTCATAATCTCGTCTGAAGTAAACACGTTTGGTGACTATTCCGGATTCCGGGTGAACTGGGGTAAATCTATCCTATTTCCACTTGATTACACTTTACTGATTCACTCGAACTTTAAACTGCAAGTCGCTACCTATTTTAGATATGTAGAGGTTATAGTTAAGTTTCCACTATACTTGTATATTGCCAATAATCTAAGCTCCCCTTCCGGCTACAACTACAGAAACAGACCAAACCGTGGAAAGATCTGCCCCTGGATCTTATGGCTAAGATGTACTGTATGTTATGGCTAATTTATCTTGCAAAATTTCCAAAACCGTTTTTAAAAGCATCGACTCTAGGCAGTCCCCTAGAATTGCGCTAGAAACTCTGCCCCTCCCCTCACATATGGTAGTTCTGACAATCCCTAACTTATACCTTTACAACCTAGCATCCCAGCTGGTTAACATTCATGATTGGCTCCACCCTAACTCTGATAATGCCTGCACCACTACTGAGGGAGCCATAGTTTCCTCAATTCAGACTTCACAAAATTGTCTATAGGGGATGCACACCTGGATGGGACATAATCCAAACCTCCCTCTCCCTATTCCGAACAGTAGTTGCGAAAATGTCCACGATTCATGGCAGACCTCCCCAAACAGTCCCTTGTGGTTCAACCCTAATCTTAAGGAGTTATGTTCTATAACTGATCCCATCAGATGGACATCAAAGGAAGTGAAATACCTATGTCATCAATATACCCCCCAGGGTTTTAAATTATTTTCTCAACTACAGACAGACTTTGACATCCCATCGACATATCTATTTTACTATTTCCAACTTAGACATGCTATATGTACTCAGTTTGGTTCTCTGCTCGGTCCCATTAAGACACCTGACCTGCAAAAACGCCTGAGAGACCGGGACCACACAAAATATATATCCACGTATTACTCCACTCTCATGACAGGCACTATCCCTAGGTTTCGGAGGGCTCAAGAGAGGTGGGCCTCCTTTGATATCTCTATCACAGAAGAGGATTGGTCTCAGTTCTGTGATACGTTCAAAACCTCTGTTATCTTCTCGAGGGACAGGGTGATTCAACTAAAACATTTCCATCATTCACACCTCCCCCTTCTAGACTGTATACAATTGGACTATCCCCTCTGCTGACTGCTTTCGTGGTTGCGGACAAACTGCTGATTTTCTCCACTGCTTTTGGACTTGTCCATTGGTACACGACCTTCTGGGTTGACATAGGCTCCTTCATATCTTCTGCACTGGGTTTGCCAAATATAGTGCACCCTAAAAAAAGTTTGCTGGGCATATTTGGTGACCTTGCTGTCCAGCCTCAGGCTAAGAGACTACTTTGCAACCTCTATTTTTATGCAAGAAAGTCCCTCCAGCTGACGTGGAAAGGGTCAGAGACCCCAACGTGGAATATGTGGCTGAAACTTGTCAATGATTCCCTGACTCTATATAAACGTACCTTTGACATCCATAAGAGGACTAAAGCGTTCCACAAAATTTTAAATGTTTAAAATTAAATCTCTTTCCAAAAGCAGCGAAAAAGAAAATGTAATCTCTTATCTTCTTTAGCCAAAAACCCTCTCTGTTACAAAATCCTTATATTTGGGCCCCTCTGACATTGGCTTGGTTTTACTTTTCTACTAGAAAATTCACTTCCATGCCTTCTGACTTATGGCCTGCCCAACTACCAGCTTGTTAGCCAATAAGTCTCAGTGGGCAGAGTACAGGAAGGTGGGCAGGCACTCTCTTATTGTATAGAATCATGGCACACCAATATTTAGCATTACATCGTATAGAATACCATACCACATGCAATTTTTTTTTAACAAGCAAACAATCTGTGCTTACAAACACTTGTCCCTTTAGCGAGTCATGCAGAAGAACATATACAATTAGTCACCTCACCTACCAGGCTCCACAGATACAATTACTTGAGAAGTAGACTGCTGCTTGGCAGAATCTGTCACCGTCAACTGAAATATATACTCTCCAGGCTGTTCTGCTTTAGCTTGAAGGTATGGGGAGCGTACACCCTGTGTAATATAAAAGTTCAAATCACATTTAACCCAAGAACCACAATGATGTTTTAATAATATTTTGCCAAAAAATAATCAATGAACAAAACGCCATCACTTGTAGACAATGGTGCTTTGTGAATACTTTGTCATGTACAGTATAAAATATTTAAATGTAATACAAAAACCTGCAGCAGCAAGGGATCACAATGCACCCAATTGTCAGCAATAGAACCGTTCATATAACTGCAACTTATGTTATCCTGCACGACTTTTTACAGGTTTCATTGCGACTTGCAGAAACTTCTGCTAAATGAAGTCATAAGCTGTAATGAAATAGGCATTGAAATTGCGTAAGTAGTGCAATTCCAAAGTTGCAACGGTGTGAACCAGGGCTTAAAGGAAAATAAACTTTGCATTTGGCAGCAGCTGTATGTAAGGTATATTCTTGTGGTCTTTCATCCTTATTTTACTTCCTAGTGAGCCACTGACCTAGCACATGTATGTGCAAATCAGGAAACAATACTTGATATGCAGGCAGGTCAGTAACATATTTTTCACAGAATATAAAAGTATAATAAAGGGATTTTTAAATACAGCTTACCTGTAAAATCCTTTTCTTGGAGTACATCACGGGACACAGAGCGGCATATTCATTACTATATGGGTTATATGGAGTACCTTCAGGTGTGGACACTGGCAATCTCAAACAGGAAGTCCCCTCCCTATATAACCCCCTCCCCTAGAGGGAGTCCCTCAGTTTTGTAGCAAGCAGTATGCCTCCCAAAATGTTTCCCCAAAAGAGGGGTGGGAGCTCTGTGTCCCGTGATGTACTCCAAGAAAAGGATTTTACAGGTAAGCTGTATTTAAAAATCCGTTTTTCTTTCTCGTACATCACGGGACACAGAGCGGCATATTCATTACTATATGGGATGTCCGAAAGCAATGCTTTAATGAGGGGAGGGAGACATCTTCCAAAGAAGGATTCAATTTAGAGGTATACTCAAATAATAATAATAATTCCAACTTAGTCAAGAAAAAAAAAACTTTTTTTTTTTTTTTTTTTTTTTCTTTTTTACAACCAAGGGTGCTTCTGATCCCGAGGATCTTAAACTGCAGCCTGTAGTACTGCCTGTCCAAAGGCAGAATCCGCATTCCTTCTCACGTCTAGTTGATAAAACTTTGTAAACGTGTGGACTGATGACCACGTCGCCGCCTTGCATATCTGAGCCATAGAGATCTGATGGTGTGCTGCCCAGGAGGCGCCCATGGCCCTGGTAGAATGGGCCTTTACCGACAAAGGAGGAGGCAACCTCTTCAAACCGTAGGCTTGAATGATTAATTGTCTAATCCATCTCGAGATGGTGGATTTTGCAGCTGCCTGCCCCTTCTTGGGGCCATCTGGTAGAACGAACAACACATCTGTTTTCCGGATCTTTTCTGTAGCTTTAAGATAGGCCTTCATGGCCCGGACAATATCCAAGGTATGCAGCAACCCCTCCTTTCTAGATGTGGGTCTTGGAAAGAAGGATGGAAGTACCAAATCCTGGTTCAAGTGAAAATTGGATATAACCTTTGGTAGAAAGGAAGGATGGGGCCGGAGAACTGCCCTGTCCTTATGTAGAACGAGATATGGTTCCTTACACGATAAGGCTGCTAACTCTGACACTCTCCTGGCCGAAACTATGGCAACCAAGAAAACCAACTTTCTTGTCAGTAAGACTAAAGGAATCTCAGCCAACGGCTCAAAGGGTTGTTTCTGTAGAGTGGACAGGACAAGATTTAAGTCCCATGGACAAATTGGTGACTTGACAGGAGGATTAATACGCAAGACCCCCTGTATGAAGGTCTTTACCAGCGAGTGGGTGGCCAGCGGCCTCTGAAACCACACTGACAGAGCTGAAATCTGTCCCTTGATTGTGCTTAATGCCAGGCCTTTATCCACTCCTAGCTGGAGAAAACTTAACACCCTATCAATGGTATATTTGCGGGAATTCCATCTTTTGGATTCACACCAGCCTACGTAGTTCCTCCACACCCTGTAATAAATCACCCTGGAGGCCGGCTTTCTAGCCCTAATCAGGGTAGGAATTACCTGCCTAGACAGACCTCTACCCCTGAGAATCAGGGATTCAGCCTCCAGGCCGTCAAATTTAGACGTTGTAATGTAGGGTGGAGGATCGGGCCTTGTGAGAGTAGGTCTGGTCGTAGAGGAAGAGTCCAAGGATCTCCCACTGCCATCTTCAGGACTAGTGAGTACCATGTCCTCCGGGGCCAAGCTGGAGCTACTAGAATGACCGGCTTGTGCTCCACTCTGATCCTGCGCAACAGGCGAGGAAGTAACTGTAGCGGAGGGAATGCATATAGAAGTTTGAATTGATGCCAAGGGCAAACCAACGCATCGGTTCCGCAGGCCATAGGGTCCCTCGCTCGAGACACGAACCTGACTAGTTTCTTGTTGAACCTGGATGCCATTATATCTACGTCTGGCATTCCCCACCTCTGGCAGATTGTCTGAAAGACCTGGGGATGCAGAGACCACTCCCCTGGCAACAGACTCTGGCGACTTAAGAAGTCTGCCTGCAGGTTGTCCACTCCGGGAATGAATATCGCCGAAATGCAGGGTACATGAACCTCTGCCCACTGAAAAATCAAGCTCACCTCCCTCTGAGCGGCCTGACTCCTGGTTCCCCCTTGGTGGTTTATGTATGCCACCGCTGTGGCATTGTCTGACTGGATTCTCACCGGGAACCCCTGTAATCTGTAAGTCCATGCCAGAAGGGCTAGGCGAGCAGCTCTGATCTCCAAGATATTGATGGGGAGCTGCCTCTCTGTTTTCACCCAAGTTCCCTGGCGAGAGAACCCCTCGAAGACTGCCCCCCAGCCTGCCAGGCTGGCGTCTGTGGTAACTACCTTCCAGACAACAGGGCTGAAGGATTTTCCCTTTAGAAGATTCTGAGGGTTCAACCACCAGGCCAGGCTTTGTCGGACCCTTGATGATAGCGTCAAAGGGGACTCTAAGGCATGTGCTCTCTTGCCCCAGGCTGCTAGAATGGCTGCCTGTAGGACGCGAGTGTGGATCTGAGCGTATGGTACTGCCTCGAACGTGGCCACTAGCTTGCCTAGTAATCGCATACACAGGCGAATAGTTGGTTTTTTCTTGCTTAGAACCAACTGAACCAACCCCTTGATAGCCTCGATCTTTACAAGGGGCAGGAACACCCTTTGCTGTTCTGTGTCTAACCTCATGCCGAGGTATTCCAACTGCTTTGTAGGCTGGAACGCTGACTTTCCCCGGTTTAGGACCCAGCCGAATCCTTCGAGGTACCGAACCATGAGGTTTACTGCCTGTTGCAGACACGGCCGTGAGTGATCTATGATTAAAAGGTCATCCAAGTATGCTAGGACTGTGACCCCTTGGATCCTTAAATTGGCCAGAACTGGGGCTAGGATCTTCGTGAATACCCGGGGGGCCGTGGCCAGCCCGAAGGGGAGCGCCCTGAATTGGAAGTGTCGCTGCCCCACCGCGAAGCGTAAAAATCTTTGATGCGACTGAAAGATTGGTACATGAAGGTAAGCATCCTTTATGTCTATGGAGGCCAGAAAATCGTCCCTCTGAAGCGCGGCGGCTGCTGACCGGATGGATTCCATCCGGAAGGAACAAACCCTTAGGTAACCGTTTAACCTCTTTAGGTCCAAGATTGGCCTGACATCGCCGTTGGGCTTTGGTATGACAAAGAGATTGGAATAGAAACCTAGCCCTTGCTCTTGGGCTGGCACCTCTATTATTACGTCCTGGCAAAGCAGGTGATCCAAAGCTGCCAGCATTGAGGCCTTCCTTGCTGGATCCTTTGGTAGCCTTGACTCTTGAAAATGAGGCGGAGGACACTTTAGAAACTCCAGTCTGTAGCCTGTGGTTACAGACGCCCGGACCCATTTGTCGGGGATCTTGGCTTCCCAAACTTCTGAGAAGAAACAAAGCCTTCCCCCCACCCGCGAGAGTGGGGGCGCCCCTTCATAAAGCAGACTTAGGGGCTGTCTTTGTCGGCTTGCGATACCATGGCCTCTTACCCCCAGGGGCCTGTCCCTGCGATCTACTGTTAACGTTGGATCGTGCAGGCGGCCGTCGATACTGCCTGGAATTTGAGGGCCCTGAGACAGGAAAGAGCTGCCTTTTAAATGTAGGACCCCGGAATGTCTTTTTGACCGGTAAAAGGGTACTTTTGCCACTTGAAATAGTCTGAATGTATTTATCCAGATCCTCCCCGAAGAGTCGTCCTCCATGGAAGGGAAACCCTGCCAGAAGCTTTTTGCATGGGGGCTCCGCTGCCCAGTTCTTCAACCATAAGAGCCTTCTCATGTGCACCAAAAATAGTGATAAACGAGAGGCCTGCTGGATGGAATCTTTTATAACATCTACAGCAAAACACAGAGCTCTGGGAATGTCAGAAAACTCTTCTGCTTGTTGGGTAGGCATGTCCTTTAACATTTCTTTTGTCTGGTCCTTTAACGCCTGACAAACTCCAATTGCAGCCACAGCTGGCTGTACCACTGCTCCTGCCGTAGCAAAGGATGCTTTTAAAAGTGTCTCTAACCGTTTATCAACCGGATCTTTAAACATATGTATGTTTTCCACCGGGCAAGTTAGTGATTTATTCACACATGAGATGGCTGCATCCACTACTGGGAGCCTCCACCTCTTGGAGAATTTTTCCTCCATGGGGTAAATGACCGCAAATCTCTTCGGTGGCAGAAAAATCCTGTCCGGCCGTACCCAATCCCGAAAGATTAATTCCTCCAAGAGAGGATGGACCGGAAAAACTGCGTTGCTTAACGGAGCTTTCAAAGAGCCCAGAGAGGATACCGGAGGAACCTGAGGCTCTGGCAATGGTTGAAAATGGTTCCTCGGAGGTAGATCCCTCAATCCCTGAACCCTCTTGGTTCAGGTCTAGTTGATCCTCCTGCGATTCCAATTCCTCCGGAGAGAGAATCTCAGCATCTGAGGATACACCTCTTGGTGATGGGGATCTAACTCGTTTCTTACCAGGAATAGCTCTAGCGATCAATGCTGCTATTCTCTCTTCTAGCCCCCCTAGGGATACGGCTAGCATCTCCTCTGTGATAAACACAGGGCTGGGCTGATCTGGGCCAGCCTCCGCACCAGATCCCCCTAATGGCTCATCCAAGGCGCCCTTTATGGGAATAAGTTGCGGGGAAAGTATCGGCATATCATCAGAATCAGAGGGGGAACCCCTTTGTTTTTTGGTCTTTTTTGTACCCTTTGACCCCGAACCTTCGGAAGCCATAATACAAAATCGAGGGACTCCGCCAAGAACAACAGACTGTAGTGGCCAGGAGTACAAAACTAGAGCTTAGGGGACAATAGATCACTAATGCCCAAAAACTGATGGGGCCCCGTATGTTTTTTTTTTTTTTTTTTTTTAAATATATATAAGTCTTTCTTTTTTTTTCTTTTTTTTTTCCAAACATACAGTGACCCCAAACTTAGTTTGCCAGCCTCCAACCTGCTGCAAAAAGGGGAATTTCTTGGCTTAACAAAAAAGGCATTGGAACAAAGTCCAGCATGTACTACCCCTCTTCCGCCACCGGGAGTCACTGTTCTGCCGCTCTGCGTCCTCTCCCTCTGAGATCAGCCTCAGACTGAGCACTGATAATGCCTGCTGATCTATAACAGCACAAGGCGCGCCCCTGTATGACGCTGCAGGCACGCCCCCCCCCGCCCTCCTCTCTGAACGGCGCGAAAAACGTCTATAAGACGTGCGCGCGCGTATGCCGGAACAGGAGGACCATGGAGGAGCCGCGCTGCTGGAGACCCAGGACTGCAGTATCAGGCGGCAGATTCAAACCCCCGGCCAGGTAGGACTCTCCAAAAGGCCCCATAGGGATCCTTACCAGTCCTAGGAAGAAAGCAGCAGGTTTAGCTAGCAACACCATTCTTAGACAGGGGAACCTAGTGATGGGGGAAAAGGGATCATCCTGTCTTTCTCAGACATAGTGAGCAAGGTTGCCAATGCAGAGCATACTTAGGCTACCCCCCTTTTAGGTTACCCCGGAGAGCCTGCTGTCGAACCAAGTCCCGCAGGCTCCCCCTTACCTGCTCCATGCTGCAGGATGTTTGTCCAGCAAAACGATCCAATCTTCTCCCATCTCCGTGGGTAGCGTAGTAGACCTTCAGGCCCTGGGGTCCTATGAAGGTACCCACTGTCCTGGACCTATATAGCACCCTGGCAAACAGGAACTTATGGTTTTTACAAACTCCAAGTCCTGGGCCCAGGGTCCAGCCCTCCAAAGAGGAGCATTATAGGCAAAACCCCACGGTTTGGGGCCCGGGTACTGTCCACTTTGGCACTGAGGCTCCTTGGACAGATCCGGTTAGCCCGCCCTTAATCCCAAGGATGTGGAGCAAAGCTATTCCGTGACCAACACCTAAGACACTGGCGAAAAAACTGAGGGACTCCCTCTAGGGGAGGGGGTTATATAGGGAGGGGACTTCCTGTTTGAGATTGCCAGTGTCCACACCTGAAGGTACTCCATATAACCCATATAGTAATGAATATGCCGCTCTGTGTCCCGTGATGTACGAGAAAGAAAATAGAGTTTATTTATAAAAGCTAAGAACAAAGAAAAGATTTTCTTTAACTGCTTGCCGGCCAGTGCACGACGATGTACGCCGGCACAATGGCACAGCTGTGTAAATAGGTGTACAGGTACATCTCTTTTTAACCGATCGTGTGTGGGCGCCATCGGTCAGTTATCCTTCGGTCAAAAAAAAGAGAACTTGCTTTAAAATTTAACCGATGGATGCCTAACCTATAGGTTAAAACCAATCGTTAGTATGCAAAAGCATCAGTTAAAAAAAAAAACGTGCATGCTCAGAATCAAGTCGACGCATGCTTGAAAGCATTGAACTTCGTTTTTTACAGCACATCGTCGTGTTTTATGTCACTGCGTTCTGACACAATCTCATCGGATGGACTGATCGTGTGTACGCGGCCTTATAAAACTCACATAGTGAGTAAACCTGGGCTGAATGATTAACCACAAATTAGTTCACAGTTGAAACTGTTGAGCATTTATTTTTATTTATTTTTTGCCATTTTCTCTTTGGTGTGGTGACAGTTAATAATGGAGTAACTGAACACTGATGTTATAAACTGGGGGGTGTGGCACAGGTGCGTTTCCCTTTCTTTCTCCCACCATTTCAACCTGGAAGAAGCATTCTATTTAGGCTTCTTCTATTTAATTACTTTGGAATCATCTGGTTCCACTGATTGACTGCTTATAGTGAATTAATCACCATCGGCTGCTTGCCGGGGGGTTGGTATACTAGGATTAGGCCTTCTCAGTTATTTTCTTTTTGAAAAATGTAACTGCTGGTCTTACTTAATTTCCTTTTTTGGGAAGTATTGTTCTATCTGTTCTCCTCCATATTGTTGGTAGAAACTCTATGCTTCTTCAAGTACCCTCTTGGAAGTCTGTTGGACCTGATCTTAAAAACACCAGGTTGATCGAATATGTCTCCTCCAGACAAAACCCCTCTCCATATTGTGCAACTTGCTCTTCATTGGGGCTCTAGGCCTCGATGCTACTTAAATTTCACATCTATTGGTTGGCTTTGCTCATCCCTGCATTTGGAGGTCCCACATGTCAGACTATTCTACAATCCTCTTTTCCATTGAAAGATGATAAAGAAAATAAGATTTTTATACTTATATATTACTTAGAGACCTTTTTTTATTTTTTTTATTTGGCCTTATGTACTGCTTGCTCACAAAACTCAAACAGCTTTTGTTTCGCATGTGTCCTTACCTCCTGTAGGTGGCATTATTAATGACATGTCAGACCACAGGTGTCAAACACAAGGCACGCAGGCTGAATCCGGCCCTTCAGGCCATTTCATGTGGCCCTCGCAACTCTCCTGCAGCTGCAGGAGAGCTCCAGCCCTCCTCTGGTTCTCCTCCAGACCCTTACATTCTGCTTTCAAGCAATACATCCAGCTTCTTCCCAGCAGCAGCATAAGGAAATGGGGGTGCTTTGGGATGTAAGGGAGAGTGGGGGACTCAACTTCTGATGGTGGGGTGGCTCTTGACATCTAATGTAAGGGGAGGTGATGCGCTGGACATCTAATCTTACAGATACAACCGGCCCTTTTGAGAACAATCATAATGCTGATGTGGCCCACTACAAAATTGCCTGTCATAGACTATTTTACAATTCTGTTTCCCTCAATGGACTCCAAATAAAAGCTTTTACAGCAAGTACAAAAATTGTTTTGCTTATATAAGCTATTCCCATCTCCCTTTAATTTTCTTATCTATACTGGAAACCTAGGGAAAAATAAAAAATAAAAAGATTGGATGATGAATTATGCCATGTACACACGATCGGTCCATCCGATGAGAACGGTCTAAAGGACCGTTTTTATCGGTTAACCGATGAAGCCGACTGGTGATCCATCGCGCCTACACACCATTGGTTAAAAAAAACAATCGTGTGAGAACGTGGTGGGGTAAAACACAACGACGTGCTGAAAAAATGAAGTTCAATGCTTCCAAGCATGCGTCGACTTGATTCTGAGAATGCGTGGATTTTTAACCGATTTTTAAATTTAAAACAAGTTGGCTTTTTTTTTTTTACCGATGATCACACATGATCGGTTTGGACCGATGAAAACGGTCCATCAGACCATTCTCATCGGCTTAAAGTGGAGTTCCACCCAGAAAAACCACATTTGGCCAAAAGTTTAAAAAAAATAAATAAAAAAAAAACGTGAAAAAAAATTAAAATAAATACCGAAATACCTGTTGCTATGCGGAAGTCCGTAATCTGCCTCTTCCACACCGCTGTGTCTTTTCTTCTTGTCCTTCTCCTTGTGAATGGGGCGCGCTGCTATCTGGGAACTGTGTGTGTTCTCAGAGAGCAGCGCGCCCATTCACAAGCCAGCGTGAGACTCCCCAGGCGCAGTAGGAAATGGGCAGTGAAGCTGTACGGCTTCACTGCCTGTTTCCCATAGTGTGAATGGCGGCGCGGGACCCAGAGCGATCGTGGGACCGGCATCGGGGGGGGCCGTCAGCGCAGGCGCCTAGGACAGGTAAGTGTCCTTATTCAAAGTCAGCAGCTACACTGTTAGTAGCTGCCGACTTTGAAAAAAAAATGCGGGTGGAGCTCCGCTTTAACCAATCGTGTGTACGCGGCATTACAGTTTTTCTTAATTTGATTTTCATAAAACATCTGTGCGGATAACTGAATAAGGTAAATGTCTGTCTTCAGTGTTTACAATTTCCTACATAAGACATGTGTCCACATTTGCTATTGTCCTCAAATACCCACAACAGGCATACAAATTATCCATAATACCTGCATAGTCACCACTTTCCCATTACTCCTGGGGCTCAGCGACCACTCATAGCTGACAATTTGATGGTCATCTTCGCTCTGGTTCCCGTTCAGATTGATATGATTTTGGGGAAGTGTTATAATTTGATTAGGTCCAGCATTGGCAATGGGTGGATTGTCTACAGGTTTGTAAACCATTACAGAGGCTTCAGTAGAATTTTTAGCCCCATCTGAGTCAGTTATAGTTAACCTGTCAAAAGATGAAAAACATATTTAAATCTAACATCATAACAAACTCAACACTAATACACTAACATGCATAAAAATACCATGGAACGCACCAAAAACTTGGCATTTTCCAACTAGCTATGTTCTAAAAAACAAACAAAAAACAATTCATTATGAATTAAGTTGTATAGCTAATATTCCTTGTAATGTACTTAAAAAGGTAGCTAACTTTGAAAATAAGGAGTCATCAACCACTATACAGTACATCAGTGTAGTGGCTAATAAGTTATTTTTTGCACTCTAAGTCATCAGTCACATTTTATTAATTCCTCCAGTCACTCTGGTTTCCTCCCAGACATGCTGATAGGTAAAATAGTTCCCGTCTAAATTTGTATGAGGTATATAAGAATGTGAGATAAGGACCTTAGATTATAAGCTCCCTGCGGGCAAGGACTGATGTGAATGTCACAAATTATCGCCACTATTCAAATACCTATAAAAATAATTGTTATAGTTGCTGTGAGTATTGTCCCACAAATCCTAAACTAGGCTTTTGGCCAGACAATGTTTACTATATCACATCAAATGGCACTGCATGAGGTCAAAGGACACTTCAGTAGGAAATAAATCAAACCATGATACAATGTTAAATCTGTGTGTTCAGGACAGTGTGTACGTTTTTTCAGCAATGGAGCCTTTACATTTACAAATTTAAATCTAAAAGATCTATTCAACTTTTATTACATCTACAGGTATTTTGTAGCTCATAATGAAGTATAAAACGTATTATCTACATTTACCGTAAATTTCTATCCTTCATTCTGTTAATAAATGAAAAAAAGGCACACCATAATTTCATATACAAAGCTGTTAAAATACTAAATTATAAGTAATGTGTGTATAACCCTCCTAGCATAGGATGCCAGGTAAATTTAGTTTTTAGATCCTTGTGAAATCAAGGGAGCATTGATTGTTTGTTCTGGTCTGTTTAGGTTTCACAGGATGGGAGTTTGATTGCTTCTTCCTGCCTCCGGAAAAAACACCTTCAGAGTTTGCGGCACAATTTTCAAATAACCAGCCTGAATATTCATCAAGCTCCAGCCAATCCCTGATGGGGAATGTCTAGGACAGGAAAGGGCATAAATAGTCTGAAGCACTGGAGATCTGTGTTTTCTCTCCCCAGGAGGGTTCCAGAGCCTGAGGGGTTGCCCATGGACTGTATTTTCTCAGACGCTGCATGCAGGACCTCAACACAAAGGATCTGGTGTGGAGAAGGACTGTCCAGAGAAAGCTGTAGGGTGGCTGCTGACCTGAGGACTTGTGAGTAAAGACCCTAGATTGAACCCTGTGAATGTGCAGTCATCTGGACATCACATTGACTACCTAGTTATGCATAGGTGCAAGATAACCAGATACCAAAGATTCTTGACCAATAGTCTTTTAGCTGTGAAGCCTTAAGCCTCGTACACATGACCGTATTTTCTGCAGTCAAAACGTCAGACTTTTGTTCGAAGGGCATTGGCCATGAACTTGTCTTGCATACAAATGGCACACAATTGGCGGCCAACAAACACGGATGTAGTAACGTACTACGTGGTTTTTCAGCTCTTGAGCGCCACCCTTTGGGCACCTTCTGCTAATGTCGTGTTTGGTGAGCATTGATTCCGAGAATGCGTGTTTGTACTTTGGACTTTTGTCAGACAGATTTGTGTACACACGATCGAAAAATTTAACAACAGACCGTTGTCCACAGAAAATGTATAAGCCTGCCATCCAACATTTGTCCGTGCAAAATCTGACAATTGTCTGATGGAGCGTACTTACGGTCGGATTTTCGGCCAACAGGCAGTCACTACACAATTCCCATCGGAAAATCCGATCGTGTGTACAAGGCTTTAGACTTCTCAGAAACTTGCATCATAGCCTCCAGCTGTAAGGTCTTAGCCCGTTTAGAAAGTTGTGGGCGTTTAGACTATCCAATAGACATGTGCACAGAAAATGTTTTCGTTTCTTTTTGTTCCGTTTCGTATGGTCCCGTCTGTTCGTTTCCGTTCGTTTTTCGTAAGACGCCCGTTTTCCCGTTCGTTCCCGTTCGTTTGTCGTACGACGTGATTTTTTCGTATTCCGATCGTTTCGTATTTCCGTTACCGTTTTATTTTCGTACATGCGGGATGATTCGTTATTCTGTTTAATTCATGTTCGTTTCTTGTTAGACAATAATTATCGTGAATTTTCGTCAATTTGCATTCTGTGTATCTTGAATGCTTTTCTTTTGTTAGTGTCAGTTGTATGTTCATTGTTCAATGACATCTATAACAAAAGAAATTTCATTATGTATATTGAATGAATTCCTTTTTCTGTTTTCTGTGTATTCAAAATACTGAAGGCAAATTTTTTGTTATAGGTGTCATATCAACATACGAAAATAACAAAAGAAACGTGTTCAAATGCAAATCTTTTGTTTATGTTTTTTTTAATGGCCAGAGAGTTAGGCTGGCCATACATGATACAATTTTCTGTGCAATTTTCTTTAGATTTACCTTCAACTATGTAGTGCAAGGGCCTGCCTGATTGCATACAATTGAAAGTGTTGTTTAGTTTGACCTCATATATGGTTTTTGGTAAATCTAAAAGAAAATTGTACAAGAAAATTGAACATGTATGGCCAGCCTCAGTGACTGAAAGCAGCTTCTCTTTTGTGCAGAATAGTGAGTACACTTGTACAGTAAAGCCTAATAAACTTTTCTGTGGATTTTCATCTGAAGGGAGATCAGTTGGCCAGACTTCTGAACCCAAAAATGGTTTTCTGATGCAGTTTAAAAACGAACGAATTTTCTGAGAACGATCGGAAAACGATTGTTTTTATGTTTGTTGTTAAAATAGTCTGACCAAGTGTATGGGGCTTAACAATACTATGGGGCTTAACAATACTATTGTTAAGCCCCATACACTTGGTCAGACTATTTTAACAACAAACATAAAAACGATTGTTTTCCGATCGTTCTCAGAAAATTTGTTCGTTTTTAAACTGCATCAGAAAACCATTTTTGGGTTCAGAAGTCTGGCCAACTGATCTCCCTTCAGATGAAAATCCACAGAAAAGTTTATTTGTCTTTACTGTACAAGTGTAATCACTATTCTGCACAAAAGAGAAGCTGCTTTCAGTCACTGAGGCTGGCCATACATGTTCAATTTTCTTGTACAATTTTCTTTTAGATTTACCAAAAACCATATATGAGGTCAAACTAAACAACACTTTCAATTGTATGCAATCAGGCAGGCCCTTGCACTACATAGTTGAAGGTAAATCTAAAGAAAATTGCACAGAAAATTGTATCATGTATGGCCAGCCTAACTCTCTGGCCATTCAAAAAAAACATAAACAAAAGATTTGCATTTGAACCTGTTTCTTTTGTTATTTTCGTATGTTGATATGACACCTATAACAAAAAATTTGCCTTCAGTATTTTGAATACACAATACAAACAGAAAAAGGAATTCATTCAATATACATAATGAAATTCTTTTGTTATAGATGTCGTTGAACAATGAACATACAACTGAAAACGAACACAAAACGGATTCAAACAAAATACACAATGCAAATCTCTTGATACAGATTTCATTTTTGTTATTTTGCCATTTTAGTTTTGTCGTTTTTTCCCGTCGGATCGTTCGTTCGTATTTGCGGTCGTTCGTTATGCGGCTCATCCGTTATCCCGTCGTTTTCGTATTTTGGTGCTTTACCGTTTTCGTATGTACACATTATCCCGCGGGTACGAAAATGAACATTTTCGTACGAAAATAACATTCGTACGAACGGGAATGCACATATCTACTGTCCAACATTAATTTTTACTTGAGAAGATTGTCCTGTAATTGCTAATTGTTTTAGAGTATCCCATGCCCTATCTTTATCCTGGTTTATTTTCTTCAAGCAATAAATAAAAAAAAATACATTAATGTACTGGTGCTTGTGGTGGGGGGCTGACTCTGTACTCTTAGGATAGGTTGGTCATTACCAGTGGAACCTTTGGTGGTAGCACTATGTACTGTATGCCAGTGTTTTTCAACTCCAGTCCTCAAGGCACACCAACAAGTCAAGTTTTCAGGATTTCCCTCAGATGAAATGGCTGTGGTGATTACTAAGGCAGTGAAACTGATCAAATAATGGAAAGCCTGAAAACATGACCTGTTGGTGTACCTTGAGGACTGGAGTTGAAAAACACTGCTGTATGCTAAAGAAAAAAGTAATACATTTGTTTCTAATACTTGACATATAAAACAGAGTGAACTCAGCCAAAGACAAGGCATGAAGTACCCACGCCCTATATAAGTGCAGACGATTAAATAGTATTCACTAAATCTAAGTATTACCAGTAATGTGTAATATAGGATACAGTTATATAAAACAGTAGAAGCGTTTTGCCTTTTGGCTGTCTGTCTGCAACTGAACATTTGTATATAGGAAGAGGAGATGGGGGTGAGCTTCTGCACTAATTTATTCAGTTAAGTATGTAAAGCTGAGCTTGAGCTATTGAGTTATGTAGACAACATGCATTTTTCAACAAAGCAGGTAAAGTTAGCCTGGAAAACACATCAAAAAAGGTCTATACCTCCATGCTATACCTGGAAATTAAAATACAAAATGTTCATATGTAAATATTTACCCAACAAAAAATGCTTTCAGTAAACTGCTTGTGGCTTTTTTAAAGTGTCAGTCAGCACTCCCATAATGATTTATGTTTAACATTTTAAAACAATTCTGTGCGCAAAATGCCTTAATGTGAAAATACATTTAAAGGTAAACCAAAATATTCTTATATCCCCACCTATATGTATAGTTTCCAGGCTCCAGATCAGAAAGATGCAAAACAGATTCCTTTCCTACAGTCCTAAGTTCATCTGCCGGTCCTCTAGTTTCTTCCCATAGGTATGCTATAATTTTATCATCATCGCTACTTTCTGTGTTGAGACATAATATAACTCATTGCTTTGATAAAATAAGAAACTCAAACACCACATTGCACCTTTTAAACTGAAGGAAATAAATATGCTTACGGCGTCCATCAAGAAAGACAGAAGTTGAAGGTGAGGACACTTCTTGTGTTCTTGGAGACACAACTGCAACTGGCCACAGGTTTACTCTAGCTGCTAAAATAATTGAAAATATAAGTAAACAATGGGGTAGATTTACTAATTCAAATAGACTGAGAACTTTGCTAATGCAGTTGCACTTATTTTCCCTAGAGCTTAGAAAGTGTGGCAAAGCAGTGCTGATTTCCATCATCCAATCACGTGCAAGTGAAAATGCTGTTTTGTTTTTATTTTCCTTGCACCTGATTGGGTATTTATTACAAAGTGAAGCCTTACCACATTTACTAAGCTCTGGGGAAAATGAGTGCAACTGCACTTGCAAATTGCCTTTAGTAAATGAATTTTAAAGGCCAAGTTCACTTTTCTTTTTCTTAAATTCCAGATCCCCAATGTACCAGTATAGCATTAATGTACTTTTGCAAAAATATCAAATCTTTCCATTAATTCTACATACACTTACTTCACTGTCTTCATGGATGTTTCCCAAATGTATCCGTATCGGTATCGGCACCGATACAGAGCATTTCCCTGAGTACTTGTACTCGGGGAAATGCTCCGATGCCTAATCCGATACCTGGGCATGCTGCCTTTCCCCATGTTCAGTGCATGTCTCTCCCCCGGTCCATGCCCCTCTCTCCCCCGGTCAATGCCGCTCCCCCCATGCTGTCGGCTCTGCCCCTGTCCATGCCGCTCTGCCCCCGTGCTGTCCGCTCGCCCCCCGTGCAGTGTGCTCTGCCCCCGTGCTGTCCCCTCCGCCCCCCGTCCATGCCGCTCTGCCCCCGTGCTGTCCGCTCTCCCCCCGTGCAGTGCCCTCTTCCCCCCATGCTGTCGCCCCCCCCCCCCGTCCATGCCGCTCTGCCCCCGTGCAGTGCGTTCTGCCCCCACGCTCTTCCCCGTCCTGTCGGCTCCCCCCCTCCATGCCGCTCTCCCCCATGCAGTGCGTTCTCCCCCCCCCCGCTCCATGCTGCTCTCCCCCCTCAATCTGTCAGGGGGGAGAGCAGAGGTAGGAGCCGCTAAACCCAGCTCCTACCTTTTCTGAATGAATGGAGTGAGTGATCACTGACTCCATCCATTCATATAACTGAGCATCGTAACCTGTGATTACGATGCTTCAGTTTATGAATGGAGGGAGCCTCTCCATTCATTCAGCTGAGGCTGGTGAGAAAGGGACTGGGAAATCTGCTTCCCTAGTGCCTTTCTCTGTCTTAAAGGGGAGATGGCAGGGGTCTGTTAAGAGACCCCTGACATCTCTCCAAAGACCCCCAACAGGGCTGTTTAAAAAAAAAATGCAATAAATGTTTTTAAAAAATAAATAAAATGTAAATAATAATAATAAAAAAGACACAGTGACATCCACCCTGCCCCCCTAAAAAAAAAATCACTGTAGAAGTAAAAAAAAATAAAAAAATACTGCCACTGTCACATGATATTAAAAAAAGTATCGGTATTCAGTATCGGTATTCGGTATCGGCGAGTACTTGAAAAAAAGTATTGGTACTTGTACTCGGTCTCAAAAAAGTGGTATCGGGACAACCCTAGTATCCATTAGTTCTGCCTTACTTCCTGGGCAGACTATAGGTCAGGACACAGGAAGGAGTTGACCAGCTGTTCTCTCATTTGCACACACCTTGCATCACCCACCCTCCTACCTACCACCCATCTCCAGTTGTATGTTTTTTAAATGAAATGCAATCAATCAGTGATCACCCTTCTCACTAAATACACAGACATCGTTTTTATTTTCCTTCTTTAATTTTAATCTTGCATAGATTGTTCAAGAAGAATAAATCTGACACTGCATGATATAACCAATAAGATATCATTTATTGCAGTTAAATCAGTAAAGAGAATAGCTCCGATTTGTTGTATGTAATGCTTTTACAGGCATAGGTTGCAGATGGATAGATTTTTTGTCCCTCAAAATAATTATGTCTTTAGTTTTTGTGTCCAACGTTTTTTTTAACTATAATATGTACCCCTTAAAGTGGTTGTAAACCCTCTGATACTACTTGCACCTACAGATGAGCCTACATTAAGGCTCACCTGTAGGTGCTTGCAATATCTCCTTAACCTACATCGGGCACCAATGTCTACGGCGCATTTGTGCACCGTAGACAATGGCACAGGCGCACTGAGCGTGCCGGGTCTTAAATGGGATAGTGCCGGAAAAGTGTGCATACGCGGGGATCATGCCGGTTCCACGCTCATGCGCGGGAGTGACGCCATTGCCGCTCCGGCCAGTCACAGCGCCAGAGCGGAGATACCCAGAGGTCACTTTGGGCATCATGGCGGCGGTGGAGGAGAGGAACGAGGGTCGCTGCTGGGGCTTCGATCTAAGGTAAGTAATTCATAATGAGCTAGTATGCTAGTTATATTAGCTCATTATGCCTTTGTCTTGCAGGTTTTTTTTATGTTTTTTTGGGTTTACAACCACTTTAAGAAAAGCAGATGTTTGTTAAGTGCACCCAGATACATATCAATTAAAAAAGTACCACAAAAATCTTTAGATATATTCTCTGCAACCTGTAGGCTTATATACTGTATACAGTATATATATTAACCACTTCCCTATGGCCGTACGATTATATACGGCCGCAGGGTGGTACTAATTCTCTGGGGCGCCGTGTTTTCACGGCGGCCCCTTTCATCGTTCCCCGAGCGCGCATGGGGGAACTTCTGTGCTGGCCGTGTCCCTTGGACACAGCCAATCACAGATCGCCGCGAACGGCCAATCAGAGTGGTCGCTTGCAATGCGATCTGTGCGGCGAATGAGAGATGATCTCATATGTAAACATATGAGATCATTTCTCATTGCCAGCTCTCACAATGACAGCGTCCTGTCAGGGAGAGAGGAGACCGATCTGTGTCTTTTGTACATAGGGACACAGATCGGTCACCCCCCCTCCCCCCACAGTTAGAACACTATACAGGGAACATATTTAACCCCTTCCTCACCCCCTAGTGTTAACCCCTTCCCTGCCAGTCACATTTATACAGTAATTAGTGCATTATTTATAGCACTGATTGCAGTATAAATGTGAAAGGTGCCAAAAATGTGTCAAAAGTGTCCGATGTGTCCGCCATAATGTCACAGTGGCAATACAAATCGCAGATCGCCGCCATTACTAGTAAAAAAATAATAATAATTCTGTCCCTTATTTTGTAGGCGCTATAACTTTTGCGCAAACCAGTTGCTTATTGCAATTTTTATTTTTTTTACCAAAAATATGTAGAAGAATATGTATCGGCCTAGACTGAATTTTTTTTTTTTTAATTGGGCTATTATATATAGCAACAAGTATAAAATATTGTATTTTTTTTTCAAAATTGTCGTTCTTTTTTGTTTATAGCGCAAAAAATAAAAACTGCAGAGGTGACCAAATACCACCAAAAGAAAGCTCTATTGGTGGGGAAAAAAAGGACGTCAATTTTGTTTGGGAGCCATATCGCACAACCGCGCAATTGTCAGTTAAAGCGACGCAGTGCCGCAAGGGAGTGGTTAATAAGAGACACTGTTAAATGCCAAAAAAGGGATTTTTAAATACAGCTTACCTGTAAAATCCTTTTCTTGGAGTACATCACGGGACACAGAGCGGCATATTCATTACTATATGGGTTATATGGAGTACCTTCAGGTGTGGACACTGGCAATCTCAAACAAACAGGAAGTCCCTCCCTATATAACCCCCTCCCCTAGAGGGAGTCCCTCAGTTTTGTAGCAAGCAGTATGCCTCCCAAAATGTTCCCCAAAAGAGGGGTGGGAGCTCTGTGTCCCGTGATGTACTCCAAGAAAAGGATTTTACAGGTAAGCTGTATTTAAAAATCCCTTTTTCTTTCTCGTACATCACGGGACACAGAGCGGCATATTCATTACTATATGGGATGTCCGAAAGCAATGCTTTAATGAGGGGAGGGAGACATCTTCCAAAGAAGGATTTAATTTAGAGGTATACTCAAATACTAGTAAATCCAACTTAAACAAGAAATGTAAATCTCAAATCAAATCAAGGGAGCCCCCTCAGATCCTGAGGAGCTTGAATCGCGGCCTGTAGTACTGACTGCCCAAAGGCTGTATCCGCATTCCTTCTTACGTCCAATTGATAAAATTTTGTAAACATGTGGACTGACGACCACGTTGCTGCCTTGCATATTCGAGCCATAGAGATCTGATGATGTGCTGCCCAGGAGGTGCCCATGGCCCTGGTAGAATGGGCCTTTGCCGACAAAGGAGGAGGCAACCTCTTCAAACCGCAGGCCTGAACGATTAATTGTTTAATCCATCTTGCGATGGTGGATCAAGCAGCTGCCTGACCCATCTTGGGCCCTTCCGGTAAAACGACCACCACATCTGTTTTCCGAACCTTCTCTGTAGCTTTAAGATAGGCCTTTATGGCCCTGACAATATCCAACGTATGCAGCAACCCCTCCTTTCTAGAGGTGGGTTTTGGAAGAAGGATGGAAGTACCACATCCTGGTTCAGGTGGGAACTGGATATAACCTTTGGTAGAAAGGAAGAATGAGGACGGAACCCCGCCCTATCCTTATGTAAAATGAGATATGGTTCCTTACAAGATAAGGCTGCCAATTCCGATACTCTCCTGGCCGAAACTATGGTGATCAGAAATACCGACTTTCCAGTCAGTAAAACCAAGGTACCTCAGCCAACGGCTCAAGGGGTTGTTTCTGTAGAGTTGACAGAACAAGATTTAAGTCCCATGGACAAAGTGGTGATTTGACTGGAGGATTAACACGTAAGACTCCCTGTACGAAGATCTTAACCAGCGAGTGGGCGGCCAGCGGCCTCTGAAACCACACTGATAAGGCTGAAATCTATCCCTAGATCGTGCTTAATGCCAGGCCTTTATCCACTCCTAGCTGGAGAAAACTTAATACTCTATCAATGGTATACTTGCGGGAAACCCATCTCTTAGCCTCACACCAGCCTACGTAGGCCCTCCAAACCCTGTAACAAAATTACCCTGGAGGCCGGCTTTCTAGCCTTAATGAGGGTAGGGATTACCTGCCTAGACAGACCTCTACCCCTGAGAATCAGGGATTCAGCCGCCAGGCCGTCAAATTTAGACGCCGTAATGCAGGGTGGAGGATCGGGCCTTGTGAGAGTAGGTCTGGCCCTAGAGGAAGAGTCCAAGGGCCTCCCGCTGCCAATTTCAGGACTAGTGAGTACCATGCCCTCCGGTACCAAGCTGGGGCTACCAGGATAACCGGCCTGTGCTATGATCCTGCGCCACAGGCGGGGTAGTAACTGCAGTGGGGGAAATGCATATAGAAGTTATGATTGATGCCAAGGGCAAACCAACACATCGGTTCCGCAGGCCATAGGGTCCCTCGTTCGAGACATGAACCTGTCTAGCTTCTTGTTGAATCCTGATGCCATGACCTCCACGTCTGGCACTCCCCACTTCTGGCAGATTGTCTGAAAAAAACTTGTGGATGCCGAGACCACTCCCCCGGCGACAGGGTTTGGCGACTTAGGAAGTACGCCTGCAGGTTGTCCACCTCGGGAATGAATGTCGCCGATATGCAGGGTACATAAACCTCTGCCCACCGAAAAACCAAGCTCCTCTCACTCTGAGTGGCTTGACTCTTGGTTCCCCCTTGGTGGTTCACCTATATGCCACCGCTGTGGCATTGTCTGAATGACTTCTCACCGAGGACCCCTGTAATCTGGATGTCTATGCCAGGAGGGCTAGCCGAGCCGCTCAGAACTCCCAGACCTTGATGGGCAGCTGCCTCTCCGCCTCTGCCCAAGTTCCTTGGCGAGTGAACTTGTTCAAGAGCGCTCTCCAGCCTTCCAGACCACTGGGCAGAACCAAACTGCTAGAATTGCTGCCTGTAGGACACGAGTGTGGAAGCGTGTGGTATCGCCTCGAACATGGCCATCGCATACACAGGCGAAAGAGTTGGCTCTTTTTTGCTTAGAACCAACTGAATCAATCTTTTGATAGCCTCGACCTTTACCAGGGGCAGGAACATCCATCTTCTGTTCTGTGTCTAATCTCGTGCCGAGATATTCCAACTGCTTTGTAGGTTGAAATGCTGATCTTTCCCCGGTTTAGGACTCAGCCGAACCTCTCGAGGTACTGAACCATGAGGGCTACTACGCATTCCACCAAGGAAGCGAGTGATCTTATGATTAAGAGGTCGTCCAGGTATGCTAGGACCGAGATCCCTTGGATCCTTTAGACTGACTAGAATAGGAGCTAGGACCTTCGTGAATACCCGGGGGCCGTAGCCAGCCCGAAGGGGGGCGCCACGAATTGGAAGTGACGCTGTATCACTGCGAAGCGTAAAAACAAAAATATTTGATGTGGCTGAAAGACCTGGTACATGAAGGTAACCATCCTTTATGTCTATAGAAGCCAGATCCTTCTGGAGTGTGGCGGCTGCTGACCAAACGGATTCTATCCGGAAAGCGAACCCTTAGGTAAGCATTTAAACCTTTTAGGTCCAAAATTGGTCTGACATTGCCGATGAGCCTTGGTATGACAAACAGATTGGAATAGAAACCTAGCCCCTGTTCTTGGGCTGGTACCTCTACCATTATGCCCTGGTAAAGCAGGTGATCCAATGCTGCCCGCATTGAGGCCTTCCTTGTGGAGGAAATTTTAGAAATTCTAATCTGTAGCCTGCGGCCACAGATGATCGGACCCCCTCTGTCGGGGACCGATCCCCAGAGGCCTGTCCTTGCGATCCATTGTTAAAAGTTTGATCGCGCAGGAGGTCCGTACTGCCTGAAATTTGAGGGCCCTGGAACCGGGGGGAGCTGCCTTTTAAACGCAGGACCCCGGAACTTCTTTTGACTGGTAAAAGGGTACTTTTGCCACTTGAAACAGTCTGAATGTATTTATCCAGATCTTTCCATGGAAGGGCAAACCTGCCAGCAGTCTTTTACATGGGGCTCGGCCGCCCAGTTCTTCAACCATAAGAGCTTTCTCATATGCACTAAAAATAGTGACAACGAGACGCCTGCTGGATGGAGTCTTTTTATATCCTCTACCGCAAAGCACAGAGCTCTGGGAATATCCAATAACTCCTCTGCCTATTGGGCAGGGATGTCTTAAGCATCTGTTTTGTCTGGTTCTTTAACGCCTGACAAAACTCCACTTGCAGCCACTGCTGGCTGTAGCCAAGGATGCTGGAAAGTGTCTCTAAACGTTTATCGACCGGGACCTTAAACATTTGTATGTTTCCCCTTAGGCCAGTTAATGATTTATTCACCCATGAGATGGCTGCGTCCACAGTTGGGAGCGCCCCCTTTCTTAGAAAAATGTCTTTTCCATAGGGTAAATAACAGAAAACCTTCCAGGTGGTCTCCCATCCAGGCACTAACCAGGCCCGACCCTGCTTAGCCTCCGAGATCAGACGAGATCGGGCGCTTTCCGGGAGATGTGGCCTCAAGGACCTCACGGGTAGTTGAAAAGCAGTGCCCGAACCGGGACCTGAACCCTGGACCCTCAGACCAAAAGTCCGATGCTCTACCAACTGAGCCATCCGGGCCCCCTTTTAAAGAGCAATTGGTCAGGGGAAAGAGTGCCTGCAAGCACAAATCTTTCCTGGCAGACGTGCATAAAGACTACCCTCTCGTCAGCTTTAGGCGGCAGAAAAAAATTCTGTCCGGTCGTCCCAATCCTGGAAAAACCAATTCCTCTAACAGAGGATGGACCGGAAAAGCTGCGTTGCTTAAAGGCACTTTTTAAAAGAACCTAAAGAGGATACCGCAGGAACTTGAGGCTCTGGAAATGGCAAATTAAATGCCGAGCGGACCATGTCTGTCAAAGACTGGACCCACAGACTCTCCGTCTGGGAGGCTGAAACGATTCTTTCGTGGTAGATCCTTCCTCTAGGTTCTGTCCCTTTTGGCGATGGGGATCCAGTCCGCTTTTTGCCAGAAAAAGAGCCAGCGATCATAGCTGTTAACTTTTTTCTCTAGCCCCCCTAGGGTGACGGCTAGCATCTCCTCTGTGATACCACAGGGTTGGGCCGACCTGGGCCAGCCTCAGCACCAGACCCCCTTAATGGCTTATCCAGGGTGACCCCTATAGGAATAACCTGTGGGGAAAGTATTGGCATATCATCAGAACCAGAGGAGGAACCCCTTTGTCTTTGCCTTTTCTTTTTTTTTTGTGTTTTGATCCTGAACCCTTGGAAGCCATAATACAAAACCGAGGGACTCCGCTTACAACAACAGACTGTTATAGCCAGGAGTACAAAAAAAAATAAGGTTTAGGGGACAATAGGATCACTAATGCCCAAAAACGGTGGGGCTCAGTGTGTTTTCCTTTATAATATTATTCACAACATACAGCCCCACCCCCAACATGTTTGCCAGCATTCAACCTGTTGCCAAGGGGATTTTGGCTTAACAAAAAGTATTGGAGCTGACTCCAGCATGTAGTACCCCTTCTCGCCACCGGGAGTCACTGTGCTGCCAGCTCTACGTCCTCTCTCTCCAGCTCAGCTTTGAACTGAGCTAAGAACGCGCCTGCTGTGTATAACAGCAATTGAAGGCACGCCCACTCTACACTGCAGTCACGCTCCCCGCCCCCCCCCCCCCCCTCCCGAACGGCACGAAAATTTTCTATATGCATGCGCGCGTGCACGCGCGCGCGACTGTCGGGGGGGGAGAGCCCAGGAGGAGACGCACTCTGGAGCCCAGGAATGCAGGTTGGAGGACGCATCAGGCGGCAGATTTTGAATCCCGGCAAGGTAAGGCTAAAACAGGCCCCTAAGGAGTCCCTTTAGCCTAGAGACAGATCTGGTTTTTTTTTTTGTTTTTTTTTAAAAAGATCTTCAACCAGCGAGCAGCAGGTAGCTAGCAAACATACATAGATAGGTAGGGGGATCAAGTGATGGGGGGAAACATTTCAGGGCATCCTGTCCATCAGACATAGTGACCATGGTGCCAATGCAGAGCATACTCAGGCTACCCCCCTTAAGATCTCCCCTGGAGAGCCTGCTGTCGAACCAAGTCCCGCAGGCTCCCCTCTTACCTGCTCCATGCCGCAGGACGTTTTGCAAAACGGTCCAATCTTCTCCCATCTCCGTGGGTAGCGTAGTAGACCTTCAGGCCCTGGGGTCCTATGAAGGTACCCACTGTCCTGGACCTATATAGCACCCTGGCAAACAGGAACTTATGGTCTTTACGAACTCCAAGTCCTGGGCCCAGGGTCCAGCCCTCCAAAGAGGAGCATTATAGGCAAAACCCCACGGTTTGGGGCCCGGGTACTGTCCACTTTGGCACTGAGGCTCCTTGGACAGATCCGGTTAGCCCGCCCTTAATCCCAAGGATGTGGAGCAAAGCTATTCCGTGACCAACACCTAAGACACTGGCGAAAAAACGGAGGGACTCCCTCTAGGGGAGGGGGTTATATAGGGAGGGACTTCCTGTTTGTTTGAGATTGCCAGTGTCCACACCTGAAGGTACTCCATATAACCCATATAGTAATGAATATGCCGCTCTGTGTCCCGTGATGTACGAGAAAGAAATAAATATTTTTGAGTGGTTTCAACAATTGTTAACTTAATAAACTGTTAAAGCGTTTAATTTACATATCAGAAGTATCAAAAGGTACCCCTAGGGTATTTGTACTACTGATATAAACCTGTAATTTGATGCAAACTTTGACCTTTCTATGTATGGTTATATACTACCTTGTAAAACGCAATAAAACTTCCTTCCAAAAAAACTTGCCCTTGATGAACACTTAAGCACATAAAGTATAAGGGTAAGCATTAAGCATCATACACACAATCTGATTTTCTGCGGACAAAGCGTAGGACTTTTGTCCGAAGGGCGATGGCCAGGAACTTGTATTGCATAGAAACGGCAAAGAATTGTCGGCCAACAAACACAAAACTACGTAGTTTTTCAGCTCTTTAGCGCCACCCTTTGGGCAACTTCTGCTAATGCTGTGTTATGGTTAGCATTGCTTCTGAGCATGCGTGTTTGTACTTTGTAGTTTTGTCTGACGGAGTTGTGTACACACGATTGGATAAACTATCAACACACATTTGTTGGCAGACAATTTTAAAGCATGATATCCCAACATTTGTTGGTGAAAAATCGGACAACAATTGTCCGATGGAGCATACAGATGGTCGGATTTTCCGACAACAGTCTGCCATCACACAATTCCTGTTTTACACTTCCTCAGCATAAACATGCCAAACGAACAGAAAATACAACAACAAAAAAAACATTCCTAATGGCTCAATTTGTACCTGGCTTGATTGTAACGTTAAGAAATCCTTCTCCAACGGCATGTTCTCCAGACACAGCCACGTTCAATATATACAGGCCTGCTGTGACCTAAAACATTTAATTCACATAATAAATATAAATATACAAGACATTCTTTCATCCGATTTGGATCATCACATCCAACCAGATGCTCTAGCTGGACTGAAATCACACTGGAGACCCAGGGCTGCTGATAGAAATCATGGGACCCTGTACAGCCTATCTAAAAGGGCCCCACTTCAAAGTCCATAGCCTGGCCACAAGTTCCCATTAAGCTGCCCCATGCTCCCCAACATGAACCCTTTCTAGATTAAGTGCCTATAGCATAATTTATCAGTAATTTGAATGAAAGAATAAATAAATGAAGGACCGTAATAAGTAATAGTGCAGAAAATCTTACAGCTTTTTCAGGCTTTTTAAGCTAGATCTTAAAGAGGAAGTAAACCCTGATGGATGTTACTTCCTCTTTGTTTCCCTCCAAAGGTAAAGCATAATGGACTACTATGCATCGCATAGTAGCCCATATGTGACACTTACCTGTAGGAGAAGCCCGCAATGTCCCTGTCTTCCTCGCTAATAGCGAGCGTTGATTCTTCACCCCTCTCCCTTTCGGGGCCGCAAACTCTGGCTCTGTGACTGGCTTGAGTTGCGTGACATCACTCCCACGCTTGCACGCGTGAGCCGCCTTTAACAGCATGACCCGAGATAGAAACGGCACAGCATGCCCTTTCTAAATTTGGCGAATGCGCAGAAAAAAATTGCCCGCTCTGTGTGCCACAGCAATATGACTCCTGTGAGCATGCATGGGAGTGACGTCGCCCTGGCACAGCCAATGAAGCCACCAAAGATTGTAAACCTGGAAGAAAGACTGGGCAAAGATGGAAGCTGCAGGGAACAAGGGAGAGCGATGAGAGTGCAGCACTGGAGGGCTGTGTTTGTAGGCAAGTCTGTCAGAATGTACTAGTATGCATGGCATACTAGTATATTGTGGCTTAAAGTGGTTATAACCCTAAAAGAATAAATAAAAAATAAACCCTGTTTCTTTAAGGCATGCTGTATAGCACAGTTCTTGTGCGATGTAATTTTTCTCTTCCTATCTTGTAAAAAACCTGTCTGATTCTGCAATTTCCTGCGTCCCCCCCTGCCTCTGTTGACCACGGTAATCAGGGCTACTGAGCCCTGATTACCGTGGGTCCGTTTACGTGCCTCAAACTGCATCTCCCCTCTGTACTCTCTCCTCCTGCTTCCATGTCATTATGAGAGCGGCTCTCCTACCTGCCCCTCCCGCCACCATTCTGCTACATAATGCAGCGTATATACAAGTACCCCCTCCGGGCATGCTGCCATTCACTTCAATGGATTTTATTTATTTTTTTAAATGTAGCCCTACTTTGTTTTCAATGTAGAAGAATTGGATTTTAACCTCCCGAGTTGCCGGAACAAACATTTTTTCATTCCACTGTAATACAAGCAGGCTTAGCCTACATGGGGGTGGAAACTCTACTCTGAATTCAGGAGCAGTGCAGCATTGTTGCCGCCATCACAGGAAGCTGCATTAGGTGGAATTGGCAGGATCTACAGGTATTTATGAAACTTTGCAGGGGGACTAAGAGAAAAGATGGTGGGCCATAATTCTACTTTAATTGACCTCAGAAAAATGTGTACACTAGAATGTATAATTAAGGAAAGAAGATTAGCAAATTGCTCTTTCAAACATATACGGTTTTGCTTACATTTGACATTATTGGAGACCTTGTGTTTTTCATTTTCAATTCACCATGGAATTCTGCTGGCTGCTTTATCAAACTCCATTCATATGCATAAGGCACATCTACAAGTGATACATAAAACTGCAGTTAGCCATAAACAATATTACCCTTTGGTAAGGTGACACTAAAGACTAACATACAGTATAGAGATAAATGCATCCACATCTACATATCAGTTTGTATATAGGAACTCACTGGCCTGGGGTTCGGGGCTTACAAAGACATTAAGCTGAACTTCTTGAGTTGGTAAATCCACTTCCATGTTGCCAGCTGTGGTTACTGTGAGCACTAAAATGTACAAGAAAAAAACAAAAACATATAAAGGATTTCAGCATCAAGCACTTGTTCTTTTGCCTCAGACACCCCTGTCCCAATTTTAATAATTTCAGCAACAATTTTCCATCAAGATTAAGTTATCCTGTTTTATTCAATTATTTTCTTTCGACATGACAGCAGCAGCCTCCAAGCAAATTCAAAGCTGACCGTCCGATAATCAGTATTATTCCCCTGCTGTATTTAGTTATGTTTAAGGTAAAAACTATAGGCAAATCTTTTTTTTAGTTTTGGATAGAGTAAGGCTCCATGCACATTTTTTTTAAGCTCCTAGAAACTGTTATTAGCATTTTCTTCTGCTCTTAGAAACAAAATAGTGTTATCCTGTCATCCATGAACACTACCTTATGCTATTAGCATTTTTTGAGCTTCAGCTTCTAGGAGCAGAAAAAAAATTGTTTTTGTAGAGTTTCTTGGAGTATTTGGAGCCTAATGCCGCGGACACACAACCATTTTTCGGGTTTTAAAAAATGAAGTTTTTAAGGGTCTAGGAAAAACCCGATCATTAAAAACGGCCTTGCCTACACACGATCATGAAAAAAAAAATGCTCTAGCAAAGCGCGGTGACGTACAACACGTACGACAGCACTATAAAGGGGAAGTTACATTCGGATGACGCCACCCTTTGGGCTGATTTCATGTTAGTAAAAGACGATTCGCAATTTTCTGTCTGTTACAGCGTGATGAATGTGCTTACTCCATTACGAACGGTAGTTTTACGAGCGCTCCTGTCTCATAACTTACTTCTGAGCATGCACGGATTTTTCAGTTTGTTAAAGCCCACACACGACCATTTTTTACAACCTTAAAAATGTTGTGAAAAAATAGAGCATGTTCGAAAAACAAAATTGGACATTTTTTAGAACCCGAAAAATGCTCTGAAGCCCACACACGATTGTTTTTAATGACATTAAACAAAAACTTAATTTTTTAGAACCCAAAAAACGGTCGTGTGTACGCGGTAGGGTTGTCCCGATACCACTTTTTTAGGACCGAGTACAAGTACCGATACTTTTTTTCATGTACTCGCCGATACCAAATACCGATACTTTTTTTAAATGTCATGTGACAGTTTTCAAACCACAATACAGACTAAGGATATTTTCTTTAGAATTATGAAGAACTCTAACTCAAGACATTATAAAAGAATAAAAATGAGTAAAAATGAATAAAAAAAATGTATTTGCTTGTCACACAGTAGTAAAAAACTCAAAGAATTTTCACAGAACATGTTGATAAATACAAAAAAAGTATTCTATTTAGGTATCGGGAGCATTTGCGCGAGTACAAGTACTCCCGCAAATACTTGGTATCGGTCCCGATACCGATACTAGTATCGGTATCTGGACAACCCTAGTACGCGGCATCACTTTTTTGAGCTTAATAAAATGCCAATGCTCCTAACTGCTCCAAAAGCTTATAAAAGCTACTAAAATGCTACTAGAAGCTGGCACAAAAATGCACAAAAATGCTATTATCAGCATTTTTCATCTAGCATTTTTTTTTTAGCTTATAGTGTGCATGGAGCCTAAGGGATGTTTATAACCCATGTCAGTTTTTTTTTCTTTGTCCCTTTCTGGAGATTTCCTTCACTTCTGTCCCATAGCCCAGGCATGAAGTGAGAGGAAATCGCTCAGAAGTGAGGGAATCCCTGGTTGTCACCTGAACTTGTGCCCCTATTGGAAGAGTTCCCCACTATTCCTGTTCTGTTGATAATCCAAAACGTTTTTATTCCATTTTCGATAGAGTAAGGAAGGTTATAACCACTGTCGGGTTTCTTTCTTTGTCCCATTCGGGTGATTTTCCTTCACTTCCTGTCCCAAAGCATGAAGTGAAAAGAAACTAAACATTTTTGTCTGTCACCAGGGTCACCTGAACTGGTGCCCCATTGGAAGATTTCCCCTCTATTCCTGTTCTGTTGATAACCCAAAATGTTGGCATTTCTTTGACTTTTACTCTTAGGCCCCCTTCCACATGGGGACGGATCCGTATGCAACGGTCCGCCAGCTCAACGGGAGATCTCTCTGCTGAGCCGGTGGATGACAGGTCTCTCTCTGCTCACTGAGCGGGGAGGGGATTGATGAATGCCGCTGTCTCCTATGGAGAGATCAGTCAAAACGGACAGCACATATCGCCATACGTCTGATTTTAGCGGATCGGATGACAGCGGACATGTCACCGCTGACATCTGATGCTCCATAGAGATGTATGGAGCGGCCGTTCAGGTCCACCGTAAAAACGGACACACGATCTGAAATTCTGGCAAGAAAACTGTGGATTTTTTTTCGACTGAATTTTGACTCAAACTTGTGTTGCACACACACGGTCACACAAATGTCTGAAATTCCGACCGTCGAGAACGCGTTGACGTACAACACTAGCCAAGAAAAATTAAGTTCAATGATTCTGAGCATGCGTCAAATTGATTCAGTGCATGCATGTTTTTTGTGCGACGGAATTGCATACAGACTGACTATCGGAATTTCTGAACTTTTTCCATCTCAAATTTTTGCTGTTGGAAATTCCGACAGCAAACAGTCAGATGGGGCCTACACACGGTCGGAATTTCCAACCAAAAGCTCTCGAAATTCCGATCGTTTGTATGCGGCATTAGTGATGAGGGTAAACAGGACGAATAGAGAGAAAGAATCCGGATGTGTTCCAGATGCTTTTAAGTATGCACGTCTTGGATGCGTTTTTGATCCAGGGCATTTGTTCCCTCTCTTTTTTTCTTAACCTTAAATAAGGATATGTGTGTTCCAGTCCATTTTGCAGCATTCCAGTACAGTCCAGTGCAGTGCAGGAAAAATGCAGCATGTTCTACTTTTTTTTCTGCAACTGGAACTGCAAGCACTGCTGTGAACTATGCCATTGAAAACCATAAAACCTACCTTCCATGTGTTTTTGATGCAGAAAAAAACTGCACTGGACTGCATGTAGTGTGAACTGGCCCCAAAGCTCTCATAACAGGCAGAGATGCTGAGTGTAGGAGCTCACCAATGGCTCCTGCTGTTGCCCCCATATCCAGTGAGGAGGAAGAAAGTGGAGAGAGCCACTGTTCTCGGGCACAGCGGTGGATCAAGATCGGGCTCAGATAAGTATTAGGGGAGGGGGGGAAGCTGGACACAGAGGGTTTTTTACCCTAATGCAGAGAATGCATTAAGGCAGGGGTGCCCAACCTTTTGAAGGGCAAGGGCCACTGAAGCGACTTGGTAACTGGTCGCGGGCCACAATGAATGGAGCGGGTAGATGACAGCCCATGTTCACTTTGGATATGCAGAGCATACAGGGGGACAGCCCACTTTACTCTATTGGCCCTCCAATCCGATCTTCCCAGATGGAAGGGGACAGATCCCCCCTTCTGTTTTTTTTGTGGATCGAATTAGAGGTAGGTGTGTGTAAACGACTACAAGTCCGTTTACATCTGTGGCTCAATAGAGGTGAACGAAGGGTCCGATTGGGTCAGACCGATCGTGTCGAAGGGGCCTAAGGCTGCTTTCACACTGATGCGCTGCAATATACTCACACCGAGGGTGCAACGCAGTGCACCTGTGTCTTTCCTGCAGTTAGCTGCACTTTGCCATAGACTTCTATAATATCCTGCAGGTGTGGTGCACTTTCTGAAGTACACCAACCCACAAGTAATAACAGTAGTCTATGGCTCAGTGCAGGTAACCCACAGGTGTTCTGTGGTGCACCTGCAAATTAGTTTGAAAGCAGCCCAGTAACCACTGCAGAACAGATATGTCCATATACACCATGATTTTAGTATTAAACTTTACCTTTAATAACAGTCTTCCATTCAGGTATCGCCAGCTGTTGCTGTCTCAGGCAGAGTGCATTTGGTATCACTTCGCCTGTGGCAGGAGTTAGCGCCATACATAAAGCATTGACTTATGTCAACCCGCTATTTCAGAGCAGGAGGTCGCGGGCCACATCAGAGGGCTCCGGTGGGCCACATGTGGCCCCGGGGCCACTGGTTGGGTACCCCTGCATTAAGGTAAAAAAAAAAATCCACCTTTACAACCACTTGACCACCAGCCGCCGTCAAATAACGGAGGCAAGGTGGTTGCTTAACTCTGGGATGACGTTATATAACGTCATCCCAGAGTCGCGCTGCCGTGCGCCCCGTGGGGCATGCATGGGGCAATGTCCGTGACCGCCCGGTCCAGGGGACCTGGCGGATCACGAATCGCAGTAAATTGCCGCTGATATCGGCCGTTTACCACGTGATCGCTCTGTCCAATGACGGAGCGATCACATGTAAACAAACCGGCGTCATTCAATACTCTGCAGTACCCCCGCGCGCAATACTCTGCAGTACCCCCGCGCGCAATACTCTGCAGTACCCCCGTGCAATACTCTGAACAATACTCTGCAGTACCCCCGCGCAAAACTCTGAACAATACTCTGTAGTTCCCCTGCGCAATACTCTGAACAATACTCTGCAGTACCCCCGCGCGCAATACTCTGCACAATACTCTGCAGTACCCCCGCGCAAAACTCTGAACAATACCCCCTGCGCAATACCCCCTGCGCAATCTTTTTTTTTTTTCGGGCTTCCCAGCCTAGAGGTGAGATGTGGGGTCTTATTGACCCCATATCTCACTGTAAAGAGGACCTGTCATGCTATATTCCTATTACAAGGGATGTTTACATTCCTTGTAATAGGAATAAAAGTAATGAAAACATTTATTTTTGGGGAAAAACGTGTCAAACTAAAATAAAGTAAAATGAACAATAAAAAAAATTACAGCACCCCTGTACCCGTGTGCTCTATACAGACGCGACCGCACACGCAACTCTCGCCCACATGAAAATGGTGTTCAAAGCACACATGTGAGGTATCGCTGCGAACGTTAGAGCGAGAGCAATAATTTTGGCCCTAGACCTCTTCTCCAACTAAAAAGATGTAACCAGTAAAAACATTTAAAGCGTTGCCTATGGGGATTTTTAAGTAGCGAAGTTTGGCGCCATTCCACAAGCGTGTGCAATATTGAAGGGTGACATGTTGGGTATCTATTTACTCGGCGTAACTTCATCTTTAATATTATGCAAAAACATTGGGCTAACTTTACTGTTTTTTTTTTAAAGCACAAAACTGTTTTATTTCCAAAAAAAACGCGTTTGAAAAATTGCTGTGCAAATACCATGCGCGATGAAAAGTTGCAACGACCGCCATTGTATTCTCTAGGGTCTTTGCTAAAAAAGCATATATAATGTTTTGGGGTTCTATGTAATTTTCTAGCAAATAAATGATGATTTTTACATGTAGGAGAGAAATGTCAGAATTGGTCTGGGTGTTCCAGAACGCCTGATGGTGCTCCCTGATGTTGGGCCTCTGTATGTGGCCACGCTGTGTAAAAGTCTCACACATGTGATATCGCCATACTCGGGAGGAATAGCAGAATGTGTTTTAGGGTGTAATTTGTGGTATGCATATGCTGTGTGTGAGAAATAACCCGCTAATATGAACATTTTGAGGAAAAAAATAAAATAAAATAAAAATCTTGATTTTAAAAAGAATTGTGGGAAAAAATTACAACTTCAAAAAACTCACAATGCCTCTTTCTAAATACCTTGGAATGTCTTCTTTCCAAAAAGGGGTCATTTGGGGGGTATTTGTACTTTTCTGGCATGTTAGGGTCTCAAGAAATGAGAGAAGCTCTCAGTACATCAGGTGTGATCAAATTGATAAGTTTTCAGTAATTGGTACCATTGCTTGTAGACCCTATAACTTTCACCCAGACTAAATAATATCCAATTTTTTTTGTTTTGTTACCAAAGATATGTAGCAGTATACATTTTAGGCCAAATTTATGAAGAAAAATTACTTTTTTGCTAAATTTTATAATAGAAATAAGAAAAATTCATTTTTTTACAAAATGTTCGTTCTTTTTTCATTTATAGCGAAAAAAAAAAAACGCAGAGGTGATCTGCGGGGACTGACGTGGAGGTAGAGGTGAAAGGAGACAACTTGCTTCGCTCGGATGGCTTTCTGCGCTGCTCGGCCTCCTGGCTCTTTTTTTTAACATCCTCCAATCCACTGGGATGTTAAGGAATGAGCCTGGATGCCGTCCGAGGTTCGGAGATTTCCATGGGCTTCGTCTGCGCATGTGCAGTGAAGCAGGGAACCATATCGATAGGGGAACTAGATCGACAAGACACCTGCAGTAAGGAAGATTTCAGCAGGAGGTTGTGAACATTGCTGCTGGCCGCAGCTGCTATAGTCAGGTACTTAGGCTGGGGAAGGGAGTTCAGGCACCTTTTTATCAGAGGGGCTACATAGTCAGGATAAGTGTACTTTATCTAAATGTACACTTATCCTTTTTGTGTGCTTACACAGTCTTTCAGTTATTGTATACATGCATTTGAAATATTGATTGTTGTCCTCATTGCATCAACTTACTTGGATATTGGGCAGTGGAGGTAGGCAGTGCATTGATGGTAATGGATGGATATGATGGCATAGCAGTAGTTGTGTTTTCTGCATCCATCTGGTTCACCGATACCAATTGCTCAGTTGAATGGTTTGCACTCCTCTCTGTAACATCAACTAAGACTTCATCCAGAATAGCAGATTGGGGTATAAGTGTTGGAAGCTAAAAGCGTGATTAAAAAAAAAAAAAAAAGAAGATGATATAAGGTGAACACTGTAAAATGTGTACTCTATACTGTACATACATACAGTGTAAAAGGCACTTATCAGAAAATATGTTAACTACATTTGCCGATTTGTTTTGGAAGGTGCACGCTCCGCGACTGAAATTCCTACACAACTTCTTCCACAAAGATTTAGTAACTGCTTTCATACCGAAACAGTTCCAGTAAATACTGCTCTTTACCTTGAAATGCTTAATCTTCCAGCAATTAATTACCATACTTTCTTGAAGCATCATTATTTCTACTGAACAAGAACTCAGTATCCACTAAAATATATTGGAAATCTTAACACACATCCTAAATGCAGTCAATGTTTGTATTTCCGGTCACTGGCAAGAGCAACCCCCTCCTCGCATTCAGATATGGCTCACTCCCAACAAAAAACTGTTTAGATGTGTTCAATAAGACATGGCACTACTGAATCTGATTTCTCTACTCTCAGGAAGGCAGGAAATATCTGCACTGGTTTTCTGCATCATACATCTTTTCCTTTCCCCTCACCTCTTTTTTCTTTATCTCTCCCCTTTTTACCCCACCATGTTTGGGCCTTACCTGTGGACTCCCCTTTCCATGTCCCACATCCCTTTTATACCTCCCTATCCCTCCCCAAGTGGTTATCTGCTTTCCTCCTCTCTTATTTTACCCTTACCTGGCTTTTCTCCTGAATAGATTTTCATCATCCTCCTCCCAGTCCCGACCTACCCATGCACCTTCACCCTAGTTTTTACTTACCTATTTTCCAATATTCTTACCACTTCACCTATGGTCCTCTTAACTCCCTGTTTTATCTACTGAAAGGTCTTTTCAATCAGTGAAAACCTGTACCTGAACACTCCGACTGGCTACCTTGATTAGCTTTTTGTAATAAGACCAACAACAAACGTGATATAAAGTTGGATATTTAAATTTGCCTAGATATCTGCCCTGCCTCAACTTTTGTAATATTTTATTTTTGAATTCTGAACAAATTCCCATTGTCTGTAAGCTTGCAAATAAATAATCAATTTGAAAAAATTGACAATAGCTTACCTCCTCATTGGTTTCCCTTCCTCTTGGTAAAACTGTGTCTGCTTTTGCTATTGCAGTGGTTAGTTGGTCTCCAGATAATATCTCAGAAACGTTGCCCAACAGAACATTACTCACTATGGAATCTTGTTTTGGATGCTCTGCATCATCATCATTACGTCTGCCAACCTCTACAGCAGTGGAGTTCCTAACTGCATCAGGCATAAGCCAACTTATGAAGTCCAAATCAGGCTTTAATTTGTTTGCTTCGTTTAGGTTTGGATGGAGAAGATCCAGCTGAGAAGCACCATAATCATCTGTGTAGTCAGCAAGTTCCTCCAGACCGGGGTTCTTAATCAGGGAGGACAGATCCTTAAGACTGGCCATATCCTCCTCTGGATCACTTTGATCTCCAAGCAAATATTTTCCATTAGGCACAAAGTTATCATAAAGTGGTAAGGAAATAAATCTCGGAGAAGGCCTAAGAACAAATGTCAAGTATGATTGCATGTGCTCAAATTTTTGGGGTTCACAGCTCTCTTTATGTTGGCAGTCCACAATATAACATTGTCTGCCCAATAACCAGGCAAGGTCACAGCCTGAGTGATTGCAACAGGCTATAGCACACTCTGACATAGTCCTGGCATTTGGAATTCTGATAAGGTGTGTATTTTGTAAATTAGCAGATATAGCTGCGTTGGCAAAGGTGGCACCCTCTCGGCACTGGTCACATAGATATCCTGGAGTTTGAGAAAAAAAAAAAAGTGTTATGACACATTTGCCCAATTTTCTTTTCTTTTTTTAATTAGGTACATTTTCATTGGGTTTTACAATTTTAATATACAAAAATAAAACATTAACCTGTCCCCCTACCACCAAATGTAACAGTCATTACAGATGTACATAAAGTGTAGAAAATTATTGCACTAACCCATAAAAAACAGTGAGCAGCAACAAACTAATGTAAAAAAAAATCAAAAGTGCAAGAGTATGAAAATGTAGCGCTAGAAATAATAAACAGTGACAATGTATAACTGAAAAAAAAAAACTTAAATGTGAGACAATCTGAATCCCATCTATATATGAATAGAAGAACTCAAGTCCAAGGGGTATATCAATCCTTGAGGAAGACAGAGTCCATCACAGCTGAGTAGTTATTCTCATGTGAAATCAGGATGATAAAAAAAGGAGTATAAAACATCCAAGGAAGTATGTCATCCAATGTATAATTAGATTGTTTACTCTTACCGAAACCGGTGGACCCAAATGTCAGCGACAACAGGTCAGTAAGGCATTGATATCCAGGTCAGCCACATCGATCCAAATAAAATGTGATCACCAAGTATACTGCTCCCTATATTGCTTTTACTTGTGATCACATTTTATTTCCTTTTACTTCGGTTTTTATCAATAAAAACCTGCCTTTTTGACAATTGGAAGCCACCTTTTTGGATGTGAGGTTTGTTTTTTTTGGCTACCCAATCTGGTCACCTGCTTTCCAGTTGCTGTCGTCGCCATTGAGATTACATTGAGTTGATTCTGGAGTTCCCCCAGACCCTTTGGATTGTTGTGGTCGACCTGCTGACCTGGATATCTATGCTGTAACGGTCACCACCATTTACGACCTTCCATCCACCCACGACAAGCTTATCCGACACACAGCGACAATCCTGCATACACGATCCTTTCCATTTCCCATAATTAACACGAGACTCTGCTCTGTACTTGTTTCCAAATGACTGAACACTTTATTGGTATCTTAGCTTGTTTATATATCTTAGTACAGCATGTTACAGTTAATCACAGGACAATGCAATCTCCACCTCCCTATTCACACACTATGGCTAATTCTCTAGCAGACATTTCGGCACCGACCCTGACGAGATCTATCACATTCCTTTATCAATAAAATACAATCACACAATGTCTTGACCTTCAACTCCAGACAGATGTACGGTCTCTAAAGGGTCTTGACACCTGGGCATCAATAGGCTTTAAACTGTGTTATCAGACAATTGAAAGATCTAGCAGCAGACCTGAGTTAACACCTTTATACAATGTAATGTCTTTCACAAGCCGGGACACTTACTATTTTTTTTAAAGCCTATTATACAGAGGGATGAGTCACTGTCTTGTTAACCTGGTCTCAAGTCAACATGAACCGCTTGTAATATTCCAGTATCCTGCCATATGAAGTATCAATAATGTCCCATCTCATGTAATACATGAATTATGATCCTATTAGCCACCCTACGCCCACAAGGGCACAGGGTAGACTTAGACCCAGGAGTTATTAGTGTCCCTGACACAGGAGTATCTCTCATCCTTCCAAAGTATCTGGTTGTCACGGTTCATTTCGTTACATATGCCTTACTGACCTGTTGTTGCTGACATCCACTGGTTTAGATAAGAGTAAACAATCTAATTATACATTGGATGACATATTTCCTTTGATATTTTATACACGTTTTTTTATCATCTGATTCCACATGAGAACAACTACTCGGCTGTGATGGACTCTGTCTTCCTCAAAGATTGACATACCCCTTGGATTTGTTGTATTCTTCTATTCATATATAGATTGGATTCAGATTGTCTCACATGAGATTTTTTTTGCGGTTACACATTGTGACTGTTTATTATATCTAGCGCTACATTTTCACACTATTACAGATGTACAGTTAGCTAAAACAGTGCAGGCTACAGGGAGAACCATTTACATCTTACAATAGTAATACAATAATAATATAGTATTTAAGGAGATACAGCATGGCATCAATGTAATGAATGTGTCCATAGTGCTACACAATGAAGAAATATTATAGTTATGATTCCAATGATATTGATATTAAAATGTATCAGCACACTGATGTCAACTGGTTATTTACCACAGTTTATACATGACTAACAACCTACTAACTTTAAATGAGTCAGGGGTATTTTATGAATATATAGAGCCACTTCATGTTAAGGCATTACGTTGGAGCATAGCAGCCAGAGCTGTAAAGCCTAATCCACTAGTAGCATGTTAGTAATTTGACCAGCCGTTTGGGGTCAAGCTGTCAGCTGTATGAAATCAATGATCCTTCAAGCTGCCTGAAGAGGTTGTATTCTGAACACCACTGTAAGGGGGCATTCTTCAACCACCAATGGAAAGTGGCATTTGCGTTAAACAATTACATTGCGATCGGTGGTTGAGGTTTTTTTTTTTTTTTTTGAGCACGCAGAACATAGAATTTAATATTACCGAACATTAACTTTCTGTATTTGGGGTATAATTATGAAAAAATAGCCAATAACCAAATTTGACTTTTTTATGGATGTAACTTGATTTGTAAGATAAAATAGGATAACTGTAGCGGTTGCAAAAACCTTAGTGGGGTTTCATCAAGGAAAAACTTAATAGGCTGGAGTGGAATGATGCTGCCCACAGCCTCCTCATCAATACAGTCATGGTATTGTGTACATATACAATGCATATTAGGGTGCACATATTTTAGCACTAGTTACGTACTGAAGGTAATCTTTAAAGCGGAGGACCACCCAAATGTTTTTTTTGTTTTTTTTTAAAGCCATCAGCTACAAATACTGCAGCTGCTGACTTTAAAAAAATGGACACTTACCTGTCCAGCGTATCCGCAATGTCGGCAGCCGAGGCCGAGCAATCGCTCGTCTCTCGGCTTCCCACGCCGCCATCCTCGGTGAGGGAATCAGGAAGTGAATCGCTGCGTCTTTACTGCCCGGTTCCCCACTGCGCTTGCACGAGTAGCGCGGCATGCCCTCACTGGTTCCCGCTCTCTCTTGGGACCCGAGTGTTTCCCAGGAGACAGCGGGGGGGGGGGGGGGGAAGTGGAGTGACTCCCACGGGAGTCTATGAACGGAAGTGGGTGCAAATACCTGTCTTGGGCACGTATCTACACCCCTCTGAAAGGTGCCAAATGTGACACCGGAGGGGGGAGGGTTCCGAAAAGCAGAAGTTCAATTTTTGGGTGGAACTCCAATTTAAGTATAACTAAAGGCAAATATTTTTTTTTTTCTATAGTTTTGGATAGAGTGGAGAGGGATCAGAATGCTTGTCAGTTTTTACTGCCGTCTGTACCCCCGTTAAAGAGATGCACCCTCTCTATTTTTCCTGTTTACCATCATTGAAAGTAAAAGAAAATTCAACATTTTGGGTTGTCCCCAGAAATGTAATAGAGGGGAAATCTTCCAATAGGGACTGGGAATATTTCTGGTGACCTGAAGGTCCCAGAGGAATCCCCCTAAATTTGTAAGTATTTCCTCTGCCTATTTGGCTATGGGACAGGACGTGAAGGCTAATCTCTGCAATGGGACACAGATGGAAAAAAAATAAAATAATCTAGGACCCTTCTTTGCTCTATTCAAAAATGAAAAAAAGTTTTGCCTATAGTTCTACTTGACGTCTATCTCAACTTTTAGTTAAGGTAACAGGTGATTAACTAGTCTTGGCTCTCTTATATCATCTTTAATTGCAAAAATGTAAAACCTATCCAGAGGAAGCAATGGTTGATGCCTAAAATGAACCTGATCTGGCCAAAAATATTCCTAAGGTAACACCTGTGCTGAAATGCAGATTACGTGTGCCTGCAATTATCTGTAATAATCATAATTTAGAAACCTGAGTGTCTCTGCAGGCAATTCGATTCTGAAGTCAAGATTTAGCTCACCCTTCTGGATCCTTGTCCAACCTCCTGTCAACTGTAAAATGCCAGAAATTCAACGAGCAGTTAAAGCTCCATGTAAAGCCTGGGTCTAGGTTCCTAGGATTTCCATAGGGACCAATATGAAGACTAACACAGGTACTTGCCAGCACTGCATGGTGACTGTACACTGTTATTACAAGCTTTAATAAACATGTGATGAAAAACATTTATTAAATTATACTTATTAACACATTAAATACAAGTGAATTGTCTTACCAGTAACAGTACACAACCAGATAAACCAAGTACAAAGGCACAGAGTCATGATGCTAGGTTACTTCACTGTGTACCCTCAATTATCTCTCTTGCCCTTTTGTGGCTTATTCATATTGTTGTATTATGCCTGTAATATAAGAAGAGAATAACATGAATGTTACTTTAAAAAAAAAATGACAGTTAAAGTTTCTGAACATTTAAAAGCAGACAATTCTGTGTTTGTGGTATAAGTCCCTAAACACGTATGACCTTACCCCATGTAGGCAGGTAGAGTCCACTTTAAAGCCCTGTACACACGATCGTATATGTGATGGAATCTAATCCGATGGATTTTTTCGCCGGATATCCAATAAAGCTGACTTTTATCAGTCTTGCCTACACACCATCATTCAAAGATCCGACCGTGTCCAAGGCGGTGACATAAAACACTATGACGTGCTGAGAAAAATTAAGTTCAACGCTTCCAAGCATGCGTCGACTTGATTCTGAGCATGCGTGGATTTTTGACCAATGGACTTCCACACAGACGATTGTTTTTTTCTATCCGAATGGGGCCCACACACGATCGGTTTGTCCGATAAAAATGATCCTTCGGTTCGTTTTCAGCAGACAAACCAATCGTGTGTACAGGGCTTAAGGGTTTCTCCTCAGAGGTGGAGTGATAAGGCAGGGTTTCCTGATATAAGGTGAGAGAAACCAGGGTTTTGGATCTGTGGTCTGTGCAGGAGAGGGGTCCCGGAGAGAGTTTTTGTGCGTTTTCCCCTTTGGGGCAGGGCCAACTGGCAAACTCTACAGAATCTCCTATGAGGGTCCATTTGGAAGCAAACACACAAGGGTGTAAGTGCCACTATGCTCATTCTCTGCTACAAGTGGGTAATCTTATGGTATTGAAGAAGAAGTTGACTAACCATGATTTGAAATATCTGTACCCAGAATTTGGAATGTTATCAAAAGTAAAAGACTACTACTACAGCCAATACCTGGAGAGGAGAGCTATGCACATTACTGGTGCAAGCCTGGTCAGCTCTGGACTAGTTGGTGATGGAAGAAAAAAAAACGAGAGTCCCCCACTTGACAGTGAGAGAGAACGCCTTCATGTTACCTGTGTCAGATGGTCAGGGCCCATATGTCTCATATGGGTGAATGGTTGGGCTTCTGGAGTTTGTCTGGACCACATGTCAAACATAGGACTATGTGTGTGACTCCAGACACATCTGTGGATAAAAACGGTATTGGTGAGTTCAAGCTATCTGAAGAGGATTGTCCTCAGTGATTATATCTGCTTATACAGGCCAGGCATAGAGGTCTCACAAGGGATACATCGCTTCACAACAATCAGAGTCAAAATAGTGCCCCTCTAATAGTTTTTTTAAACTAATCGATGCTCCCTGCTGACACCACTGCTTGTGGAAGAGAATTCCACATCCTTACCATTCTGACAGTAAATGCTTTTTATATTCCCCTTCACTAAATAGTTTTTTTTTCCTTATGCTAGGGTCACCAGTATGGTATTGATACCATATCCCCTCTCAAGTGTCTTCTTTCTAGAGAGAATAAGTTCAATGCTCGTAGTCTTTCCCCATAGCTGAGGTCCTTCATTCCATTAATTAATTTTGTTCCTTTCTCTGGACTCTCTCCAGTTCAAGCACATCCTTTGGGGACTGGTGCCCAGAACTGAACGGCATACTAAAGATATGACCGGACCAGAGTCTTGTAGAGTGGGAGAATTATTTTATCTCTGGAGTGAATCTCTTTTTAATGCATGCCAATATTCTGTTGGCTTTCCTTACAGCAGCCTGGCGTTGCATGCCATTGCCGAGCCTGCCATCTACTAGGACCCAGAGGTGTATTTAGGTTTGGTGCTGCCTAGGCCTGACTAAACTCGTGCACCCCCTTATTTAAATATGACCCACCCCTTCCTGTCACGGCCACACCCTGTGTTTAAGACCCGTCCTGAAATTTTCGAGTGAGGACACTAGTTCTGAGGGCCTGGGGGGGGGGGGGAGGCAATGTATTCCCTTAATTTACTTAGATTTCCTCTTACTTCCTGGTTGCCCATAGAGCAGGAAGTGAAGAAGGGAAATCTTCGCAATGGGACAGGGATGGTAAAAGTGTTGCCTATAGCTCTACTTTAAGTAGATGGTGCAGCAGAAACATAGCACAGTGAGGAAGGTTTGTGGTCCAGGATGACAAAACAGTCAAAATTGGAAGCGCCCCCCCCGCGCACAGTTGCGGAATGTCGGCCGCCCGCATACTAGAAGCAGCGCGGCCGCTTTATGGGGGCACTAGCCTATTTTTCCTAACAGTGTAGCGCAAGCTGGCGGGGACACTTTTCATGCTGCCCCCCTGCAAAGTGCTGCCCTAGGCCTGGGCCAGGATACAGCTCTGCTAGGACCCCCAGGTCCTTTTCCATCCTAGATTCTCCCAGAGGTTCTTCCCCTAGCCAGTAACTTGCATTCGTATTTTTGTCCCCCAAATGCATTACTTTACATTTTTCAACATTAAACCTCATTTGCAGTGTATTTGCCCACCCCCTTATTTTGTTTAGGTCTTGTTGCAAGGTTTCCACATCCTGCGTAGAAGTTATTTCCCTGCTTAAGTTTGTATCGTCTGCAAATACTGAGATGAGCTGCTTATCCCATCATCTAGATCGTTTATGGATAAATTCAACAGGACAGATCCTTGAGGGACCCTACTTTCCACACCAGACCATTCTGAGTACTTGCCATTTATCACCACCCTTTGGACTCGACACTGTAGCCAGTTTTCAATGCAGGTGACGCCCCCCTGATGACGTGCACAGCACGAAACATATGTCGACGGCAGTAATCTAGTCACCCCATCCAGCTGATCCCGGCATCTAGTGCACAACACCCAGCCCAGGACAATTTAAACAGCCCAGCGGATCATCTCCCCAAGGTCGATACGGATGCAGTCCCAGTGCCGGGTATGGCACTTTTAAAGTAAGAGGCCAATCAGCTGGTTTTAATCATGTTTTTTAAATAAATGGTATTGTACTATGCGATGCCCTTTTGTTTTTTGGGTACAATATCGGCCATTCATGAGAGTTCCAGTACTTGCTACATAGTGTGCAGGCACTCAACCTTCTAAGCACATCTGACCTACTTAATCCAAAGGGTCATATTATTGTGGTAAGAGTATATTATATCTAGAGCACTTCGGGTGAAGTTATAATAGCTGGTGAAGGCTGCTAATACACCTGGAACCAATTGCATGAACTCACAGAAGAACTTTTCTTAGAATCACTACTATTTAAGGACACAAGTCATATGGACACTTCTTTGTATTTTGGGATGTCTATGTACATCGATTGATAGATAGACTCATGTACAATTCTATTTAATAGTTTGTATCACAATTCACAGGCTATGAGGCCTATAAATTTATTCACCATTTTTGTATTTATAAATTGTATTTTTATTGTGCGTTTAATCCATATATTGAGGTAATTTAGTTTTGTTGGTTTAAATTGATGTAGGTTACATCACCAATTCACCCTTCAGGTGGAGTCTATTAACCCATCACACTGTAGAAATACCATAGGGTTTCCAGAGATTTAGCGCCCTCTATTCCAACATATCTCAATATTTTGAAGATCATCTCTGTATTTCGAGGAGCAGCTACTAAATTTCACTTTATATTATATTTATATTCACTGATTATTATTCACTAGTGTGAATCAATTCATTTATCATTTGGCACGGAAAACACCATACCTATCACTCACCCTATGGTCCATGCCAAAATACCTTTGTTTGTACAGTAAACGCTTGTGGGGGACATTATCAAATGCCTTTGCAAAATCCAGATACACCACATCTACAGGCCCTCCTTTATCTAGATGGCAGCTCACTTCTCAGATTTAATAAAGTATGGCATGTATCTCGGAATACAAGTGCCAGAACTATGTCAATCAGAGAATGCTTTTATTCATTGATTGAATTCAATGATTGAAAAAAAAAAAGCATTGTATAAACAGTGGCGGTGCCAATCGAGCGACCTCTTTAGTCAGTGTCCAGTGGAGCAGCCCCGCATATAAACCCAGAAGATTGCAGCTTTCACTGTAGTAGCCCTGATTACTACTAAAGTGATTTCCAGCTTCCCTGCCGGTCCATCAGGCATGAAATATGCATTCTTACATTGTGCCAAGCTGGACCAATGTAAGTATGCAAAAAAAAGTTCAGCTTTCAGCTGGAGTTCAGCTTTAATGCCCTGCAACAACTGCAAATGTGTAAATCCAGCTTTAAAAGCAGAACTCTTGCCATTTCAACATTAAAGGGTTTGTAAAGGATTTTTTTTTATCTTAATAGCTTCCTTTACCCTAATGCAGTGCTGTTTTCATGTCCTCGTTGTTTGTTTTTGCTCTCAAGTTGCTGTAATTCTTCTCTGATCTCCACACTTCCTGGTTGTCTGTTTCTTGATAACCACAGTACTGGGAGCTTTCTCTCTGTGGTCACTAATCAAGGAGGTGTGTCTAAAACCCCTCAGCACCAATCAGTCTAGTTTTACAAACCATCACTGCCCTGTATTGGCTCTGTACATCACAGAAGCAGGAAACATGCAAAAATGAAACTGTAGGTACATTATAGGATTGATTTTATCTATTTTTAATAATTTTTAAAAGGAATCAGTTAACTATTATGTCTCTATACCCTGTAAACAGTCATTTCAGCAAAAACTAATTTTTCCTTTACAACTCCTTTAATGTAAATGTATTCCCTAATCTCAAATCTCCAGAATTAAATTTTTATACCAGCACCGCACAACACTACCCTAGACAGCAAATTAGCCCCACCTATCCTAGCATCACTCTGTTCCTGGGTACATCTTTGCAAATCTCAACAGTGGAGTAGTAGCGTAATGCTCTTAAAGTTCCCTATATCTGCATTCTCCCATCTTATCCCAAATATTAATCTCAATACCTGGAATGAAAAGGGTATCAACCACTTAGAGAATATACTAGTTGGCCCAGCACTCAAACATTTAAGAACTCTACACAATTGTAATATAGACTCCCTTGCAAAGATCAGTATAAGTACACTCAGACTGCCCACTTACTGAACAAGAATACACGCCTGCAGACAGTACTACCTGCGAGACTAGCCCAATTTTATCATCATCACCCAACCTCACATAAAGGTATCTGGCTTATCTACTCCTGCCTAGAGGAGAAAGATATATGCATTAAAACTCCCCCAATGATAGCTTGGGAACAGAAAATACGGAAAGAATACCCTAAAGAACACTGGAGAAAAACCTTGAATATCATTTATGCCTCTACCAAGAGTGTCAATCTCTAGGAACTGCATCAAAAGTTATTACTGCAATAGTCCTCAACAACGCACATCTAAAATGTATCCTCATACCGCCTCAGAATTCTGGAGGCTCTGCCGTTCATCTGGCACCCTAATTCAAATCCTGTGGTCCTGCCCAAGACTACGCCTATTATGGACCCAGATAGGAAAAATTACAGGTCTAAATTAGGACCTATCTCCAGGAATGGCGATTCTATCCTTAAAACAAAGTTCTATTCCCTTATCCCATAGAACCATAATTTCTCATATTAGCAGTAAGCCTCACTATACTCAGACACTGTAAAAAGGCAAAAGTCCCAGAGATTGCAAAAGTAATCTAGACAACCCACACTCACAAAACTTATGAGATCATGTTCTTGTCAGCTGTCAGAAAATATGAGGTGGGTTTGCAGTGTTGGGAACCTTGGCTTAAATCAGGGGTGCCCAACCAGTGGCCCGGGGGCCACATGTGGCCCGTGGAGCCCTCGGATGTGGCCCGCGACCTCCTGCTCTGGGATGGAATAGAATAGAATACTGTTATTAAAGGTCAGTTTTATTACTAAAATCACAGGGTATATATGGGCATGTCTGTTCTGCAGTGGTTACTGGGCTGCTTTCAAACTGATCCGCAGGTGCAGAGAAGTGCACCTGCGGGTTACCATAGACTTCTGTTATTACCCGAGAGTTTGGTGAGCTTTCTGAAAGTGCACCAAACCTGCAGAATATAATAGAAGTCTATTGCAAAGTGCAGGAAAGCCAAAGGTACACTGTGTTGCGAGTGAACTGCAGTGCATCTGTGTGAAAGCAGCCTTGGGCCCCTTTCACACGTTCAGTCTGACCCAATTGGACCCTCCCTTCACCTCTAAGGAGCGGCAGATGTAAACTGACATGTGTCCTACCTCCAGTCCAATCCGAGTATAGTTGTCTGTGTCCGTGTCCGCTCTGCATATACAGAGCAGACACATACCTGCGATCCGCCCGCTCCACTCATTGTGGCTCGCGACCGGTTACCAAGTCCCTTAAGTGGTCCTTACTCTTCAAAAGGTTGGGTACCCCTGGCTTAAATGGTACACGGAAGGCTCCATTTTCTGAATTCTTGTATATAAAGTCTTGCATAAATGTATAACTGTATGTGGCTCCTCTTCCCAGGACTTGACAGATCCTTCAATGTTTGTGGTGTAACCATTATCACTCTGACTGGTATGTTATGTTTATGTTCCTGTTTCGTTTAATTTCTCTTTTTATTCATATGTTAAATGAGTTGATGGAACATTACTGGCAGGGAAAGATATATATTTAACTTGAGGCCACTCTGAACACTAGCATAGTTTAACCACTTGCCTACCATGGACGTCATATGAAGTCCTCCACTTTGTGCAGGGATATCTGAAAGATGCCTGCAGCTGCAGGCATCATTCAGATATCACTGTCTTCAGCCGGCGATTCTGTGCACCATAAGAACGATCAAAGCGGCGGAACCGTCGCTTGATCGTTCTTCTAGGCAGCGGGAGGGGACGTCCCCCCCTCCCGCCGCCATCCGGTGCTTCTCCGGGCTCTCCCGTGCTACCGGGGGCCCGGAGAGCGAATCCGCCGGCGCTTGTAGCAGATCCATAGAGATGACTGGTGACCAGATGGTCACCGTCATCTCTATGACCGTCGGAGGACCGGGCGCAACGTTATGATGTCACGCCCGGTACCCGGTAGTAAACAAAGCCGCAATCGTGTCTGTAGGCATGTAATCGGTGATTTTTTTTTTCACCGATTTCATGCTTGTAAGCCTGGAAGAGAGATGTGGGGTCTTATTGACCCCACATCTCTCCATAAAGAGGACCTGTCACACGGATTCCTATTACAAGGGATGTTTACATTCCCTGTAATAGGAATAAAAGTGATCCAAAAAAAAAAATGTAAAAAAAAGTGTAAAAATAAAAAATATTAAAGAGGGGGTTCACCCTTAAAACCACTTTCTCCCATCCCATCCAGCATACTGGCGTCAGCGCCAGTATGCTGTCTTTTTTTTTTTTATAGGTGTACTTACCTCTTAATAGAGAATTAAATTTTCGTCCTACCGTGGGGTATGGCGCCGCTATATAGCGTCACGCCTTCCGAAAACAGTCGACTAGCACTCGGCTGTTCTCGGAGCTATACGGCGCCTGAGCACAGACCTAGGAGCTGACTGCGCAGGCGCCATATATAGCCGCGTCACGCCCTCCCAAAAAAGCCGAAGGTCTGTGCTCAGGTGCCGTATAGCTCCGAGAACAGCCGAGTGCTGACGCCAGTATGCTGGATGGGATGGGAGAAAGTGGTTTTAAGGGTGAACCCCCTCTTTAAGTAAAATAAAAATAATTAATTAAAAAAAAAAATTCAAAAGCCCCTGTCCCTGTTATCTCACGCGCAGAAGCGAACACGCATACAAGTCCCGCCCGCATATGTAAACGCCGTTCAAACCCCACATGTGAGGTATCGTCGCGTGCGTTAGAGCATGTGCAACAATTCTAGCACTAGACCTCCTCTGTAACGCGAAAATAGTAACCTGTAAAAAAAATTAAAGCGTCGCCTATGGAGATTTTTAAGTACCAAAGTTTGGCGCCATTCCATGAGTGCACCCAATTTTAAAGCGTGACATGTTAGGTATCTATTTACTCAGCGTAACTTCATCTTTCACATTATATAAAAAAATTGGGCTAACTTTACTGTTTTGTTATTTTTTAATTCATGAAACCGTTTATTTTTTTTCCAAAAAAAGGCGTTTGAAAAATGATTGCGCAAATACCGTGCGAGAAAAAAAGTCTCAATGACTGCCATTTTATTCCTTAGAGTGTCTGCTAAAAAAAATATATATATAATGTTTGGGGGTTCTGATTAATTTTCTAGCAAAAAAATTTAGATTTTTACATGAAGTGTCTGTCTGTCGAAGTGTCAAAATAGGCTCGGTGGACAAGCGGTTAATCAGAAACATTGTATACGTTTTACAACCTTGTGTGGACTGAATGAAAGCTATGTCTTATTACATTTTGTTTTTGGTTTTTGCAAATTGTAAAACTCAATAAAATCTATTGAAATTAAAATGTATTTCCTAAATACCACACAGGATGTACCGTAATCCACTTTGTGTGCACCAAAAGCCTTTACAAACCCAAATATTAGTAGAGGGATGAGAGGGACTCGGCAGGCCCACCCATTACAGGCTGATAATACAAACTACAGGAGGCGGCAGATACAAGACCATTAACCCAGTTAAAAGGAGAGATAGCAGCAGTGACTGGTCTTTATTACAGGAAGCTCCTGCACAGAGGCAAAGTTTCATGCTCACCAAGGCTCAAGTAAGAATATGCATACCTGACCAAGCTGACCAAACACAAATGGAAGTTTGGCCAGTGCAGCAGGGAATGGACACATTTCCATAAGCCTGTAACTATCTCCACTCAGCAGAAAGGACATGTTGGAATTTTCTCGATCAGCAGCTGCTTATTATGTCTGCATTTCAAATATGGAGCATCAGTACACTGCATCCAGGAAGTGAATCTTGTCATCTGTTCTTATCCAGTATCTAGGTGTACTACACAACTTCCTCTATCTGCTCGACATTCCCTTTTTATACTATGGACAGTATAAGCCATGCCTTTATTTTAGCGCAGTGCACTTAGTGCTCCTCTTACCACTCTAAAACATGTTCACTTAGTTCATTATCACTGGAGACCACTGATGGGCTATGGCCTTCCTCGTCCCAGGCCTCCAGCCAGCTGCAGATGCCTCCAAACCTCCCACTGTTCTCAGACCTTCGGAGAGACCTCAGCCCCCAAAGTGCCCTCCAATTTCTTACCATGACACTCAGCACTCTGCAATGCAACCAAGCTTCGTGTAGAGCTTCCAGTCCTTCCATAGTGTGCCAAACCTCCAACACTGCCCCACAGTTCCTATCAGCCTCCCCTGCAAAGCCCCTAGACTCAAAGAGAGACCCCAGCTCCCTCAGTTGACCCCCGCTGCCTCCAGAAACCTCATCCCTTACAGGGCCACCAAGCCTGCGGCACAGTCCCCTAACCCCCTCCAGAAATTTCAACCGCTACAAGGACATTAAGTTTGCTGCACAGACCCCTAACCCCCTATAGAAATCTCACCTTCTAGATGCCAAATTTGCTGCAAAGTCCCCTTCCAGAACTCTCACCTCCATGCAGTGACACTCCATCCAGGGTCTTTCAGGATTTCAATACACATTAAGTCCATACCTTTACTGTGTGAATATAAACTTTTTTTTTTATTGTTAGGGCATGGAAGGTTTTGTAAGAACTGACCAAGCCCTGTCTTAATGTTGGGAACCGCAGGTTTAAAGACCTTTCTAGATCCTTTGCAAAGTTTTTATTTTGTAGCACAGCTAATTATCCGCCATGCTTGCATGCATTAATATATTCCTTTACAATGTATATTACACATCTCCCAAAATGGCTGTCTTATTTAAGCTTAATTCAAAAGCTACAGTAACAGATCATTTCCATTACCAATGGAAGTACAGTACATTACCAATTCTAAGCACAGCATTGGCTTACACGTTACTAATTGTAATTGAATTGCTACGTGAATGTATACCGCAGATGGTACTGGTAGAACGTTCTTGTAGCTGTCAGATGATTGGCACACAAACCTCATTTTACAAGCAGGACTGGTCAGGCAGAAAAATGCATCATTGCAATATTGTGTCTCTGTAATCACCCTGATCCAATATTGCACATAGAGCATGATAGTGCAATTTCTGGCCTTAGGATAACAGACACGTAGATGTCAATGGTTTGTGATTAGCCAAGCAAGAGTAATGATTGCTTCAGAAAAGAAAAGCACAGTCTATTGTTTCCTACCTGGTAGGCTGATGGTGGAAATTAGATGCTCACAGTTGCTTGTACGGCCATACATCCCTTGCTGCCTGATGCCTTTCTTTCAATGCCTGTCTCTTGTTCACAGATGAGCTGGAGGTGAGAGGAGTGGTGGAGCTGCTGATGCTGCAGGGGGTGGGAGGTGGGGCTGGGACACAGAAGGCCCTGTGGATAAGATCAATGCATCTCTGTGTACAGATAGATGATGGCAGATAAGGAGGAGACTCTCACTGATTTTAATGTGCATGACCAAATGTGCTGCATGCTTTACAACAGGCCCTACATTACATATTAATGACAATGACAAGCAATTTTACTCATATGACATGTGGATGAAGACAAATCCAATATAAAGTAGTCCTTTATCCCCAAACAAACAGGTGCTGTTGCATGCTGCGCTACGTCAACGTCCTCAATCATTATTCATTTTATTTTTTTACGTTCAAAGAATTTTTTAACATACATTTCCACAACTCCATTTCCTGTCTTTTAACATTCACTGACAGTATCTACCGCTTTAAGAAATGCGATTATACTGCATAGCTTTTTTTTTTGAAATTGCCAGTAACTAAAAAAAAAAAAAAAAAGTGCTTGTAATGCTGGATGTGGTATTTTTCCGTAATATTCAGTATTTATCTCACGGAACCATGCAGTGGGATGGATACAGTAAAGAAGAATTAGAACCCCTGTCGGTTTTTATTGCTAATCAATGTTTTAAACTGTAGAAATATACCAATTCACTAATGGCTTTTACATATGACCAAAAAAACATATGAAAAATACTGCATTAGTACGACATCTGATCGTTAGTACACAGCTTTCGAGAGCCGATCGCTACAGTTCATCCGATATTATTCAATGGGACAAGCACGAAAAAAAAAAAAAAATCTCATACCATACCAGATTGTACTTTTTTATTTAACCCATTAAGGACCGCCGCATGACTATTTACATCGGCAGAATGGCACGGCTGGGCACATGGACGTACAGGTACTTCCCCTTTAAGATGCTCCGCCATGGGTCGCGAGCGCGGTCCTGTCCTCCATGATGATGCCCGCGGGACCCGATCGAATCGGGTCACAGAGAGGAAGATCGGGGAGAGGCGAGTGTAAACAAACCTTCCCCGTTCTTCGTAGTGTGGCTGTCAGTGATCGCCTGTGTTCCCTGTTAGGGAACGACGATCAGTGACGTCATATGCACAGCCACACCCCCCCCACAGTAAAAACACTCCCTTAGTACACACTTAACCCCTACAGCACCGCCTCCTGGTTAACCCAGTCACTGCCAGTGTAATTTTCACAGTAATCAGTGCATTTTTATAGCATTTTTCGCTGTGAAAATGACAATGGTCCCAAAAATGTCCGATGTGTCCGCCATAATGTCGCAGTCACAAAAAAAAAAAAAAAAAAAGCTAATCGCCGCCATTCGTAGTAAAAAAACCAAATATTAATATAAATGCCATAGGACTATCCCCTATTTTGCTATAAATTTTCCACAAACCAATAAAACGCTTTTTGCAATTTTTTTTATCAAAAATATGTAGAAGAATATGTATCGGCCTAAACTGAGGAAAACATTTATTTTTTTGTCTTTTTTGGGGATATTTATTATAGCAAAAAGTAAAAAAGAGATTTTTTTTTTTTTAATTGTCGCTCTATTTTTGTTTATAGCGCAAAAAATAAAAACCTGCAGAGGTGATCAAATACCACCAAAAGAAGAAATCTCCATTTGTGGAAAAAAAAAAAAAGGACGCTAATTTTGTTTGGGAACCACGTCGCATGACCGCGCAATTGTCAGTTAAATCGACGCAGTGCTAAATCGCAAAAAGGGGCCAGGTCCTTTACCTGCATTATGGTCTGGGTCTTAAGTGGTTAATGTCCATTTTTCATGACGAAAAAAAATGCTCTGGAGCCTACACACGGTTGTTTTTAATGACCAATTTAAAAAAATTGCATTTTTCTCGTCATGAAAATCGGTCGTGTGTACGCGGCATCACACGATCACAAAACCGTGTGAAAAATACAGCAAAAGTACGACATCTGATAGTTATTACACAGCTTTCGAGAGCCGATCGCTGCAGTTAATCCGATATTATCCGGGAAAAAAAATTCTCGTACCATACCAGATACTACGTTTTTTAATTAATCAGTAGAGTTGCCACTCAAAAATACAATACAAAGACACTACAACACAACACATCACATCTGAATTTTTATTGTCGTATGATATTTTCAAAACTTTAGCCAACTCTACATTTTCGATTTGAGACTAGGAAAAAAAACGGACGATTATTCGTCTGATAATCTCACCATGTTGACTAGGCATTAGGATCCACCTGGCCGTCCAATTATATCCGGAATAGGGAGTCATACTGAGACAGCAAGCAAATATATAGATACCCAGTTAAGACCCCATGTAATGGGCTTACCCTCCTATCTTAAGGACACTCTTGAGCTGCTGAGAGTCGTTGAAGGCATGGTAGTACCACCAGGTGCCATTATGGCAGCAATAGACATCGAAGCACTGTATTCGAGTATCCCCCATGAAAAAGGCATTGAAGTAGTATCCCGTTTCCTCCTTGAACAGGATCACAATAACTGGAAATTATGCAGCTTTGTTACCACACTGCTGGAACACATTTTGACGAACAACATGTTTGTATTTAATGGCTCCACTTACCTCCAGGTACAGGGGGTTGCGATGGGGACTTCTTGTGCCCCATCGTATGCCAACCTGTACCTGGGGGGGTGGGAAAGGGCCGTGTTTTCGGATGACGCCGCCATGATATACGTCCGCCACATTCTCTTGTGGCGGAGGTATATCGATGATGTGCTGGTCATCTGGACAGGATCTACAGGACTACTATCTGAATTCATGCAGTACTTATCCGTCAATGAATTCAATTTAAAATTCACTATTCAGTCAGATACCAAAAGTATTCCCTTCCTGGATATAAGATTATTTCTAAATGAGGATGGAACACTATATAGTAACCTATATAGAAAAGAGACAGCAGGCAACACCATCTTACATTATTCAAGCTCACATCCATGACCTCTAGTAAGAAGTATCCCATACAGCCAGTACCTTAGATTACGTCGTAACTGTTCAAGAGAAGAGGACTTTGAACAGGAGGCACATGCCTTATACCTATGCCTGCTTAAAAGAGGTTATAGCAAAAAAATCTTGAAGAAGGCATATGCCAGAAGTAAAATAAGCACACGAGAGATGCTATTATTTAGGAACAAAAAAACAGAAACTAAACCAACTACCAAATTTATCACAACTTTTAGCACCCATCAAGATGTTTTTCGTCAATTAATTAATAACAACTGGCACTTTCTTTCAGAGGACCCCATAATTTCCAAATACGTATCAGATAGACCGCAAATTGTTTATAGAAAATCAAAATCCATAAAAGATGGCCTAATACACAGCCATTTTACTCCCGATACGGTAGCTATAGAAGCATCAGGGGGATGTGGAACGTATAAATGTGGGAAATGTGACCAATGCCCCTGGATACAGGAGGGTGACGGCTGCTCACTACCAAGAGGAGGCTTTCTAAAATCTAAAACATTTGCCGATTGTACCACTATCGGCATTGTCTATCTAGCCAAATGCCGATGTGGAGCGTTCTACATCGGCAAAACTAAACGACCATTTGCCAAGAGGATCCAGGATCATCTATACTATTTGGATGCCGGCCTCTTATATACGCCAATTTGTAAGCATGTGGGCCTCAATCACAGTTATGATCCATCATACATATCATTTTTTGCCCTAGAAGTCATCCCCTCCCAGAAAGAGGGGGTGACTTCGATAAGAAAATATTACAGCGTGAGGCACGCTGGATTTTTGATCAAAGGGCCACCTATCCCCCAGGTTTAAATACCTCACTGTCTTTCAGGCCATTTCTTTAAATTAAGTACTAATACATAAACATTCTGGAGTATATATATGAAATGCAGTGAATGAGTCTGGGCACTAGCACTGCCTCCTGTCTTGTAAACTCACAAAAATCCTCTATTAACAATATGGCCTCTAAGGGTTCACACACAGTTTCCTGTTACAATCAATATTATTAAATTTCGATTTATTGCTGTTGTTGTGGTGCATATATGGTTTGTTATGTGGTATGTCCCAAAAAAAAACCCTCTCTTTTGTCTTCCCTTCCCCTCCCTTCTTTCCCCTTGATGATAAATGCCTTATCTGTTGTTCTATTGATAGACATACAAATTATTTTGATTCTCTTTTGAGCCCATTTAATGTAAATGCTATTTTGGCATACATTCTGATTTGTTGGATATAAGTATATGTGTACTATTCTATGATATAGATTTATTACAATGTATCAAAGTAAAAAATGCAATTTCCTATTCCATTATGGTCTCTGTATAAGGCGCCTTTCTGTAGTCTTTCCCGCTGGCGAGGTGGCATTTTGAGATTGGACATTGAATTGTGAGGATATTTGTGAGTCCCACAATGGAGGTGAACCTATACGGAACACCTCAACACTTCCGTCATATTCATATGGCGGAATGCGCGCGCTGCATTCGGCGATTTGTTTGGCTCATTGAGCCAACCAATGCCTATTGAGAGGTGGGGCGCGTTGCGCCTCACGTGCGTTCCACGCCAGTGGAGGCACGCATTGGACGCGGTATGTGCGCGCGCATAAGCTGGGACACACGGACCGGAAGTGAAGTCAGGGGTCATCTATGGCCATTCACTTCCGGTGAAGGTGAATACTTAAGACGGCGCTGACGGATCACATGTCAGACGCCGTCCTGGGTATGAGGAGACTACACAACCAGCAGCGGAGTGGTATTGGACGTATGTGAGGACTATCTATCTGCCTTCATAGACTACGGTCGTGTACCGTGCTCTATCTACAGGTAATAGCTATATAATACATATAACTAACTAGGTAATATGGTCTTTGGCCTTTGAATCTATTTGCTATTTACCTTCTTTACTATATAACATTCCCCTTACATTCTACCCTTACACTCTACCCCACTCTGCTTGTTTTGAACAATTTCTAATTATAGCTATACATAGAACCTCTTTAAGTACAACTTCATTACCATAATATCCCCTAACTTATTTGCTACGGGGACTGCTATGGGACCTATTGATTAGTAAAATGTGGGATGGTTCGTCCTTGGATACCTCCCACATTTGACCTGCTGAAAGCCATTTCTTGAGTAGCCCTATATACTATCTTTTGTTTGTACTTTAAATAATTTGCAGAATCAACTTTATTGTGGGTTGGATATCTCATCACCTTAATATCCTCACATCAAACAGTTGGTTGGATCTGACCTCCACCGGCCTGTGTCCATCCTCATTGCCATTTGCGCTACCGGGTTTCTCTGAAAGGCGTCTTGATATTTTGTCCTGTCACAGTGGCTGATGGGATTGGTAAGCACACAGATATTTTGCTTTATTTTGTTTTATCTTTAATGTAGAAAATTAATAATGGATTATGTTGTACTATTTTATGTTGTACTAATGGCATTTTTATGTCACACACAGACCACTAAAAACTCAGAAAGACTAAAGTTGCAAAGCCCTGATGAAACATAAGAATGTGAAACTAGTCGGCAACCTGCATAACTTACTTTCTTCTTGTTCTCTGTAACTATTGTGGTCAACCTTTAATGAAATTATTTTATATGTGTAACTTTTTTATATGTAAATTAAACCTTTTTTGATATATTTACAATTCTTGTCTTTGGTGTGCTTACCTTAATACAACGATTGACATCTCACGTAAAAATCCCTATATTTGGAAGAGGATTTCCCTCAACCTTATATGTTCTTTGCTCTTTTCTTTTATACCATTAACGGGATTGTGAGTTTTGGTCAATCGATTGGGGAAACATTGCTATCCACCTTGTTCTTTTTCTTTTATTGACTAGGCATTAGTCAGTGCGTTCCATGCAGCATATGTATTACAAAAGAAAACATGTGACAAGAATAGCAGTCAAAGTAAATCTGCTTTCACAGGACACACATGGTATATCAAAAACAACTAAATTCAAAAAAGGAAATAGAAAATATCTTTATGAATGTCAAATATTGAATGAAAATTGTATATACAAAAAAAAAAAAATCACATGCATACAGTATAAATACCCTTCTTCCAGAAAAAAAAATACATTGCCATTTTTATTGGTGGTATTTATATATGTATGTGATTTTTGATACTATTTTTCTTTCAACATTTGACATTTCTAAAGATATTCTGTATTTACTTAACCACTTCAGCTCTGGAAAATTTTACCCCCTTCCTGACCAGGCAATTTTTTGCGATACGGCACGGAGTTGCTTTAACTGACAATTACGCGGTTGCGCGACACTGTACCCTAGTAAAATGTGTCTTTTCCCCACCAATAGTGCTTTCTTTTTGTGGTATTTGGCTCTTTACTATGTGATCTGTTGTGTCTAATCACAGCTGATCACTATGTAAACAGAAGCCAATTGTCGGTTTTCCTTTTTTCCCCTCACGCCGACATTATGGAAGGAAGAAACCCGATAACTGGTTTCTGCAAGAGGGACATGTACACTGATAATCAGTGTAGTCCCGACAGTGCTGCATCAGTGCCCACTATGAGTGGCCATCCGTACCGCCTTTCAGTTCTGCCCATCAGGGCAGCCTCATTAGTGCCACCCATCAGTGAAGGAGAAAAATTATCTGTTTGCAAAACTTTATAAGCAGCTACGAAAGGTTTTTCTCCAAGTTTTCGGTCTTTCATTTATTTAGCAAAAAAATAAATAGATAAAAAATACCACACAAAAGAAAAAAAATAATTGTTCAGGTACAGCGTTGCATGACATGAATTTTGATAGAAAAACCCCCACTTGCTTGAAGGTAAGCAAGTAAACCATTTCTAAATAATTCATCCTGCAAAAACACTGAATGGGCTTAAAGCAAGGCATGTCCAAAGTCTGGCCCGCCTTCTGGTTTTGAATGGCCTGCTGGGTTATTTAGATATATATCTTTTGTGGCCCCCCGACGATCTCCCAGTGTCGGGGCCACAAAAAGATGTATATGCCTTGGAACTGGACAGGGAGGAGGCAGGAAGAGCTCTGCCACCGTACACACAGGAGTATTTCCTGTTTACGGGCGGCCTCTGTAAAAGGAAGTCCCGCGTTGCCATTGGACGACTGTTCTTTACATCAAAGGAGGCAGGACTTTCTAATAAAGAGGCTGCTGTGTAAACAGGAGATTCTCCTGTAATTAATATGGGGCTGCATTCCCGGTAATGGCGAGGCTACATTCATGGCTATGGTGGGTCTGCAGATGGGCACTGACCCTTATTTTGCTTCACAGTTCTTAAATATTTTTTTTTCCTGAACATTCGCTCTTAAAGTGAAGGCATGCGTTATACACCAATAAAAATGGTATATCCAAATAATACGCCCAAGCTCATCTCTTTACTCATACAGACACAAAGGCAAGAGAATTCTTGTTGGACAGTGTATTAGTGCTCTCAGGAACACACCTAGACCGAATTTTAATGGTTCAATGTCAGGCAAAATGGTCGGCCTTCACACGTGTTCACTTCATCAAATCTGGCCCGCTTTAAAATAAAACATTTTTCACACCCCAGGTTTAGAGTATAACTTGGAAACACCAAGTCTGCCTACTAGGTAGGGGTGTTGAATATAATCATTGCTTTAAATAATTGATTGAGGATGACGTCATCCTCGCACTGTGCTACCGCTCCATATTCTTGCTCAGAGTGGAGCCGAAGCAAGCTGAGGTTTTCGTGCTGTTTTTTTTTTGCCTCCTGCTGACGTCATCCTCTTGTGTCGCGAGAGCCTCAGGAGACAGACTGCAGCAGAGCCGAATGACACATCCATCAATCGCCTTCACTATCATCCCACCCCCTCACTAGCCAATAGATAGTGATCCCAGGCGGCATCATAGTGACGGAATGCGGAAGTGAGGAGCCACGCTGTGTGCACGTTGGCGGGGACATGGAGCACTGGGGCTGGAGCTTGTGGTGGCTGGAGCTGTCCCTGCTGCCAAGAGTGGCGGCGGCCGGCTTATGGAGCACAGAGCTCCGAGGAGGAGAGTGGAGCCATCAGTGCTTTTGGTCCCAGAAGGGTCCAGGGCGGCCGCAGGGTATCCAGCCGGAGGTGTGATAAAGGAGGATGAGGCAGAGCCGGTGGAAAGCCAGGTGAGGGGGCCGCTGGGAGGACACGGAGAGGACCGACATGGTAAGGGAGGTGAAAGACTGTATGCAGATGGCGTGCAGTGCTTTGCGGTGATAAAATGTACAAAAAAGTCATAAGTAGTGAACAAATATAGCCCTGAAATAAATGTATATATAAATCTGATCGGATTGAAAAAATCTTCTGTGTATTCAAAGTAATTCCAGTGCCGAGTGTGTTCAAACCATTCCTGATTTCTGGTGAATGATTTGAACACAGCAGAGCACACTCAGCACTGGAATTACTTTGAATACACAGAAGATTTTTCAATCAGATCAGATTTATCACCGCAAAGCACTGCACACCATTTTAAGTTTTATGGTCTATTAAATTTCTAGCTGCCAACTAATCATATAGCGCCCACTTTATTTTGTTTTTAACGCAGATATGACAGCATGTTTCCCAGGTGGCTGTCAAACTGCGCTATGTCCTTCACAGCCACTAATAGATATAGAGATTATATATATATTATATATATATATATATACACACACACACACACACACACACACACACACACACACACACACAGGGAGTGCAGAATTATTAGGCAAATGAGTATTTTGACCACATCATCCTCTTTATGCATGTTGTCTTACTCCAAGCTGTATAGGCTCTAAAGCCTACTACCAATTAAGCATATTAGGTGATGTGCATCTCTGTAATGAGAAGGGGCGTGGTCTAATGACATCAACGCCCTATATCAGGTGTGCATAATTATTAGGCAACTTCCTTTCCTTTGGCAAAATGGGTCAAAAGAAGTACTTGACAGGCTCAGAAAAGTCAAAAATAGTGAGATATCTTGCAGAGGGATGCAGCACTCTTAAAATTGCAAAGCTTCTGAAGCGTGATCATCGAACAATCAAGCGTTTCATTCAAAATAGTCAACAGGGTCGCAAGAAGCGTGTGGAAAAACCAAGGTGCAAAATAACTGCCCATGAACTGAGAAAAGTCAAGCGTGCAGCTGCCAAGATGCCACTTGCCACCAGTTTGGCCATATTTCAGAGCTGCAACATCACTGGAGTGCCCAAAAGCACAAGGTGTGCAATACTCAGAGACATGGCCAAGGTAAGAAAGGCTGAAAGACGACCACCACTGAACAAGACACACAAGCTGAAACGTCAAGACTGGGCCAAGAAATATCTCAAGACTGATTTTTCTAAGGTTTTATGGACTGATGAAATGAGAGTCTTGATGGGCCAGATGGATGGGCCCGTGGCTGGATTGGTAAAGGGCAGAGAGCTCCAGTCCGACTCAGACGCCAGCAAGGTGGAGGTGGAGTACTGGTTTGGGCTGGTATCATTAAAGATGAGCTTGTGGGGCCTTTTCGGGTTGAGGATGGAGTCAAGCTCAACTCCCAGTCCTACTGCCAGTTTCTGGAAGACACCTTCTTCAAGCAGTGGTACAGGAAGAAGTCTGCATCCTTCAAGAAAAACATGATTTTCATGCAGGACAATGCTCCATCACACGCGTCCAAGTACTCCACAGCGTGGCTGGCAAGAAAGGGTATAAAAGATGAAAAACTAATGACATGGCCTCCTTGTTCACCTGATCTGAACCCCATTGAGAACCTGTGGTCCATCATCAAATGTGAGATTTACAAGGAGGGAAAACAGTACACCTCTCTGAACAGTGTCTGGGAGGCTGTGGTTGCTGCTGCATGCAATGTTGATGGTGAACAGGTCAAAACACTGACAGAATCCATGGATGGCAGGCTGCATGAGTGTCCTTGCAAAGAAAGGTGGCTATATTGGTCACTGATTTGTTTTTGTTTTTGAATGTCAGAAATGTATATTTGTGAATGTTGAGATGTTATATTGGTTTCACTGGTAAAAATAAATAATTGAAATGGGTATATATTTGTTTTTTGTTAAGTTGCCTAATAATTATGCACAGTAATAGTCACCTGCACACACAGATATCCCCCTAAAATAGCTAAAACTAAAAACAAACTAAAAACTACTTCCAAAAATATTCAGCGTTGATATCAATGAGTTTTTTGGGTTCATTGAGAACATGGTTGTTGTTCAATAATAAAATTAATCCTCAAAAATACAACTTGCCAAATAATTCTGCACTCCCTGTATATACATACATACATACATATATACATATACACACACACACACACACACACACACTGATTGATTTATCTATTCTCAAACTATGTGGCAGGCTCAGCACTATGAAGTGCCTCATGCGCTGTGGCATTAAAAGAATTGTGATATCTGACTTTTCAGTCCAACAAGACTGTCTATTACTCTGAAAATTCCTCTAGCACCGTTCTATGGAAGCAGTAGGTTTAAAGAGCACACCAAATGCTTAAAATAACTTATCAACTTCACTTTTCTTCATATAAAACACTGCTGCTTTACAGCAGACAGTCCATGTACAAAAACACGTGGGGGTTCAAATATTCAATCTTGTCATTTAACATAAGATGGTGGATATATTTTTCTTCAGTATTTAGTCTATCTCCCTCTGTAAGTTATTAAAGCATTCTCCAATTTCTCTGAAAGGTATAACTCTGTGGTTTGCAACTTGGTTTGGTTCGGTTAGGAGAGTTTGATTTAGTTTGTGAATTTGTTCGAGTTAGCTCTTGAATTAGGTTTGTCAATTAGTTTGTTCGGTGTAACTACAAGTGAAAACATAACTAGTTCAGTATACAGTTCTAATCACATTATCTACAATAGGAACATAGATAGATAGAGATACAGTGCGGAAAATAAGTATTTGAACACCCTGCTATTTTGCAAGTTCTCCCACTTGGAAATCATGGAGGGGTCTGAAATTGTCATCGTAGGTGCATGTCCACTGTGAGAGACATAATCTAAAAAAAAAAAATTCCAGAAATCACAATTTCTGAATTTTTAACTATTTATTTGTATGATACAGCTGCAAAGAAGTATTTGAACACCTGTCTATCAGCTAGAATTCTGACCCTCAAAGACCTGTTACTCTGCCTTTAAAATGTCCACATGCACTCCATTTATTATCCTAAATTAGATGCACCTGTTTGAGGTCATTAGCTGCATAAAAGACACCTGTCCACCCCATACAATCAGTAAGAATCCAACTACTAACATGGCCAAGACCAAAGAGCTGTCCAAAGACACTAGAGACAAAAAATTGTACACCTCCACAAGGCTGGAAAGGGCTACGGGGAAATTGCCAAGCAGCTTGGGGAAAAAAAGGTCCACTGTTGGAGCAATCATTAGAAAATGGAAGAAGCTATCATTAGAAAATGGAAGAAGCTAAACATGACTGTCAATCTCCCTCGGACTGGGGCTTCATGCAAAATCTCACCTCGTGGGGTCTCAATGATCCTAAGAAAGGTGAGAAATCAGCCCAGGACTACACGGGAGGAGCTGGTCAATGACCTGAAAAGAGCTGAGACCACCGTTTCCAAGGTTACTGTTGGTAATACACTAAGACGTCATGGTTTGAAATCATGCATGGCACGGAAGGTTCCCCTGCTTAAACCAGCACATGTCAAGGCCCGTCTTAAGTTTGCCAATGACCATTTGGATGATCCAGAGGAGTCATGGGAGAAAGTCATGTGGTCAGATGAGACCAAAATATAACTTTTTGATCATAATTCCACTAACCGCGTTTGGAGGAAGAAGAATGATGAGTACCATACCAAGAACACCATCCCTACTGTGAAGCATGGGGGTGGTAGCATCATGCTTTGGGGGTGTTTTTCTGCACATGGGACAGGACGACTGCACTGTATTAAGGAGAGGATGACCGGGGCCATGTATTGCGAGATTTTGGGCAACAACCTCCTTCCCTCAGTTAGAGCTTTGAAGATGGGTCGAGGCTGGGTCTTCCAACATGACAATGACCCGAAGCACACAGCCAGGATAACCAAGGAGTGGCTCTGTAAGAAGCATATCAAGGTTCTGGCGTGGCCTAGCCAGTCTCCAGACCTAAACCCAATAGAGAATCTTTGGAGGGAGCTCAAACTCTGTTTCTCAGCGACAGCCCAGAAACCTGACTGATCTAGAGAAGATCTGTGTGGAGGAGTGGGCCAAAATCCCTCCTCCAGTGTGTGCAAACCTGGTGAAAAACTACAAGAAACGTTTGACCTCTGTAATTGCAAACAAAGGCTACTGTACCAAATATTAACATTGATTTTCTCAGGTGTTCAAATACTTCTTTGCAGCTGTATCATACAAATAAATAGTTAAAAAAAATTCATAAATTGTGATTTCTGGAATTTTTTTTTTGATTATGTCTCTCACAGTGGACCTGCACCTACGATGACAATTTCAGACCCCACCATGATTTCCAAGTGGGAGAACTTGCAAAATAGCAGGGTGTTCAAATACTTATTTTCCGCACTGTATATATCTATCTTTATCTATCTATCTGTATGACATACCTATTTGACCCCTTTGCTTCCATAAAACTGAACTCTGGTTTGTGTGTCTGCTCTGTTCGCTGTCTGTGGTGGAAAAGATTTTGCAGGCCATGTGCTGGGAACTTTCCAGACAGAAAGGATGCAAAGCTGGCTGCGACTGGCCAAGACTCCTGTTCAATGTGAGATTTGCTGTGATTGGCCAAGGCTTCTGATGAGCCACAAAGGCTTAACTCTATACTTTCTGGTAGGAATTCTACTGTGTCATTGCTTACCTCTTCTGTCATATAAATAAATTATTCTTAAAGGCACCACCGAAGATGTGCACCCCTACTACTAGGTAAACCCTTTGCTATATGGAGCTCTGTTTTTGTATTCTTCATGATTCGTCTCATCACCTAGGTGGTACAACCTTCTAAATAGTGTTAGCTTATATTCATCTACCTGCTTTTAAGCAGTTACTTGAAAATTCAATAAAAAATGTAAAACGCTTTCATGTTCTATAAAAACTTTTAATTTGCAAATTATAAAATATCCAGCTCATAAAATCACATCAAAATCACACAATAATCCCCAGTGGTCACTAGGAAATCTACCACAATCCAGTTTTTCAGTGCCAATCAATTCCAAAGAGTGAGGAATTACTTGGATGCCATCTACAGCAGAGCGGTACAGTATTCGGTCAAAACGCATCCTGCAGGTGTATGAAGCCTTTAAGTTGTTGTTCATTTTTGTGTCCCAGGTATAACGGCAATTTTCAGGTTTCCCAAGAAATTCCCAGATGTCCAATATGGGACTGGGCAGGCCACCTATTTTTTCAACCTGTCAACAATCAATAGAATGTGATCAGCCTGTCAGTGTCTTGATGAGACACCATTTTATTGTACACTCTGGAGTGCAGCAGGGTTAGAACCAGTGTCATGTTTTTATTGCCGTATCTCCATTGAGATTTCTTCTCCCTTCCTATTGGGACGCCTGCCTTTACACGCACATGAACTTTAATGGAATCCCAGTCTTAGTCCATAGAGTTCAATGTTTAGGAGTGTGTATATGGGAATGTTTGACCATTCAAGAAGCGCATTTGTGAGGTCAGACATTGATGTGGACAAGAAGGCCTGGCTCACAGTCTCTGCTGCATATCATCACAAAGGTAATCCATCGAGTTGAGGTCAGGAATCTCTGCAGGCCAGTCAAGCTTGAAGAATGGTCAAACATTCCCATAGACACTCTTAAACCTTGTGGAAAGCCTTGAAGAGTTGAAGCTGTTATAGCTGGAAAGGGTGGACCAACTCAATATTGAACCTATGGACCTTGGACTAAGACTGGGATGCCATTAAAGTTTATGGGCCAGATTCTCGTACTTGTGCGGTTTTCCGGCGTAACCCATTTACGCTACGCCTCCGCACTTTACGGGCAATTGCTGTATTCTCAAAGCACTTGCTCCGTAATTTGCGGCGGCTTAGCGTAAATGGGCCGGCATAAGGCCGCGTAATTCAAAGTAGGAAGGAGGGGGGCGTGCTGTATTTAAATTAATCACGCCTCCACGCCGAACGAACTACGCGTGCGCCAGGCGTAAACGTAGCCCACTGCGCATGCTCCATAGTACGCCGCAAATACATTGATTTTGACGGCAACGTAATGAACGTATAGCCCTATTTGGGACGAGTTACGTAAACGACGTAAAAACACAACGCTGTGCCGACGTCCATACTTAACGTGGCTTACGCCGGACCTACACAAGGTTACCCCTCATATAGCAGGGGTAACCTTACGCTTACGCAAACTACGTAAACGGCAGTTTACGTTCGGGAATCGGTGCATCACGCTCATTTGCATATTCAACGCAGAAATCGACGGGAACGCCACCTAGCAGCCAGCGTAACATTACAACTTAGATCCGATGGTGTATGACTTACGCAAGTCGGATCTAAGCTAAAAATCAGTCGCATAGATACCCAGGGCCAGAAACAGATACGACGGTGTATCTGGAGATACACTGTTGTATCTCAGCTGAGAATCCGGCCCTATGTGTTTAAAGGCAGGCATCCCAATAGTTTTGGCAATATAGTGGAGTTTAAGTGATACCTTTACACATTTTTTACAATTGATGGCCAACAAGGTACAAGACTCCTATGACATAATGCATAAGCTAAAAATGTAACAGTCTAAAAATATGTACATGAATATGTATTTAAAAAAGGGGTTTTTGCTTTATGATAATACAGATACCTACACTGAATTTGTCCTTCCCATATGTAAGCAATAGTGGGTTTAAAAACCCACAAAGATGATTCCCTTTAACTACAGAGTAGGAAGCCGTTTAACTACTTGCCGACCTGCCGCCGCAGTTGTACGGCGGCAGGTTGGCTCCCATGTGTGAGAGCCCGTAGCTCTACGTCGGCTCTCGCAGCAGTTTCTAGGGGCGCGCTCGGCCCCGAGTCCCGCGCGTGTGCCCGGCGGCCTCGATCGCCGCCGGGCACACGCGATCGCTCGTTACAGAGCGGGGAGCGGGAGCTGTGTGTGTAAACACACAGCTCCCGGTCCTGTCAGCGGGGGAAATGCTGATTTTCTGTTCATACAATGTATGAACAGAAGATCAGTGATTTCCCTCAGTAAGTCTACCCCCCCCCCCCATACAGTTAGCACACACCCAGGTTACACATTTAACCCCTCCCTCGCCCCCTAGTATTAACCCCTTCACTGCCAGTGGCATTTTTATAATCAATGCATTTTTATAGAAAAAAAAAACACTGAACGCCGCAATTACTAGTAAAAAAAAAATATTAATAAAAATGCCATAAAACTATCCCCTATTTTGTAAACGTTTTAACTTTTGCACAAACCAATCAATAAACGCTTATTGTGATTTTTTTTTTTACGAACAATATGTAGAAGAATACTTATCGGCCTAAACTGAGGAAAACAAAATCTTTATATATTTTTGGGGGATAATTATAGCAAAAAGTAAAATTTTCATTTTTTTCAAAAATTGTCGTTCTATTTTTGTTTATAGCGCAAAAACTAAAAGACCACCAAAAGAAAGCTCTATTTGTGGGGGAAAAAAGTGACGCCAATTTTGTTTGGGAGCCACATCGCACGACCGCGCAATAGTTAGTTAAAGCGACGCAGTGCTGAATCGCAAAAAGTGCTCTGGTCTTTGACCGGCAATATGGTCTGGGGGTTAAGTGGTTAAAGAGATCCTCAAGCCAAATATAGGAGCCACCATGGCTTTTCTTTGATGGTGCAAGTTGCATAACGAACATCCATATGCTTTATTTACTATCTTTAGAGTATCTGCCCTAGAACCATTATGTGTGTGCATCAGTGAGAATGAATATCTGACATACATGCTTGTTCCAGTTTACCGATTCAGTGAGCAATAGAACAGCCCAGAGTTTGCATCTTTAACAGCAACTTGGCAATGACACCTTCAATACTTCTATACCAACAGATTCCTTTAAGTCATTAGCACCGATGCTTGTAAACTTTTTCAGGTAACACCTTAAAGAGCATATATAGGTCAGGGTTTTCATGCATATTTATGCTACATAATGAACTAAAAACTTTACTTTATACTGGCAGATTTCATAAATCCTAGGAGTGAGTTTCACAGCACTGACTGGCTGAACAGTGGATCTAGGATATTCTGATTTTTCTTTTCTGTTGGCCTTGAAGCTAAACACCTGATATGATTTTTTTTTATTTTAAGTGCAACTAGTGTAAACGCCTAAAAACTTGTAATCCTTGGTACAGCAGCACTCAGTGGGAAAGGGAGGGTTAATAATACCCAAGTCATATCATTCATCCTGTATTCGTATATGCAGATAAACATGCTGAAATGCATTCCTGCACAAGCAATCTGACGTCACACTTGAGAGCGGGGTCTTGTCGGACAGAGCTTAGCGATGGACGTCCTCACCACTTTCCTTTCCATTTTCATACACTGGAGCAGTTCAGCACCCCCACCGTCAGCCCAGGGCCAGGCCAGGGCTTGGAGACTGCTAGAGAACCTGCTGCTCTCTACATAGCTTGTACTTCCTATACCAGATGTTTTAGAACTACATTTCCCATGATGCTCCCCTACACTGCAGAGTGCATGAGCATCATGGGAAATGTAGTTCCAAAACATCTGGGGTGCCAAGGTTCGCCATCACTGTCCTATACGTTATGTTATTTTATAGCAATACTTATTACACTATTGGCCCTCTTGTGCCGTTTTCCCGCTTTTGACTTTGCAGTGTATCCTGGAGCCCTTTTTTGAGCATTAGGTTACATAACTGACAGTATCTGCAGCTCAAGGGCAAAAGACTAGACATACTTCCCACGCTCTCTGCACTTGACATTTTTTGGGCATTTGTAGCACATCCAGTGTGCTCAACTAGTTAAGCCAACACTGTCTAAAAAATAAAAATAAATTGTTTAGTCATTTATCGATTGCATAATCATTAAACCCATTTTGCAAGACAAATATCACTAAAAAAAATTGTCCAAAAAAAAGTTTGTTATGCTAATGACAAAGCTATAATCAATTGGTCCATAGTGAAATGGGAGAATTGCTGTTCCATAGCCAGCGTACAAGCATAAGAGCTGTGTTCAATCAGTACAGGACATCTTGTAATGTAGAAGGTCAATCAATAAGTCAAAGCGATAAATAGGCAACAGAATTGTGTATTATACAGACCTCTGTGTCTCTCAAGTTGGTATCGCCACCAAATATCACAGTGGTTGATGGAGGAACCTCAAACATCTTTTGAAGTACAATGCCCAGCTGCTTCATCCGCTCATTTGCATGATCTTTGGTGCTCTCCAAGTGGGAAGTCATTAGGCAGATGTCACTGCCACAGAGTTTCACCTAGAAGGAAGCATACAGTGTACATACAGGAGGGAGTATGGGAACAAATTTGACCAAAAAAGAAAGAAACACAACAGGTAATACAGTGCATCCAGAAAGTATTCACAGCGCTTCACTTTTTCACATCGTTATAGCCCTATTCCAAAATTTATCAAAAAATGTTCCTTAAAATTCTACAAACACCCCAAAATGTACATAAATATTCACAGCCTTTGCTCAATACTTTGTTAAAGCACCCTTGGCACCAATTACAGCCTTAAGTCTTTTTCGAGTATGATGCTACAAGCTTGGCACATGTATTTTGTGGGCAGTTTCTTCCATTCTTCTTTGGAGGACCTCTTAATCTCAATCAGGTTGGATAGGGAGAGTCAGTGCACAGCCATTTTAAGATCTCTCCAGAGATGTTCAAACAGATTCAAGTCTGGGCCACTCAAGGACAATCACAGAGTTGTCCTGTAGTCACTCCTTGGCTGTGTGCTTAGGGTTGTTCAGTTGGAAGACGAACCTTCCCCTCAGCCTGAGGTCCACAGTGTCTTGGAGCAGATTTTCATCATGGATGTCTCAGTTTATTGCTGCATTCATCTTTCCCTCAATCCTGACTAGTCTCCCCAGTTCCTGCCACTAAGACACATCCTCACAGCATGATGCCGCCACCACCATGGTATGGTATTGGATAGGTGATGAGCGGTGCCTGATTTTATCTAGACATGACACTTTCCATTTAGACCAGAGTTCAATCTTCGTTTCATCAGACCAGAAACAATTTCGTTTCTCATGGTCCAAGTGTCCTTCAGGTGGCTTGTCATGTGCCTTACTGAGGAGTAACTTCTGTCTGGCCACTCTACCATACAGGCCTGACTGGTGGAATGCCACAGAGATGGTTCTCTCCTCTCCACAGAGAAATGCCAGCCCAAGGCTGTTATGAATTAATATAAATTTCTGGGTTTTCTACACATTTGTTTTCATTCCCAATGGTCAGCCAGGCTGATGCTGGCAGTTTCCTGGAGGACAGGATGCGTCCCCCCGCCAGGTTGGAATGTAGCCAGTTAAGCCTCTAAATTTACATACTAGCAACTCCAATCTGTCCGCGAGATTCAGTGATTAGCCCCTCTACAAACAAGCTTTAAAAAAAAAAAAAAAGGGGGAGGTGTAACTGCCAACATAAGTAATGGCAATGATCAAAGGCCAGCAAGCTATTGGAGTCAATATGGGCAATACTGCCCCCAGGGGCCAAGTATGGCAGGACAGTCGGTAATATAATCTATTGAGGGGGATTGTTCTGTGAACACTATCCAGAAGCAAAAGGGGTTGGCAATGGGGGGGAGTTTGAAGGAGTTCCGACTGAGGTTCTTTAAATAGGACCGTTTGAAACAGAGCTCTTTTCAACATATGAACTCAGCCATCAAGAGTCTACCTAGAGGACGTGTTAAGTATATGTACTGTTTTATTATTGTTATAGGCTCTATAGATATCAGCTGTTCGTATGTGATATTCCCATTTTCTTGGGAAATAAATCAGATATTGTTTACTAGCATGCGTGTCTGTCATCATAGCCAACATTACATTAGGCCTAGCATAGTCTGATAGACTAGCCAATTAAGGATTATATAATTGATACACACATAGCTATATAGGTTATAATAGAGTGTATAGTATTGCAAGTTTTACTTCAAAGGCTCTAATCACTGTTTGGCCAGGTGGCCTCTCTAGGAAGAGTCCTGGTGGTTCCAAACTTCCTCCATTTATGGATAATGCAGGCCACTGTGCTCATTAGGCCCTTCAAATGCTGCAGACATTTTTCTATACCCTTCCCCAGATCTATGTGCCTCTATACAATCCTGTTTGGAGATCTACAGACAATTCATTGGCTTGGTTTGCTTACCTTAAAGTGGATGTAAACCCAAAAAACAAAAAAAGGCCTAGTTAGACTTACCGGTGACGGTATTTCTAAGAGCCTTTCAGGACAACCTTGGAGAGAGCGCAGCTCCGCCCATTTCTCAGGAAACACACGTGATCCTTTAAGATCCCTCCTCTTCCACCATGGCCTCAGTTATTGTGGTCTCCGCCCACTGGAAAATAAAGCACAGAACAACCACAACAAAACCATGATAGACATTTCAAACAATCTTTTTATTCAAAATACCTAGGGAGGGAAATTAGCGGTTGTCCTGAAAGGCTCTTAGAAATACCGTCACCGGTAAGTCTAACTAGGCCTTTCTCCAATCGCCTTTCAGGACAACCTTGGAGAGGATAACCGAGTAACTTACCCTAGGGTGGGACCACTGCTTGCAGCACCTTTCTGCCGAAGGCCTGATCTGCAGCGGACAGTAAGTCTAGCCTGTAGTGCCGTAGAAAAGTTGAATAGCTGGACCATGTAGCTGCCTTGCAGATCTGGTCAGGCGTGGTACCGGCCCTTTCGGCCCAGGAAACTGCCGTAGATCTTGTTGAATGGGCCGTCACTCCTGAAGGAGGCACCTCTCCTTTGGCTTGGTAACCCTCGGCAATGGCTTGTTTGAGCCATCTGGCCAATGTACTTTTGGAGGCCTTCTCCCCTTTCCGGGATCCTGAGAATATCACGAACAAGGCGTTGGTTTTCCTAAAATCCTTGGTGACCGCGAGGTATTGAAGCACACACCTTCTTACATCCAAAGTATGAAAATTCTCTTCCCCTGCATTAGAGGGAGTTGAGGAGAAGGTAGGAAGGACTATTTCCTGAGACCTGTGAAAGGTTGATGAGACCTTAGGGAGAAAAGCTGGATCAGTTTGGAGAACTATTCTGTCCGGCAAAATTCTTAAGAAAGGCTCTGTAACTGCCAAAGCCTGGATTTCGCTGACCCTTCTTGCGGTCGTTATGGCCACCAAAAAAATTGTTTTTAGAACTAAATACTTCAAAGAAATCTCCCTTAAGGGTTCAAACGGGGCCCCCGTGAGACCCTGCAACACAATTGATAAATCCCAATTGGGAAAAGTTCTAAAGGCTATCGGTCTACTCCGACCTAGTGCCTTGAAAAATCTTGAAATTAAATGTTCTTTAGATAAAGTCCTTTCTAAATAAACCGACAGGGCTGCCACTTGAGTTTTTAGGGTGCTAATTGCTAACCCTTTCTCCATTCCTGCATGAAGAAACTCTACAACGGAAATTACACTATTAATCTGGAAGTTTTTGGAGGTACACCAGGAGTTGAATTTTCGCCAAACTTTGAGATAAATTGCTCTGGTCACCGGCTTCCTGCTGTCCAGCAAAGTTCTTATCACTTTATTAGAGAGCCCCTTAGCTCTTAAGAGGTCCTCTTCAGAAACCAGGCCGTCAACTGCAAGCGTTCTACCTCTGGATGGTTCACAGAACCCTGACACAGTAGGTCCTTCCTGAGTGGAAGTTTCCATGGTGGTTTCGTGGCTAAACTCTGAAGAGATGCAAACCACGGTCTTTTTGGCCAATACGGAGTGATTAAGATCAGATTGGATTTCTCTTCCCTGAATTTCCTTAAGACTAGAGGTATCAGAGTGAAGGGGGGGAAGGCGTAAGACAGCTGGTAGTGCCACTGTTGAGCTAGTGCGTCTATGGCTACTGCCTGGTCCTCTCTGTGGAGAGAGAAGAACCTTTGCACTTTCGCATTCTGCTGGTTGGCAAACAGGTCTATCTGTGGCTGGCCCCACTCCTGAGCGATTGCCCTGAAGACCTCCGGGTTTAAGCTCCATTCTGCCTCTAGTATGCTTCTCCTGCTTAGCAGGTCTGCTAATGGGTTTTGAGACCCTTTTAGGTGCACCGCTGATAGGGATGCTACGTTCCGCTCTGCCAATGAGAGGAGATGGTTGGCCAGTTGCATAAGGCCTCTGCTTCTGGTCCCCCCCTGCTTTAGGACATATGCCACTGCCGTGGTGTTGTCCGACAGGACCTGCACATGTTGACCCTTCACCAACTGATGGAAAGCTTGAAGCCCTAGAAATATTGCTTTCAACTCCCTCCAGTTTGAGGATCTTCTGGACTCTGTTTTGGACCAGACGCCCTGGGCAGTCTGTCCCTCTAGATGGGCCCCCCAACCCCAGGAACTCGCGTCTGTTAAATGCTTTCCTACTGGGAATACCCATGGAAGACCCTTGTTCAAATTTACCGGGTTTCTCCACCACCAGAGTGCTCGTTTTACGTTTGAAGTTAACCTGAAACGTCTCTCTAGTGACTCTTGGTGTGACCAAGACTGTAAAATATTTATTTGGAGAGGACGAGAGTGTAACCTCGCCCATGGGACAGCCGGAATTGAGGCTGTAAGCAGCCCCAGGACGGCCATTGCTGTCCTGACTGACACCCCTTGGTTTGTCTGTACTTGAGCCACCGCCACCATGACCTTCTCTATCTTTTCCTGAGGTAAAAAGACCTTCTGAAGGATCGAATCTATGTTGTACCCCAGAAACCTTGTTTCTTGAGAAGGTATCAAGTTCGATTTCTCGCGGTTTAGTAACCAGCCGAGACTTCCAAGATGAACCTGCGACGACTGCAGATTCGTCGCAAGCTGATCCCGGGAGTCCGCAAAAAACAGTAGGTCGTCCAAGTATGGGATGACCGAGATCGCTTTGAGCTTCAGTGGTTCTAGGGCCTCTGCCATGATCTTGGTAAAGATCCTGGGTGAGGACGACAACCCGAAAGGGAGGGCTCTGAACTGAAGATGCCATATCCTGTTCCCCAGGTCTACTGCCAGTCTGAGGAACTGTTGAGATGCTTGGGCAATCGGGACGTGCAAGTAGGCATCCCTGAGGTCCAGAGATGCCATGAAGCAACCGGGTGTCAACAGCTTTGTTATTGAATAAATCGTATCCATCCGGAACCGTTTGTACTTTATCGACTTGTTTAACATTTTTAGGTTCAAGATCAGGCGGAATTTGCCTGAGGGTTTTTTGACCAAAAAAATGTGGGAATAAAAACCCTGACCCTCTTGATGTCTTGGGACCTGTATTATCACTCTCTGACTCATCAGATCCTGTAACAGGTTCGTCATTGCAGTAGCTTTTTCTTTGTCCCGGGGAAGGGTTGTGACATAGAACCTCGTTGGGGGACACTCTGAAAATTCCAGACTGTACCCCTCCGTAATGATTCTTTCCACAAAGGGGCTTGTGGTCATCTGTTTCCACTGTGGGAGAAAAGCAGCCAGTCTTCCTCCCACCGGAAGCAGATCGTCACTTGCTTTTGGTAGTTGGTTCTGAGGGTTTTTTAAATAAGATACCTCCTCTACCTCTCCCTCTTTGGGACCCCCATCTCTTTTTATTTTCTTCCTTACTCTTATGGGACTGTTGAAAAGGACGAAAATTTTTCTTAGGGTTCTGACCCTTTTTAGGGGGGAAAGCCTTCTTCTTATCCGCCGTTCTGTCAAGAACTTTTTCTAGGTCCTGACCGAACAAAAGGTCCCCTGAGAAAGGCAGACCACAAAGCTTGACCTTAGAGGGGATATCACCCGACCAGGTCTTTAACCAAACTGCTCGCCTGACTGAGTTCACCAGGGCTGCTGACCTTGCAGCCATTTTAATGGACTCAGCAGAAGCATCTGCCATATATTTGATGGCTTTTAAGATTAAGGGGAAGGAATCTAATAGATCCTTTCTTGAGGTGCCTGCCTCGACATGACTCCTTAATTTCTCAACCCAGCACTCTAGATTGCGGGCGACTATTGTGGCGGCCATGGCTGGTTTCAGACTGGTTGCAGTAGAATCCCAGGCCTTCTTTAGGAGGGAATCTGCCCTCTTGTCCATCGGATCTTTCAGGACCCCCATGTCCTCAAAAGCCAGGTCTGTATGACGAGACACCTGTATGAAAGCTGCGTCTACTTTAGGCTTTTTGTTCCACACCTCTGTCTCACCGCTTTCAAATGGAAACCTTCTTCTAAGGGTCTTTGAAAAAAAGGGGGCCCTTTCAGGGTCCTTCCATTCCTTCTTGACGGTGTCCGAGAGGACTTTGTGGACCGGGAAAACCCGGCTTTTAGACTCATCCAGCCCCCGATACATCTTATCGTGTATGGATAACTGAACCTTCTCTTCCTGGATACCCAGGGTAACATAAATTGCCCCCAAACTTGCGGAGCCTTGTGTGATCATATCCTTCACTGAGCCTAAAGAGCTTGCCAGCTCCTGGACTGAGGAAAAAAGGTCCTTATACTGTTGTGAAGTTTCCTCTTCCACCAGATTTTTAATGCAGGATCTGCACATTGGCTTTTGCCAAGAATCCCTTAAAGGATTTTTGCAAGACGGGCATTTCCTGGGTGTATCCAAGTGCCTAGCTTTGGTTGTAGATTTTTCCTGTAACGAGATGAACCCAAAGTTACCATCTCCATTTTTTTTTATTTTTATTTTTTAAACACCCAAGTGCCGCCACCAGAATAAAACCAAAGGCCTGGACTAAGTGCCACCACCACTAACGGTTATACAGACCAAGAGCGTTAACCTGGACTGGTAACCACAGGCTCCCTCAGGGAGGAACAACAATAACACAAAATTAGGCCCAATATATTAAGAATAAAAGGCACCGCTGTACCCCTCTTACCTGGGCCTGACCGGTGCTTGCAGCGCCTGTATCCGCCGGTGTTGTCTGTCTCTCCTCCATTGTAGAGCGCAGTCACACAAGTAGCTGGAGAACGACTCCATTTTAAATTTTCCCGGCCGCCCGCGTCATCATCGGGGGCCGGAAACGGAAGTACCGGTCACCTGACCTGCCCCACAGATGCTGCGTTCCAGGCGCTGGGAACCAGCAGCGCCACGCCCCCCCCGGAAAACGGCGTCACCGTGCGTGACGCGGTCGCCAGCCGGGACCCGGAACTGAGAATGCGGACCACCGCCGACCTGCGCCGGCTACCGCTCGGTCACCTGGACCTCTACCGCAGTTCCTGGGCACAACGACACCGTCCCCTGGGAGGCCGAAAGTTCCGCTGAACCGGAGCGTCTGGGGACTCCTGAGCGCCCCCTCCCCGTGAAGAGGGGTCAGGATGGTCGCCGCCAACAATATACAAAGAAAGGTAAGCTCAACAAAACTCTCCGCCTGGAGAGAGACAGCTCCCTGGTTCCCTGTGATGCTTCCACCATGGCGGAGGAAACACAATAACTGAGGCCATGGTGGAAGAGGAGGGATCTTAAAGGATCACGTGTGTTTCCTGAGAAATGGGCGGAGCTGCGCTCTCTCCAAGGTTGTCCTGAAAGGCGATTGGAGAAATTTTTTTTTTAATGTCACAATGTAGAGTATAAGATTTCCTATCATCTGTGCCCAGTCTTGCCCCACAGAGTTAATCCAGCGCTGAGTAATCCTCTTTTAATGTTCAGTGAGAATTAACAGAATTCCAGATAAAAACTTGCCAAATTATAATGTCCGTTTTCTCTCTTCTTGCTTTGAGTGACAGGTTATTTACATATCTAGCTTGGACATGTGTATCATAGGTTATGTTAATCATAACATGAGGTGATCCAAAGTTCATTGTATATTACCAGGATGTGTTATGTGGGGGAGGGATGGATTTCTCACTTTTTATACTGTGAATCACCTCATGTTATGATAAACATAACATATGATAAACATGTCCAAGCTAGATATGTAAATAACCTGTCACTCAAAAGCAAGAAGGCAGAAACTGACTTTTTATTTAGGCAGGTTTTTATCTGGAATTCTGTTCATTTTCACTGAACATTAAAAGAGGATTTCTCAGATCTGGATTAACTCTGTGTGGCAAGACTGGGCACAGATGATAGGAAATCTTATACTCTACATTGTGACATAAAAAAAAATAAAAAAACTTTTACACGGTGCAGACCTTTCAGGTCCGCCTGTCTGTTTTTTAGGCAGACCTGAACAGACGCTCCGTGCAGGTCTATGGAGCCACAGATGTCAGCAGTGACATCCGACCGGCTAAAGTGTGGCGGATGGAAAATGGTTTCCATCCGTCTGGCGGATCAGATGAAAACGGACTCTACGGTCCGTCTTCATCCGATCCCCCATAGGGAAAGCGGCGCTCTGACAGCTTGGTCCCTGCACAGTGTGCAGTGACAGATCTGTCATCTTCCTGCACAGCAGGGATCAACGGACTGATCCCCGCTGAGCAAAATGGAGCCCGGACACGTCTTGTCCGTGTGAAAGGGCGCCAAGAGTTCCTTTGGAGAAGCTACAGGATCCGACTAGCCACCAACCCCTCTATGTGTTCTTTTAATTGGACTTAAAAAAAATAAAAAAAAAATGTAGATTTACGTATTTTTACACATAACAGCACAAGATTTGCCTCTAAACAGGGCTCTGTGTGGGAGAGTGGATCAGGGTTAGACACTGCTGGGAAGACCTGGACACCAAGCATGTAGAGATCTATAGGGAGCTCCCAGAGTGCAGACAGCGGACGCATCCATGGATAGACTTTCCACACCAGGCTCGCCAGGGCAGAGCTGATCTCTTCCAGGCACAGAAGAGCTGGTGACTTGTGTTGAAAATGAATGTGCTCCATTTCCAGCACACCCATGTTGGCAGAGAAGCACTTTCATTTACAGAACAAGTCACCGTGTATGACTCTTTCTTCCAACAGCTTGTGGGTTAGTTTGGGCTCAGTTGCCTGTCTTCTACTGTACAAGAAAGATGTCCAAGGCTGGAAGATGGTAAGGCTGCAAATGTTAGCCCTCTCCCCTGTGTGCCGCCTGCTAAAACACCCTCTCCTGTGTTGTCACTTAGACCTCATTAAAATGTGTCTACATGTATTGAAAAGCACAGAGGGGCACTGTCGACCAGGCTGGCTCATCAACCATAGAACGATCAGAACGGAAGCACATGCTCCATGTTCTTGGTCCCCTGGGGTATTCCACAAGGATTTAAAAAAAAAAAAAAAAGAAGATTTTTTTTTTTATACATAAAAATAAGTAATTTCAATGTGAAAAAGGTACAAAAAAGGATGGAATATGAAAGAAATCACAGAATTATTAAATAAAATTAGGAACATTCACGAGGATTCACCTGCATGATGCCATGTACACACCGATTCCTCCTGTATTGAATTGTATTGACTGTACTGTCTGCCCTAATGTTGTAAAGTGCTGTGCAAACTGTTGGCACTATATAAATACTGTATAATACACATACTGTACATACGGACAAAGACACTTGCTCAGGTAAACATACAGACAGGCAAACCAATGCATGCACACATACATATACAGATGGAGATCAGTGAAATGTTGCACTAGATGTGACAGATTATCAGTAATAAGCTACAGATACGATGAATATATTGTCACATTCTGTTCAGACTATTCAAACCTAGTAAACCTTCAGGGTTAGGAAAAATAAGTACATGTATAGCCACTCAGTATACAAGCTGCATATATGAAATGTGTAATATACTGTTTATGCTCCGATTACATCTCATTGGGTCATTGCCATTCACAAAAAATAATATGAACCCCACAAACACAAACTTACATTCGCCACCAGCAAATTCCTCATCATGGAAGTTGTTGGGAAAGGAATCGTTTCTTGGCTTACAAGTGTCGCTCTGGATTTTTTCAGCATAATGGCAGTGAAGTATTCATCATCATTTCCTAAAAATACATACATTTAAAATAAATCAAAATCACAATAAAAACCCTCATTGTGGAGTTCCTATTGGATAGAGAAAAAAAAAAAAAGATTTTTTTTTAGTCAAGATGTATAAACACCCAGCTATTTATAGGAGTTTAACACATTTCAGAATTCTAATTCTTTATCTGACATTGCGGTTTTGATTCAGTAAAATCAATTGATAGAATGGTGAAAACACATACCTGTAACGATTGTGTAGCTAACCGCTCTCTTCTTCAGATAGTCATACAAAGGAGGTATAACCTCTTGTAGAAACACAACATCTGGACTGTACCTGTTATGAGGATAAGAAATACGTATGGGTCAATTCTCCTTACACAAAATTACCCTTAAAAAGCTGCATCACTACATGTTCCAAAAATGTACAACTTTTTCATTGAACCTACATGCCGGGAATAGAATGTCCAACTTCCTGCTGGCCACTTGCACCATTTGCAGCTATACTGACAAGTCCCATGATGGCATGGGCGTCCTGTGAGCCATCAAGCTGAACCTACCAGTCGGCTAGGTGATGGCTTGCCAGCTTGTAGTCCAAAATGGACTGCATGGAGAGTACTTCCAAGAGGGACATCTGCTCCAGTTTAGGTAGAAGAGCTCGGAGGATTTAATAAATCTCAGACAGAATACACAAGTATAGGTATTCTGACTGCAGTTTGAGTCACTACTACAAGCGGCTGTGTATACACACACACACATAATGAGCTAGTATGCATTACATACCATCAAGTGAAATCCACCCATCTGGGTGGAGAAAAATTGCTGCTAGCCCAAAATATGTACATATATGGGCACATCAGTAGCTATATGCTATTGTGCCCATATAGATGCTACTGTGTCCATACAAATGCCACGGTTTCCTGTAGTTCCCGGAAACGTCCTTGCTACCAGGACTCAAAGTGACCAGGAGGCGGAGTGAGATCAACAGCATGCCTGAAATTCCAGCTGGAACTATAGAAGAGGCATCGACTTATGCGGCCGACAGAAGCCTCCGCAGAACTGCTGCATCGGATGATTGGGGGTGAGGAAGGGACGTTCTCTCAGACAGTGAGTCAGATGTCAGAGCAGCAGCTGTCACCTGCAAGGACTGCTCACGGACACCTTACCGATTCCAGGGAGGAGGCACTGCCCCCACACCCAGCAGACGCCCATGGCCATCGGCCTCCTCACCAAAAATAAGCAACTAATGGCTATGGTCAGCGATTCTCTTCTGGGGCCAGCCAGCCCAAAATGCATGCAATGGGATTTAAAGAGATGCAGGCATTAAACACCAGATTTAAATCCACAACACCATGCCAGAATCTGAACAGTTTGAGGCAGCGCCATAACCTATGCATCAATTCCCCAGTATCTCAAACAGTGTAGCACTAGTCAACTCCTCCTTTGCATGACTTCTGTGGCTTTCCCTCCTCCTCATTATGTCACTGCAGGAGCTGTATGGCTTTTCCTCCACTCCACTTGAGGACATGCGACTTCCCCAACCTCTTTATACCACTGCAGGACTTCAGTGGCACCCCAGTCTCCTTTGTTTCAAAAGGTAAAACAGCGGTCTGTTTAGACGCACAATATTGCACGAAAGTTCCAAGGTGCAACCAAAAAACACCCAAACCGGCACCAGTGGCAGAACTACCAGGGTCACAAAGGTCGCACTTGTAACTAGGTCCCAGTATTCTGTTACTGGGCGGGCTCAAAGGGAAGCCTCTTCAGTTTCTTGCACCGGGGCCCTGAAGGTTCTAGTTATGCCTCTATAGCAGTCACACACAGTGTACCCCTAGAACAGCCATTCTCAACCAGGGTTCCGTGGAACCCTAGGGTTCCTCCAGAGGTGGCTAGGGGTTCCTTGAACTGTGGCCGATTTACCTCCTGTTTGATGGTGCCTACATAGTTCAGAGCCAATTCTACTTGGAGGAGCCAGTGGTATTACACCAATGATCTTCATAGTTCTCTGTAAGGGGTAGTTCTTACCACTACTGTAAAAAAGTGCATTCTTCTCACTGACCACCAAAGTAAGGGGCATTGTTCCCAGTGACCCCCAATAAGTGGGTTTTATCAGGGGTTCCCCGACACCTGAAAATTATTTTTAGGGTTCCCCAGCGGTAAAAAGGTTGAGATAGGCTGCCCTAGAACAAGGCATCATGTAGGGGAAGGTCTACAGATTGCAAATAGAAAGTTAAATGCACTAAATATATATTAACAAAAAAGTACTTACAAAGCTAAATAAGAACAAACAGCCCGAGCTCTTTCTGGAAGATTGGATAAGTCGAGCCCATCAATATTCCATGTGACAAAAATAAAATGGCTTTCATCTTTCTGGCTTACTGCTGTGCTCTTTGCTGTATGAACAACAATCGGCTCATCACTGGTCAGATCTATGCTGGAAAAGGAAACAGTTATTTTTATCACACCAAAACAGGCCACCTCAAAAGAAAAGTTTAGCGAAGGGACTGTTCAGGCTGCCACTGCCAACTTACCATTCCTATAAGGCTAGTTGCCCGACTACCATGCTAACCAATGCCAAATACTTTAAGAAATTTAGGCCATCCCAACATTCCTGATGCGTGTCTAGGTTACTACTTGTATTAAAAAGATCCTGTTCTTTGTATTGAATCCTTAATGTGTAATATCTGGTGACCCCCCTAGTCCCCAGACTTATGTTTAAAACTGACCATGCCAGGGCAATGTGGTCCCAGTGTGGTCAGGTTGCTTCGATCGTTCTATTTGGGAGCACAGCCTACCCGTCCTTTAGTGGCAAGACTCATGCTGACACTACCCTCCCTTGCAGTCTCCACCCCCAAATCTTTGAGCCCCATGCAGCCGAGAAGATGTATAGAATAGATTAAGATTTATTTTTTCCCTAACACATTTTGCATTTCTATTTTAAACAGATCAGTAATGTAGACACCAATCGACTTGCTGCATGCTTGTTCTGGTTTAGGAACTGAAAGCATTGTACTCTGATACAGGGAATTATGAACCACACAGGCATCTTTCACCTGGCCTGGAAGCATAGGATGCTAAAAGTTCTGCCAGAGGCCATAGCACTGTAAGAGAGTAAAAGTCAGGGTGCGCTGCTCATCAGTGGTATTAAAAGTCTTCTGTAGGGATCATTTTTCAGAATAAGCACAGTATTTTAAAAAGGTGACCAAATCTAAAGCCTAATTTAAACAAAGTCCCCCCACCCCCTCCTTTATTGCCCCCCCTCTAACCCAGGGGACTCAAACTGGTGGCCCTCCAACTGTTGCAAATCTACAAGCCCCATCATGCCAATGCCTGTGGTAGTCATACTTGTACCTGTCAGCCTTGCAATGCCTAATTGGACTTGTAGTTTCGCAACAGCTACTTCAGATTCCCAAAGCCAAATACAAAGGAGAAATAAGATTTGTGGTCCTAGACTGTGGAACGCGCTACCAAACAGCATCCGGTTGGAGGAGAACCACTTGGCATTCAGAAGAAAGATCAAAACCTAGCTCTTCTGAGGTCATGGACACCAAGCACCCAGAGGCGATTCAGTTTGCATGTGTTGGCTATATAAAAGTTTTTCACTCACAGTTGGAGGGCCGCCAGTTTGAGACCTCTGGGCTAGAGGGGGGGCAATAAAGGAGGGGGAAAAAAATACTTTGCTCAAGTTAGGCTTTAGATTTTGTCACCTTCTTAAAATACTGTGCTTTTTCTTTAGACCCCTGCTCTAGCCCATCCTGCCAAGATATCCCTGCCTGGTGAAGCCAGTTATACTCTGGCACCCTCACCCGTATTTCTCAGTGATGTGGTTTCTGCCTACAGGGTCCACTAGTGCAGCGCCACACACTGACCATCGCCTGAATCCGATGTTGGTGTCCTCTGGATCCCGAGCCTTCTGAGCACACCAATGTCCACAACCTGCAGGTAGTCATGTGGACACCTGGAAGGAGGACGCATCCAGGAAGTAAACCGAGGACCTAGCCGTGTTGCGTTTGATATAAATATAGGCCCGGTTTATGTTTTTTCTCAGACTTGCATAAGGATATGTTTGTCTTGGAGACAGACATCAAGTTTCTTGAAGTGTTTTGAGAGGATCCTTAATTGCCCTGGACACAATGGTAACCGATACCATTGTTGTATTTCAGTTGACAGCTGGATCAGTCCTACACAAATCATTTGACACTTTGTCAGGATTATGAGTAGATGAAAGGTGACATATGGACCACGTGTGATGCGTCTAGTCTATATTCTAGCATCCTGCATGCTTTGGGCATTAAAGCAGTATCTTTCTTCCTAGACCAATGCAGTCTGTACTGATGTACAGTAAGAGTTTAATCTTCGAATGTCTAAATTTAGTTCTAAAGCCTCGCACACACGATCGGATTTTCCATGGACCAAGCCTCTGAATTTTGGCCGAATGGCGTTGGCCGTGAACTTGTATTGCATACAAATGGCAAAGAATTGTTGGCCAACAAATGCAAAACTACATGTTTTTTTTCAGCAACTTCTGCTATTGTGTTATGGTTAGCTTTGCTTCTGAGCATGTGTGTTTGTACTTTGACAGACTTCTGTACACACGATGGGATAATCCAACACATTTTTTGGCGGAAAATTTTAAAGCATGCTATCCAGCATTTGTTGTCTGAAATTCCAACAATTGTCTGATGGAGCATACAAACTGTCAGATTATCCAGCAACATCCTGCCATCACATTTATCCCGTCGGAAAATCCAATTGTGTGTACGAGGCTTAACTCATAATTTGTAATTTGTTGGGGATTTTTTTTTCTCTATAAAAGGTGCAGAGTGGCAGTGGGAGTCAGATTTTTGCCTTCTCTTGTCAATCTTTACATGGGTTGGTGGGAGAGGGTGTGGATTTTGCCCATGTTGTGCACATTTGATGAAGGGAGAGGGATTTAAGTCTACGGTTAGTGGTAGAAATTGCAGTGTCAAGGATTTTATTATCTAATACCAGACATTTAATATACTTGCAGGGGCGGACTGACAACTCATGGGGCCCCCGGGCAATAGAAGATTATGGGGCCCACAGGCTAACAGATGGCCACCAAGCCAGGTGGCAGTACAGAGGCGGGGCAGCTAAAATTTGTGGATTTTCACATCAAAAGCATGTAGGTTTTGGACATATCAGGGACAAATGTAAAACAAAAAAAAAAAAAAGAAAACATTTTTTTTTTACATACTGTCCCTGGTTTTAATGAGCCTGGCAACCCTGATGGGGTCCCCTAGTGGAATGGGGCCCTCGGGCAGTGCCCGAGTTCCTCAATGGTCAGTCCGCCCCTGTATACTTGACAACATGTAAAATCTGCCACATACAATATGTGGGCAGAACAACAAGGAGATTGTGGGATCGCCTCCATGATCATTGTGAATGATATACAGAAGAAGCACTCTACAAATGTTGCAAATCATTTTAATAGATCACATGGTGGCAATCTCGCAGCTCTACAAATAGAGGGCATTGAAAAAAAAAATTGCTATTTAAGCATCGGGAGTATTTGCGCGAGTACAAGTACTCGTGCAAATACTCGGCATGGGTCCCGATACCGATATCGGGACAACCCTACTACCTAGGGAATGGGATATCTTCAGGTTGCTGTGCAGGGAGGTCTTTTGGATTTTCTATTTGAGAACACGGATGCCTAAAGAGCCAAGTTTTGAGTGGGATCTCACCCATTTTTGTGATTGACCTCCCCCTGGCTCCAGAGAATTTTCTCAGCTAGTCTCCTGCAGTCTATTATCACCGATTGCCCCCTTTAGTGCAGTTTTTTTCCTGTTTCTTAATGGATCTCCTGCAGCTTTTTACATAGCCAGTGACACACACACACACACACACACCCTGTGATCGCTCCACACAGACAGAACGGAGATCTGTCAACGTAAACAGACAGGTCTCCGTGCTGTCAGAGCGATCTTCAGCCCCACCCCCCCAGAGTTAGAATCACTCCCTAGGGAACACAGTTAACCCCTTGATCGCCCTAGTGTTAACTCCTTCCCTGCCAGTGACATTTACACAGTAATCGGTGCATTTTTTTTTAGCACTGATCACTGTATCAATGCCAAGGATCCCAAAAATGTGTCAGTGTACGATCTGTCCGTCATTAGGAGTCTGTGCCTGGAACCTTCACTGTCCTGGCATTCTGATTTTGAACTTTCTCCCTCTAAAAGGAGCTTCAGTCCGACTCCCCAGGGTCCTCAAACTCCTCTACCACAGATGTGAGAGGGAGGTCTCTCTGAGATTCTATGGCTTCTTTGGATGTTCCCCCCTTAAGAGGGTACCGTCCCTAGAAGACGGTTTCTGTGCTAGAGCCTTCCTTTGTTGCCATTACGGTTTTCAGAGATTGGAGCATAGAAAGCATCTTTGAACCATCCGCTACCAACTTCAGGACCAACCAAAAAAAAAAAAAAAAAAAATGGTTTCGCTGCCGAGAAACAAATCAATAACCGAGGTGCAGGGGGAAGGGAGAGACTTTTAACACCATGTGTTGATTTTGTTTCCTGTCAGGTGGACCAGTCATCTCTCAGGTGTGCTGTCCTGGAAGATGACTAGAGAAAATTGTAATAGATTTTGCATGTACAACATTTTTCATTTAGTAAAAGCACACTGTAGAGGTCCAAACTTCCCTGCTTTAGAACGCAAATTAACCTTAATAGATAAAAGAAAGACACTAGAGCTGAATAAGGCCCCATTCACACAGGGAAATTAGCTGTGTGCCCCATGTCTTACCGGGATGCACAGGTGTGTGCGTTCTCATGCTGGCAGTCCCACAAAGGTCAATTGGCAGCACAAACACCTGCTGTGTGCCAATGTGACATCCATGCGTCCCCAAATTGAACCTGGGTGCATGCAGGGCTATACACCTGCACCAATGTCACACTTGGACCCTGCAGCTGTGTAGCCATGTGTCCCAATAGACATCTATGGGACTGCTGGCACAGGGATGCATGCAACCCCTGTACATCCTTGTACCTATAACCCTGCACAGTGCATGCAGCTATGTGCCCTACGTGAACAGAGCCTTAGGTGACCTTAGCTTAGTTCTAGGATTTTGAAAGTAATCCCCCCCCCCCCCATTTTTTTATAAAAAAAAAAAAAAAGAAGGACGGACAACATCACACCCAGATGTTGTGCAAAATCTAAGCTGCAGAGAGCATGTCACAAGTCTCATAGTTAGAACAAGTTATTAAATTGAGTGGTAAAAAAACTACTATAGGTGCTCTTAGGAAAGTTTCTTCAATGCAGTGTTGGGGGGGGGGGGGTGTTGTGGGGGGTAATTTATCTTGCAGTTGAGCTTTAATCTTACCAGCAATCTGGGGCGGTTACAGGCATTTGTTGTCCTTCAGAGGTAGTTTGTTCACTTTGATTTCCCTCCTGTGTCTCTTGATTTGTATTCCCCTCCTGTGAGATGCTCTCTACTCCAGGTTCAAAGAATGAGTTAATGGCTCTCTAAAATGAAAAGAAACACGTTTAAACTTTTCTTTTTTACATGACTACCTTTAATTTTATTCTAAAGTTCTAAGCCTATTTTCAAGCAGTGATGAGTACACCCGTGGCACCAATTTTGAATTCCTTCCATTTTTTAATGAACTGAAGAAGCACAATGCCAGAGAAACTTAAATTGTTCCCTTACACTGCAAGAGTAAGACCCCTTTCACACTGGAGAAGTTTTTCAGGCACTTTAGCACTAAAATAGCACCTGAAAAATGCCTCATCTGCAATCCCAGAGTGAAAGCCTTGAGTGATTTCACACTGGGACACTGCGCTGGCAGGACATCAAAAAAAGTCCCGCAAGCAGCTTCTTTGAGCGCCCCTCGCAGCACATGCAAAACACCTCTGCGCTTTTTAACCCTTTATTTGGTCGCTAGCAGGGGTTAAAAGCACCCCACTAGTGGCCAAAAAGCGCCTCTAAAACGACTGAGCCCTGGTTCACACTGGGTACGATTTGACATGTCAAATCGTCAGCATTTGCCGGCAATGGCACCGTCCTAATCGGTGCAACGCCACATCTGCAGCGCTGCACCGATTTCAAAAAGTAGTTCCTGTACTACTTTTTGCGATTTGGGGACGCACAGATGTCTCTGAAATCGCGGCCGAAATCAAGACTGCCGGGCGGGAGTGAAGCCGTGCAAGTTCAGCTGAACTCGCACGGCTTCACTCCCGCAGCCCAGTGTGAATCTAGGCTAAAGTGCCGCTAAAACTAGCAGAGCTTTACCACCGACGCCCCCGCGCTGCCACTGTGAAAGGGCTCTAAGATACTCATTTACATCTGACTGGGAAAGTAGTTTTAGTGATTTGCCAATGCCATACGATTTAAAAGGTCAAATTGCATGACAAGTTGCATCCTATTGCTGGCAATGGTAGTGTTCAAATTGACACGGCAACTTTGCGGTGCCGCATCGATCTGAAAAAGTAGTACATGCACTACTTTTGGCGATTTCGACATTTCGAAGCTCGACTCAATGTGAATGGGCTTAGGGCTCACATACACACAGTCTAGGATGACCGTGGGAAAGCATGGCAAAAGCATGCTGCACATTTACCGCCTGGCAAAACGTTCCTATCCTGGGCATGATTCTTCCGCGTTCAGGAGAGGGAGCCTAAACCTCTTCTAATCACAGCAACTTCTAGACTCCTGTTCAAGGCTATGTGCACATGGACACATAAGCTTTAAGGGAGTTGAGTTTAGGTGCAAAAAAAAAAAAAACACCCATCCTAAACTTAATTTTAGAAGCTGTAGTATACCCGAGTCCTTACTTACCTCATCCGCAGCTCACCTGGCAGCTCACTTGTTCCCTACTTTACCAGACTTAGACTGCACCTCTGCGTCTTCATGTTCAAGGCAATAACATGGGCTCTAGATCAGTCTTGCCGATGAGAACGAGGCTCAAGAGCACTGGGGAAAATAGACAGGATGGAACAATCCAGCGGCATAGAGGGTGCCTGCAGTAGCGGAGGATCCAGTAAGTAAAATGCTTCCCCGGGTTCCCCTAGACCAGGGGTTTCCAAACATTCTAAACAAAGGGCCGATTTTTTGTCCTTCAGACTCTTGGAGGGCCGGACTTGGCCAGCAGGAGTGGAAATTTGTTAGTAAACATCTGGTATTAGGGGGGGGGGGAGGAATAGTGCCCCATTGCTGGTATAATAGGGAGGAATAGTACTCTATTAGGTAAGTCAGTGGGAGAAATAATGCTCCGTTGTCAGTGTCAGAATACTGTCTTGTATCAGTGGGAGGGATAGTGCCCCAAGGGCCGGATAAAGGCAAGCAAAGGGCCGCATCCAGCATTCGGGCCACAGTTCGGAGACCACTGCCCTAGACCAGTGAATGGAGAATCTTGGCACCCCAGATGTTTTGAAACTACATTTCCCATGATGCTCACCTACACTGCAGAGTGCATGAGTATCATGGGAAATGCAGTTCCAGAACGTCTGGGGTGCCAAGGTTCACCATCACTGGTCTAGACCCAAACCAGCATTTAACCCTTGCAGTACCAGGGCCACCCAACTACAAGGGAGCATGTTTAATTTCCCCAATCCCCCCTGTATAGAAGATAAACAGTATATAAACACGGGCATATATAAACACGGGCATACTTCAAGCTCCCAGTCATTCTCTGCCAGATAACACTGAGCCACCCCCTGGTCGCAGCCTGCAATGCTGGCAAACGCTGTACACTTCCGTTCCCGGTCACTGGTCACATCTCCACCTTCTTGTAAAAACTCTACATTCTGCTCCTCTTCCATGACTCCAAACTGACAGGCTCGGAACACGCCCTCCCCGGGCGACAAAGCCACGCCTACTCAAGTCTCGTTTACCCGCGAATACCATTCTGTCCAATCACACGTCCCCCTCCACGGAGTAGTCAGCTGATTAGCGGAGCGCACGATGACGCCACGTCCCCTCGGCCAACAGCAGCGCGTCCAGAGCTGAGCACGTGATCGAAGTAATCCGGAAGTGTAAAGCGTTCTACGCAAAGTTGCTCACCTTCTGCTGCTGCTCACTATTTCAGTTCTGCTCTATCTCTATTTCTGCAGCGAGAGACGGCCACGCTTGTTTATAACTATTTCCGTTTGGAGGCGGGGCTAGGGCGGAGTCATTCCTTCACTCTGTAGAGGTGACCTGCTGTCAGTGTAGATCTGCCGGTGTACAGAATATCTGTCATGGGCTCTGTGGGGGTGAACGTGTTGAGGACGATGATGAGAGGGTTGAGTGAAGGGCCCGGATTTGACCGAGTACTGAATAAGGTATGATAATTGGAGGTTGTCATATACGCTGCAATCTGATTGTACGATCTACCAAACCTTAGCCATCCAATTATATTGTATCCATTTACAGAGGACTTTGAGCTGCGCTGTGGTCTGAAGGGAATTGTACAATCAGATTGTATGATGTATGGTCAGCTTTGGACACACGTAGGACTGATGCCAACAATAGTAACCCATCAGCTTTCTCTGTGTACAATGCATGCAGGTGCAGTGCGGGATTCAAGGGGTTAAAGCAGGCAGTAAGGAGGTGGCAAATGCTCTCTAAAGAGTGACCTGAAGGCAGATCGCGCTTCAGAGATCAAAGCACATGATTAGAGCGAGAGGCTCTAATAGGCTTCAAAAAAGGGTGGGCTAGGGGCGCAGAGCACTGCGCTCAGAGTATACCCGGTTATGTAGAGGGGGGGGTGACCCGACTCGCCGCCACTGTTAGGGAGAATGAAAATCGCCTTCAAGGATCCGAGTCCTAAGGTCCGACCTTAGAAATGTAAGTCTGTCACTTGTTGGAAAATATGTCTAATACTTGTTTCGGATCTTTAACACACTAAATAGCACAGTTAAAGGGGCACTAAAGGAAAACAAATGTTAAGCTAAATAGCTTCCTTTACCTTACTGCGGTCCTGGTTTCATGTCCTCATTGTTCGTTTTTGCTTTGAAGTAGCTGTAATACTTCTCTGATCTCCACACTTCCTGCTTGTCTGGCTCCTTATGGAAAAACTCATGCTAGCTTTTCACTGTGGTCCATGATCAAAGAGGTGTGATTACTATGTGTCTAAAACTCCTCAGAACCAATCAGATTCATTTGAAAAACAAACACTGCCCTGTATTTGTTTTTGTTCTGTGTGTCTCTTTACTTCACAGAAACATAAAACCAGTTTTTTAAAATGAAACTAAACTGCAGGCACATTATATGATTGATTTTTATCTGTTTTTAATCATTTTTAAAAGGAATCAGTTAAGTATTATGTCTCTATACCCTGTAAACAGTCATTTCAGCAAAACATTTTTTTTCCTTTAGTGATCCTTTAAGCCTCGTACACAGGATCAGATTTTCTGAAGGGAATTGTGTGATGACAGCCTGTTGTCGTATACTCAGACCGTTTATACGCTCCATCGGACAATTATTGTCTGATTTTCCGACAGCAAATGTTGGATAGCAGGCTTTAAAATTTTCCAACAACAAATGTGTGCTGTTGGATTATCCGTTTGTGTGTACACAAGTCCATCGGAAAAAAAACTAAACAATAAATAAATAAACCATGCATGCTCAGAAGGTGTTGGTAATAAAAAGTATAACGTTTTTCCATTAAACTAGCAAATGTACACATTTTTTGTAATTCTTTTACATTTTCCAGCTACAACTTGTATCTGCAAGTCCCGGAAAGCTAATCTGTGAAATGAAAGTTGATGAGGATCACACAAACCGTGGTGGTACGTTACACGGAGGTCTGACTGCTACCTTGGTTGATATGGTTTCCACAATTGCCCTGTTAAACACAGACCGAGGAGCTCCAGGTGTTAGTGTGGACATGAATATTACGTATGTATGCATTTTTATATTCTATATTTTTAAAATTTGCTAGTTTGTTGGCATATATTACCAGGAAGTAAACTGCTCCTGCATTCAATTTATCCAGAATTTAGGTTTAGCCAGGAGTTCAAGGGGTTGTAAAGGTACAACATTTTTTTTTCCTAAATAGCTTCCTTTACCCTAGTGCAGTCCTCCTTCACTTACCTCATCCTTCTATTTTTCTTTTAAATGTCCTTATTTCTTCTGAGAAATCCTCACTTCCTGTTCTTCTGTCTGTAACTCCACACAGTAATGCAAGGCTTTCTCCCTGGTGTGGAGTGTCGTGCTCGCCCCCTCCCTTGGACTACAGGAGAGTCAGGATGCTAACTAACACACAGCTCCTTTATCTGAAACGTAGAGGGCGTCCTGACTCTCCTGTAGTCCAAGGGAGGGGGGCGAGCACAACACTCCACACCAGGGAGAAAGCCTTGCATTACGGTGGTGAGTTACAGACAGAAGAACAGGAAGTGAGGATTTCTCAGAAGAAATAAGGACATTAAAAAATAAAATGGAAGGATGAGGTACGTGAAGGAGGACTGCACTAAGGTAAAGGAAGCTATTTAGGGGGGAAAAAATTGTACCTTTACAACCCCTTTAAGAATCATTTTGCAGTGGGTAATTATAACTTTTCCACTGTGGATGTTATCACGGTGAGTCTAATACCTGCACAAGAGGTCAAGATTCTAACATCCCTTAAAGGAGCCCCAAGCCTCCTCTTCTCTGGCCCCTGCCAGCGCTTCTGGCTCCTCCCCCTTGCTAAGAGCCCCCATAGTGAGCCTTTTGATATAGAGCAGTGTTTTTCAACTCCAGTCCTCAAGGCCCCCCAACAGGTCATGTTTTCAGGCTTTTCATTATTTTGCACAGGTGATTTGATCAGTTTCACTGCCTTAGTAATCACCACAGCCATTTCATCTGAGGGAAATCCTGAAAACTTGACCTGTTGGTGTGCCTTGAGGACTGGAGTTGAAAAACACTGCTATATGGCAATTGTGGGGGCTCAATCATGAGCAGCAGTCTGTGACTTTTAACACACACAGCGCTGCTCGGCCCCACCCCTGCTTTCTTCTCACTGTCTGTGATTGACAGCAGCAGGAGCTAATGGCTCAAGCTGCTGCTTCTGAGCCGGTGAAGAAAGAGAGCAGAGATGTTGTTTTTGTGCACAGTGCTGAATATAAAAAAATATGTGGTCTGATGCCCCCAATGGTGCACCTCCATGCCCTGGGACTTTATATGAGGTGCAACACACACAGCCACTTAAAGCGGGATTCAACCTACAAATGTTTTTTTATTAAGTCAGCAGCTACTAACAGTGTAGCTGCTGACTTTTAATAAGAACACTTACCTGTCCTACTTACCCACGCTGATGGGGCCCCCCTGATGCCGATTCCTTGATTGGTGCAGGTCCCAGCACCGCTATCCACACTAAGGGAAACGGGCAGTGAAGCCTTAAGACAGACCACGGTTACGGAAGAGGCAGATTACCGACTTCCGCATATCAACAGGTATTTCGGGTGAGTATAATTTTTATTCATTTTTTCTATTTTTTGGGGGGATTTTTTGTTAAAAAATAAATAAATTCCTGGGTGGAACTTCACTTTAATACATAGTATTCATGATTGACAATTTATTTGCTAGATTAATACAATTCTCATTCCATTACATAGAACACAGATAAAATAATAGCAAGCAGATTTGTAGTGGTTCCAGAACAATACATTTTTATACCTGATAAAATAATCCAAGTATCAATACATAATTCAATAGAAAAATGCATCCTAAAACTTGACGCGTTTCATGAATCTCTGTATACTTCCTCAGGAATAGATGCACATGTAAATATCTGTCAGATCACTCTACAGATATTTATATAGCAATAAAGATTGCTATATAAACATACAAGGTTAACCTGGGTAAGGGTGCATGGTATTCCTCAGACACCAATATTATTTCTGAGAGAAAATACTGAGATTACTGAGGAAACTCCATCCTTTTTTTTTTTTATTATGATGCAACTAGACAAGTAAAAACATGCAGAAATGTGATGTTTCTTGATCTCACCATTAAAGTGGAGGTTCACCTAAAAATAAACTTTTAACATCGTCATTAATGTCATAAATGCAATGAGAATCGGCCGTTTTTAAAGTTTCACGGAATTCACCGCTTCGTCAGGACAAACCAATCTGTAGAACACACAAATGAAAAATACAGAATACAAAACATATAATATGGTTCAGCATATAGGAATCGGTATGTACGGACGTATTTTTTTTTTTAAAACGGCCGATTCTAATTGCATTTATGACATTAATGACAATGTTAAAAGGATATTTTTAGGTGAACCTCCCCTTTAACTAGAAATGGTCACCTTGAAAGGTACACTCATTAAATTTCAGCATAAACTGGTATTGGCATCTTAGTACAGGTACAAAGAACGTGATTTGCTCTTCTATACAATTAGTGATTTATTAGTTGAACTTGGACCTTAACCACCTCAATACCGCGCCTATTCTGGCACTTCTCTCCTTCATGTAAGAATCATAATTTTTTTTGCTAGAAAAGTACTCAGAACCCCCAAACATTATATATATATATATTCTATATCATTTTTTAGCATTTAAAATGAATTAAAAAATAACAAAACAGTAAAGTTAGCCCAATTTTTTTGTATAATGTGAAAGATGATTTTACGACGAGTAAATAGATACCTAACTTGTCACGCTTTAAAATTGCGCGCACTCATGGAATGGCGGCAAAATTCGGTACTTAAAAATCTCCATAGGTGAAGCTTAAATTTTATTTTTTTACAGGTTACCAGTTTAGAGTTAGAGGAGGTCTAGCGATACCTCACATGTGTGGTTCGAACGGCGTTTACATATGTGGGCGGGACTTGCGTGTGTGTTCGCTTCTGAGCGTGAGCTACCGGGGACAGGGGTGTTTTTTTTTTTTCAGTTAATTTTTTTTATTTTTACACTATTTTTATCACTTTTATTCCTATTACAAGGAATGTAAACATATTTAGGAATCTATTGTGACAGGCTTGAAAGCATGAGACTGATATTTGTTTACTTCCAGGTACCCGGGCGCGACGTCATAACGTCGCACCTGGCCTCCGACGGCCATAGAGATGGCCAGTGACCATATGGTCACTGGAAATCTCTATCCTTGTCATTCGGCGCTGGCCGATTAGTTCTCCGGGCCCCCGATGGCACGGTAGAGCCCCGAGAAGCACCGGATGGCGACGGGAGGGGGGGCGCCCCCTCCCCTATAAGAACGATCAAGTGGCGGTACTAACAGCGTGCGGTATTGAGGTGGTTAATCCAACCTCCTGTGGTGGTTCTCTATTTTATTGATGTACCAAAAGATACCTGTGGGTGAGGATGGGGCTAAGTGGCCACTATAAACTTGATCTCTGCATGTCTCAGATCGAAAGAATTTTAGGTGTGCTGCTGAAGATAACAAGATATATGCAGGCACCATTGGGTGCACATCACATACTAATGCCAGCTTACGTTCGATGTAGTGAGAACAGATTCACTTTAAATGTAACTTTTGGGGTGCAGAAAAAGTACAAAATGAAATGAAAATCAAAGAACAGGTAGGCATCTCTGGGACCCAGGAAAATATGTCTTGTGTGTTCTCTACAGATGTAAAGACATAAATATCTGCTTCAGCCACAAGATGGTGCTCTACATATAGGAAGCGTATGATCTTCAGAACCGCCCTGTCATCTGCCAGCTCACTGGGGATCAACAGAGCGATCCCCGCTGATCAAGTGGATACACATGTATGGATCCTCATGGAATCCGTACATGTGAAAGGGACCTAACACATATTGAGGTTGATTTACTAAAGGCAAATGCACTTTGCACTACAATTGCACTTGGAATTATAGTGGCTGTAGATCTGAGGAGACATGCAAGGCTTGTACATGATTGGATGATAAAATCAGCAGAGCTTCCCCTCATTTCAGATCTACCCCATAGATTTACAGCGACTGCACTTACAAGTGCACTTGCAGTACAAAGTGGATTTGCCTTTCGTAAATCAACCCCATTGTGTATATAGTTCTGTTCATTTTGGGACAGTTACCATAGTTGCTCGCAAGCTTTTCCTGTTTATGTGCTGAAGTTCACATAACTTCTTCCGTCATCTCCCTATTAGGAAGCTACAGTAATACTTTTGTTTGAACATATTCTAGTTGTCCAGTTAAGAGGTAGGGGGTCATTACAGAACATTTTTACCACAATCTATTTTTACATATTTCCAGCATGTTCATATAAATATATATTGTTTTTTTGTCTAGAGTTGTTTTTAATAGATAAGCCTGAAAGTCAAATTTCTGAATTATGTAATGCTGTATTATTCATAACATTAATTCCATACTTCTATAATTGCTTCTAATGATCTTGCTACATCTAGGTAACGTGTTGATATACCTACAGCTAATGAGAATCTTTTATTTTTGTTTAAGGTATATGAATGCTGCTAAAATTGGGGAATCAATACTCATCACTGCACAGGTTTTGAAGCAAGGAAAAACCTTGGCCTTTGCAACTGTGGATTTAGTAAATAAAGATACTGGGAAAATAGTTGCACAAGGAAGACACACAAAGCATCTAGGGAATTAAAAGTTGAATATGTTTTGTTTAATATGCTTATGTTATGATGGAAGATTGTGTAACCTTTTCTAAAGTTTGTTACACCACAACAGTGTTGCCAATCTACCAGATTGAAATTTATTGACATGACACCCAAAATTTACTGGCACTGGCAAGTTTTTACTGACATTTCCAAAAACTACAGTTTAAAGTGCAAATTTCAGTAGTTGGGCTACAAACACGTACAATATGGAATTAGCAATGTATTATAAGATAAATATTAAAGGGGAGTTCCAGCCCATTTTTATGTTTATTAAAAGTCAGCAGCTACAAAAAGTGTAGCTGCTGGCTTTTAATAAACATACACTTACCTGCTCCAGGGTTTCAGCGACACGCCGGCCGGGGCTCCGCTCCTAATTCTACCCCCCCTCCCTGGCCGGCGTCTTCATTGTAAGTGTGGGCACCCGGCCATGACAGCTTTCGGCTTCACGGCCGGGCACCCACTGTGCATGCGCAAACGGCTCGGCGCTGCGCCGTCCGATTGAACAGGCGAGCGCCTAGGACCTGTGACGTGTCCTAGGCGATCGCCTACAGGGAGGGGCTGAAGATAGGCGATTAAGCTAATTGCCTTACCAGCCCCTCGGCAGAAGGAGGAAGTGGGACAGGAAGTGGCATGTAATGGGGGTGAGGAGTGGGTTAAGCGGAAGTTCCATTTTTGGGTGGAACTCTGCTTTAATGCAAAAAAAATATTTCTTATTTTTATTTTCGATATAGCAAGTATGTAGCTCAGAGACGGGACTCAATGGGCGGCACACGCACATGAAATTGACTCTCAGCGTGACACTGCAGCAGCACAGATGATGACACTTCACCTCATTAACATGTCCCCTCCTGAGTCACAGTGCCAGTTTTTTTTCCATGCCAGGTTCCTTCAGTCCAAACCACATTGTCAGTCCCACTCCTGGCTTGCCTTGCTCCCATCCTGCAGATGGGGCTCGGCTCGGCGTGTCTGTATCTCCTGTGGTCAGTTGTGTGGCTTCTCCCCCTTCTCAGCTCTTCTTGGTGTAGTATAGGTTGACGCACACGGTGTAAATGTTTTCTCATCTGTGGCCCACCTCACACAGTGGGTAGGTGGGATTATGTCCCAGCATACTGGTGGGTGACCGTCCATCACACATAGTGGGGCAGTAATTTCCCCATCTGTGTGTGTTCCAGAACCAGCTTCAGCTTCGACAGCGAGGCTCCTGCTGTGTGCGCGATATTGGGTCACCTGCCTGCTGTGTCAGTAATCCTGCCACCCACCTGCTGTCTATGGTGTAAGCCACAAACACGGAACTTCAGTTGGCCATAGATACTTTCAAATCCCGGCTAAGATTTGATCCATGTATGGGCAGGCTGATTGTACCCAAGTCTATCCATTTAAGAACCACCATGTGTGATTTTTATCATGCTACTATTGCCAGTGGCTATAGCTGCTAGCAATAATCACTGTGTTTTCCAGACAGCTCCTGTGACCCCCACCGACAGAACACAGTATCTACACAGGAGGGAATCCCCTCCATCAACACGTACTGTGTTGATAGGGGAATCAAGCAAAAATCTTGTCTGTGTGAGTAATTAGGTCCACCCCCTGCTGTGTTTAAGGACATATAAAGCTGTGACAGCTAAATAAAAGATTCAAAAAAATAAGTGTTTTGAGCCATGTATTCATGTTTGCTGAATTAGAATTATTGCCGTGAGTTCAAAAATACTGTAAAAGATTTGACTGTTAAATAAGAATATGTTTTTGTAACATGCAAGTTTGTGGTCTGAATAAAGAGTCTTTTTCAAAACATGGTTGCTTCAGTGTATTGATTGTTGGCTAATCTGCCATCATGAATTTTGCTGAATGTAATTGACTGTTTTTGCTGTACATACGTTGTATAATTGCCAATTTATTAAAAGCAAAAAAATAAAAATTGTATTCCCAAACATATAATAGCTTACAGCACACCACTCGAATCAGTGTGCGTAATGACACCACAACCAAGCCCTGTCACAATGCATTTCATCATAAAGGTCATCTTCAGTGGAGTATGAACTTGCAGACTTTCCAGTTTGTTTATTTCCTCATCTGTGCCTTGTGAATGGTCCCATCATTTTCTGGGACCTGTCACATGTCCCAAAAGACTGCAAGCAAAGGAGTGTGGTAGAACTTCTTGCTCCGTTCGCCGCATCGATCTGAACCGGAAGTAGGGTTGCCACTCCAAAGAGAATAATAATGCACGCATAGTGCTCCTTTACCCTCCTGTCTGGCCCAGATCAAAGCCACATTCCGGTCTAAATAATGTTGGACAGTCCGGGTTTTGAATCATGTGTCTGGGTTTCAGTGTAGCTGAAACCTGGACACATGATTCAAAGCTCAGACTGTCCAGGTTAATCAGGTGGCAACCCTAGCCAGAAGCAAGAGCGAGTACCTGTCAAAATAAGCAGTTATCCACCCCCCCCCAAAAAAAGTGCCAAATGTAGTAGGGGAGGGGTGAAAACAAGTGGAGCTTTCCCTTTAACCACTTGCCCCTCGCCCACTATCAAACTGGCTCTCGTTCTGGGACACCATCCCAGAACGACCGCTCTCGCGTGCCCATGGAGGTGTGCAGCACAGGAGATTTCGGCCTTGCCGTGCTCTTAGAATACGGCGCAAGCCCGATCTCTGTAAAGAGCCGTGGCCGCAGCTCTTTAACCATTTGATCGGCTGTGTCCAATCACAGCTGGTGACATGTAAACATGGAGATGCCGGAAATCGGCGCTCCTCGGCTCACACTGACAGAGTGTGCGGCGAGGAGGGCCAATCGGCAGCATCTACTCGCAGGGAACATCTAGATATGTAATTAAGGCACTGATCATCAGTGCCCTGATAACAATAAAGCCCCCACAGTGCCAGCAATCAGTGCCCACAAGTGCCACCAATAAGTGCCCATTAGGGATGCTAGTCAGTGCTGGCTATCAATGCCACCTATCAGTGCCCAAAAGGGCCGCAAATTCGTGCCTCCTCATCAGTGCCCATTAGTGCAGCCTATCGGTGCCCATAAGTGCCACCTCATCAGTGCTGCCTCATCAGCGCTGATGAGTGAAGGATAAAAATTACTTATTCACAAATAGGATTTTTTTTACTCACCGTAAAAATCCTTTTCTCTGTCGTCCATGGACAGACACAGCTTCCTTAAATCTTGACTTGTGGGTTATGTTCCTGTTCTATGGGAGAGGACTAGGCAGAACATGTTAGATTTTTAAATACATGTACTTTAACAGAGTTGAACAGCACCGCCCAGGGGGCGGTCCCTCCAGACATAACCCTCCGCCCTGCAGTCAGCAGCTCAGTTCGTAAAAAGCAGTACAAACTTAAAAAGGAGGGGTGGGTGCTGTGTCTGTCCATGGACGACAGAGAAAAGTATTTTACGGTGAGTACAAAAAAATCCTATTTTCTTATTTCGTCCATGGACGGACACAGTTTCCTTAAGGCTGGGTTCACACTTGTGCGGTGTGAATTTCAGCTCTGTAATGTCTCTGCAAAGATAACAGAAGTGTTCAGCAGATTAGCTCTGTTTCTGCTGCGAATTTGGAGACCTGGGGGAAGTTCTGAGTGAGAGGAGAGTGGGGGAGAAATGTATTGACCTGAATGAGAGAAATTCCTGAAGAGAACTGAACACATCTGCGAATCAGCTGCGTACCCATAGAAGATAATGGGACTGAATTCGCACCTGAGCCGCACCACAAGGCCTCCACAACGCATACGGATTTCCGGCAATGCGCAGTGCGAATGCATCGCACATATGTGAACCAGCCTCATTGAAAACAATGTATTTAAAAATGTTCTGCGTATTAGATGCGGTTTAAGCCGCAACCAATTCGCATAGGTGTAAACCCGGCCTAAATCTTGACTTGTGGGACGTCCCCAAGCAGTGTCAAAAAAACAAGGGGTGGGAACAGCAATCAAAAACTAACTTCAGCCCAAACAAACAGAGCTCCTCAATGGAGGAGTTGCAAATTTAAACAGCCACCTGCAAAACCTTGCGGCCGAAGGAAGCATCTGAAGATGCACTCACATCAACCTTGTAGAATTTAGAAAAGGTGTGTACGGACGATCAAGTCGCCGCCTTACACTCTTGTGAAACAGACACTTGATGTCAGAAAGCTCAGGAGGCACCAATAGCCCTGGTCGAATGCACTGTGACAGGAAAGGGTGGTGCCCTCCCCTTAAGGGCATGAGCCTGAATGACGGTCTGCCTGATCCACAAGAAATGGTAGCCGACAAGACCGCCAGGCACTTCTGTGGACCAGACACTGACACAAACCAGTGAGTCAGACCTCCGGAACGGAGCCGTAGCAGACAGGTACACCCTCAAGGCACGTACCACGTCTAAAGTATGAAGTGCAGCATCTTTAGGATGCGAGGACACAAGGACTGAAGTACAATGTCCTCATTTAGGTGAACAGCCAAAACTACCTTCAGAAGGAAGGAAGGCTGCAGACGTAGCACTGCTTTATCCTTATGGAGAACTTAGTATGGTGACTTGCAAGACAAGGCCGCGGAGCAGACGAGGAAGCAACTTCAGTGGGGGAAAGGCATAGATTAGCCCTGGGCCGACTGGACTCCCCCCCCCCCCCCCCCAACCTGTGAAGCTGGCGCCTGTCGTGATCACAGTTTAGTGGAAGGGAAGGAACGACCTCCCGGACTGAAGAGCCGGGGATCTTAGCTACCAACTCAGAGAAGCCCTGACCAGGTGACTTACCTGAATCTGACGATCCAGAGACAACAGAGATTTGGACAGGATCTCCTTCTGCAAGACTCGAGTGTGGAATTGGGCATACGGTACTGCCTCGAAGGAGGCTACCATGAGGCCCAGGACTCGCATGCAAAAACGGAGAGATGACCATTTGCGGGATGCCAACAATTTCACCGCCGACTGGAGTGTCTGCAACTTCTCCAAAGGAAGGAAGACTTTCGCCTCCGAAGAGTCCAGAACTATTCCTAGGTACTCCAGACGCTGAGTCGGTACCAAGACCGACTTCTGAAAGTTCAACACCCAACCAAATTCCCAGAGGGTCGGACTGGTTATAGACACGTCCTCCTCTAATTCTGAGCCAGAAGCAGCTCTCAGAAGAAGATCGTCCAAGTAGCCCACTATAAGAAATGCCTCGCTGTCTCAGCAAAGCCAAAATCGGGGCGAGCGCCTTGGCGAAAACTCTTGGTGCCCACGCTAGGCCATAGTGGTCTTTGCCTATCGCAAAGCGCAGAAACCTCTGATTCCTGGCACATGGGGACATGCAAGTACGCGTCCTTGATGTCCAAGGACGCCAGAAAATCCTCCTGATGGAGCGCAGCAACCACTGAACAAATTTATTCCATCCGGAACTTTTAAACCCTTACAAAGACATTGAGGGCCTTGAGATCCAAGATTGGACGGACTCCGTCCTTCTTTGAGACCACAAACAGATTTGAATAGAATCCCTGAACCCTTTCCTTCAGTGGTATGGGTAAAAATACCCTGCACCTCAGCAAGCCTTGTACCGCCCCCATTAATGCAGACCGACGAGTTGGAAGATTTGAGAGAAAGAATCTGTTTGGTGGTAAGGAAAGAAACTCGATCTTGTACCCCAAAGTGACCACCTCGCAGACCCACTGGTCGGAGAGCAGGGAGGTCCACCAATCTACAAAGCCGCCCTTCCACCCATGAGTCGGGCGGGGGCAAAACCTAATACTGTAGCAGGCTTGTTTGTTGGCTTGTGCACCCAGGGACGCTCCTGTCCCCCAGCTGGACCTTTGTCTGCTTGGGAGGATCTGTCCGCGGGCCCTGACAGACGAAAATACCGCTTCTGCGTGGAAAAGGAAGGCCTCGGCTTACGACGCAGCTCCTTTCCCTTAGGGGGTTGAGGGAGAAGTGTGCCCTTACCTCCAGTGGCATCCTTAATAATGTGGTCCAGCGAGGTACCAAAAAGCCTCCCACCTTTGAAGGGCAAATCTGCCAGAGCTTTTTTAGATGCTTGGTCAGCATTTCAGCCAAATAAGGTGGCGCAATACCACCGCAGATACAGAGGCTCAGGAGATCAAGGGGCTGCATCCAGAGTGGCATCACAGACATACACAAGGCCCTATACCAACTGGTTAGCCAGCTTTATGCACTCTGGAGAAAGCTGATGCTCCTCTACTGTCTGGTGCAATATCTTTGCCCATTCAGTGAGTGTCTGAGACACCAAAGTAGCAGTCAAGATAGGCTGCAACGCTGACCCCAGCATGGTGAACATGGAATGGCTCACCGCTTTGGTCCTCCTATAAGTAGGGTTCTTTAATGCAGAGGTCCCTTCTACCAGGAGAGTGGCTGCTTTGTTTAACCGAGTGACCCGGGGGTCAACGATCGGAGAAGCCCATTTTTTCAAAAAGCTCTCCTCAAAAGGATAACAGACCGCCATGCGCTGAGGGACCACAAAAGACCTGTGCGGCCGTTCCCATTCCTTATCTATGAACTTATCAAAGAAAGACACATAAGAAAAAACTTTAACAGAGTGGTTCGACATGTGCGACCCAAAAGAGACAGAGCCCTGCGTGGACATCTCTGCTGTATCCTTCAGTTTGAGAGAGTCTCTCAAAACATTGATAAGCGCACTCACACCCAGACGTACCCTGTTGTGCACTGACCCAGACGAGGGATCCTCCTCACTGGGAAGGTCCTGGTCCGCATCTTCTGACAGTCCAGAACCGGGGTCCTGTGGCGAAGCCAGGCCCGAATCCAAGTCAGAGCATTCCCTGGAAGATGGGAGGGGGCGCTTTTTACCCCCCCCCCTTAAGCCCGCACGCCGATTCCACCCTGACAACAAATGACTCCAGGACTGCCGACAGAGTATCCATGGGGACCGCGGGTGCTGGGGCACCAGTTGCTGCCTCAGGAGTGTTTGGGGAAGAAAGGTCAGCCACTGACTCCATGTTGCCCACTGACAGCCCTTAGGGATTTAGTCAAGATACTTGAACAAAAAAACTTCCAACCTCCTAAGCTGCACTAGTTTTACCCAGGGGACTCACCACCCAGCCAAAAACTGTTCAGCATCGCTGCCCGCTCTCCTTTCACACACACAGCGTGTGTGCGAGGAAACTGTGTGAGGTGAATTGTGCTGCTCGCGCCGTTTAGAAAGCTAGTCCAGCACTTGAGACCAAAAATCCACTCCAAAATGGCCGCCGAACGCTTCAGAGAAAAAGTGACCTAGACAGCAAGCAGTCCAGTCATATGTGAACCCCGGAGCATATAGCTCACTGGCCACCCCTGGAGCCATGGGGTATGTCGTGGCCGACCCAGCGTGTAGCTAAGGCCTGCTCATGCTTGATGGCCGTACTGGGGGGACTACAAGGATCTATATTATCCAGCCTATCACCCAGCCGGCAGTTGTCAAAATAAATTCATAAAATAATAAAAATGTCTTCAGGACCCTGAGCCCAAAGGTAACCAGGTCCTACTCCTCTACTAGGCAGAAAAAACTGAGCTGCTGCCTGCAGGGCAGAGGGTTATGTCTGGAGGGACCGCACCCTGGGCTGGGCTGTTCAACTCTGTTAAAGTAGGGTGACCAGACATCCCCAGTTTCAGGGGACAGTCCCCTGATTGAGGACACTGTCCCTGGACCAAGTCTGTGCCTGGTTTTGTCCCCAGATTGGATTTAATAGGGGGCAGGGGCAATTTCAAAGACAGTCAGTGCAGAATTAAAAAAAAAAAAATAGAATTACACCCCCCTAATCCGCCGTGCCTACTAGCATAGAGGGGTTGTATTTTTCCGATTATCTGTGCCCCTTTCTGGTGATCATGTGCTGGTCGGAGTGGAGGGAATATTTCTTCAGTTTCGGGCGCATGCCCATTTAGCTTCGCTCACATGTTCTTCTGCCTTGGCACAAATCTTGGCCAGCCACCTGCTTATCTCCTTGCCTTCCCTGGGGGAGTGATCTTTCTCCGCTCCCCACCCAGTAGTAGCCGGGGCACAAAGAGTAAGACTTGAGAGGCTGTGAGGCGGGCGGCAATGGGCAGAGAGTCGCTGATTGTTGCCATTACTAGTAAACAAAAAATATGTCCCCGGATTTCATTTTAAAAATCTGGTCACCTTATGTTAAAGTAACATGTATTTCAATATCTAACATGTTCTAGTTCTCTCCTATAGAACAGGAACATAACCCACAAGTCAAGATTTAAGAAAGCTGTGTTTGTCCATGGACAAAAGGAGAAAACATTTTTTGTTTTAGGAAAAAAAAAAAGAATAAATGCCACCAAAAGAAAGCTCTATTTATGTGAAGAAAATTATAAAAATGCCACATGGGTGCGCAATTGTCATTCAAAGTGCGAGAGTGCTGAAAGCTGTAAAATGACCTGGGCAGGAAGGGAGTGAAAGTGCCCTGTATTCTGTATTGAGGTGGTTAAAGTAGCGTCGTGCCGAATAGCAAAAATTGGCCTGGTCATGAAGGGGGTAAAACCTTCTGTAGGTCAAGTGGTTAGTTAACATTTTCTGAGAGAAACACAATGGCTGACATTGCTTATCCCCTTTTACATGTTAGCTCCCTGGCTCTAATGCTACATGACAGTTGTTGGTACTTTCTGTTGTTTTAGGAAGTCAACCCATTATGAGAGTGTATGTCAACCTGTTTGTCGTCCCAATAAAGTTCAGTGATAACAAAAAAAAAAACTGTGCTAGACATCATGTGAGAGAATCGCCCGCCCCCCGCCTGTAGGCGAAGTCTTCCCTGTGGGCTCATCCATCCATAAGGGGGTGCGCTGACTGAGGCATCTGGTGGTGGTTTCCTGCGAACCTGCTAAAACGTGGTGTGGTATTACAGCTCCTGCGCTGTATATGTGGCGATATTTTCGGATATAAAAACTACGATTAATTGACCACGCGGGGAAAAAAGGAGTCGAATTTAGACTTTTTCTCCCCCGGTGTTGAATGGTATATTCCGGAGGGGGGTCCCTGGCGGGAGAAGGCAGGAGGTGACGCAGCGGCGGCCATTTTCTCCTTCTGTGTGCGCTGGCTGTTTTTTGTGCTGACAGACAGACAGGCAGGGGCCGGTGTGGTGGTTAGTCTGGCTGGGTGCCTAGACTTCCTACCCCGCGAAGCGGTACGGAGACGGGTTAGGGGTCCCTTGTAGCCGAGTTCGGCGTTTCCTGAGAAGTGCGTAGTACCGAGGCCTTCGCCTGCTCCTCCTCCCTCCCTTCCTCTTCCTCCTCGCCGCCTCCTTCCCCTGTCACAGCACGACCCCCCGCTCCGGACTATGGGTGGGTCGGGGTGCAGTAGGGTGCTTAGCCCGATGAGCGGTGCAGCTCACGTCCAGTGGGGTCCGTTGGGGTCCCTGGTGTTTTCTTGACATGGATCTTCCCGGAGTTGTCACCCTTACCAGCCTTCCCCCGCATAAACAGCTGATCCGGCGCCCTGACATCTGCACTCAGCCTCCTGCGGATACCTTATTGTTGTTAGACATGACCGGCTAGGACACCCCTTCCTTCCCCCGATCACAATCTCTCTATCTGTGCGATGATCTCCTCCACCCCCTATCGCTGACCCTCTGATCGCACATTGTAGCAGAGTAGATAGCCCCCCCCCCCCCCCATACAGAATTATTGTCCCAGCCCGAGTCATCATGGTGTCCCTCCTCAGGGGGTGTCAGCTGGTCGCACACATGGGCTCCCTAGGTGCCCTGATCATAATGATGCCCAGGATTGTGGGGCCTCTCGACCTGTGCTGTGAACACCCCACCCCCACTTGTTACACCGATATATAATCTATTTTTGCACTGTAGAGGTAATAGGAAGATAAAAGGGGGGGTTGCTTGAAGTCCAGATCTGTCATCAGCGTAGAGAATGCAGCCTTCCAGCTGGCCTATCTGTCCCTTACACCCCCTTCTCTGGTGAGCCAGGAGGCTTCAATAACATGCCTAGGCAGGATGGCCTTTGATTTTATGGTACAGGCTGACAGCAGGAACATCTTCATTTCTTCACTGTCATCACACCCCTAGCATTTGTTATTTTTTGTTTTTTTTATACCAGATGTGTTTTTGGTTCACGTTTTCTGTGTATATGATGCCTATTTTAGTTTCATCAGAAAACAGCACTTTGTGTCCTAGTTGTCCAGCCTTTGAGTTCCTCCACCCCGATAGTAGGACAGGCCTGTCACACGTTGCCTAACTAGAGATTTGGGTTGCACTGACCTGTTGGAAGTCATTGAAAGCAAAATTAAGGGTAACATGGCTTGTTTCTGTTGAACTGGTGTCCGACCCACCCGCAATCGCTGATAAGTGTCTTTAGGCGCGTTTAGCACCAGCTATAAAAAAAACAAAATAAAATCGACCATGGGGGACCCCAACTCTCGCAAGAAGCAGGCTCTGAACAGGCTGCGCTCCCAGCTAAGGAAGAAGAAAGAGTCTCTGGCTGACCAGTTTGACTTCAAGATGTATGTCGCCTTTGTGTTCAAAGACAAGGTGAGGGATGGGAGCTGCAAGTCTTATTTATGTTATATGTGAATCTGGAAAGGACAGTTTTGCACTTGTCAGCTGCAGTGATTTGTGTCAATGTGTACTATTATGTGCTTTACAGTTCATTTTGAACGGCATTGCACAACGTCTTTAAGGCCCCAACATATCCGGCAGAGAATTAAAGTATAGGAAAAACTACTTCACCACTGTCAGAATCTTTTGTTGCCATCTGTGTCTTATTGCAGAGATTTCACTTCCTGTTCTATAGCCAAACAGGAAGTGAGGGGCAACCCCCCCCCCCCCCCGATTAATCACCTTAACAGGGAACAGACCACTATAAAGACTGAAAAGCATTCTAATCCCTCTCCACTCTATCCAAAACAGAAAAAAAGTTTTGTATTTAGTTATACTTTAACACTAAGGCTGAATTCACACTACAGCGTTTTGAATCACAGGCAGATTGGCTACATTAATGTGTGGCAAATCACAGGATTTGCATTTTAGAATGCCAGTCTTTTTCAATGACGCCTCAAATCAGGGGAAGCCACAATTTATCGCAGCAGATACACCCCGCGATTTGAAGTGTCATTCAAATGAGTGACACCTCAAATTCGAGTCCCGCCACTTGCCATTGATGCCGCTTTTAAATTGTGGGCAGATTCGCAGCAAATCTGCCTTTGATTCAAAATGCTGAAGTGTAAATGCAGCCTACGCACTGTATCAGATTACTTTATTTTGAGGGCAGATCTGTGTTTGACTCAATTAAGCCTAGGCAAGGCATTAAATGGTGCAAATTTCTTTCCTGCAACCATGGACAGTGAAATCGGCAACTGTCCCTGCTAGGAGAAGACAGTTGTTATTGCTAGGGGCTATAGCATCTATTAGCAGTTCAAATCTCGGTGGGCTCCAGCTGAATCGGCTGAGATTTGAACCATGTATGGCCAGCCTAAGTCCCTCATTGGGAGAGCTTCCAAGTGACCGAGCCCATACCTGGGATTGTTACTATGACACTTGCGGCAGCCCCTTTTATGAGGAAAGCTACAGTTAACACCCGTTGGGGTCACAGTATATGCTACAATTTAAAACCACTGCAAGAAACTCTGTGAATCTGGTTGTGTTTTCATTAATGTGTGTTTATGTTGATTGACTAACTTTCCAATACATTCTGCTGTTTTCAATAAAGATCTGTCAAAGCTCAAAGAAAGATATGTATGGTGGTGTCAGTGAGGTTAAAGCGGAGCTCCACCCCATCGGAACTCATCGGAACCCCCAGCCGGGGGGAGGGGGGTGAAAATACCTGTCTAAGGCATGTATTTGCACCCACTTCCAGGAGTCCCCCTGCGGTTAGTTTGTCACTTCCTGCACCCGTTGTGTTCTGGGAAACACTCGGCTCCCAGAACACAACAGGGACCAGTGAGGACAGCACAGCCTGACTCGCGCATGCGCCTTAGGGAATCGGGCAGTGAAGCAGAAACGCTTCACTTCCTGGTTCCCTCACCAAGGATGGCGGTGGGGGCAGCAGATAACCGAGCGATTCCTGGACAGGTAAGTGTCCATATATTAAAAGTAAGCAGCTGCATTATTTGTAGCAGTTAGCTTTTAATAACTTTTGTACAGCGGAGCTCCGCTTTAAGGCCTTAAAGAGGAAAGGAACAGAAAAGAAATGCACCCCAATGTACACATACAGTAGCTGCCAACGTATCTGCTTGGCAGAAAATGCTGCAGGTCCAGTTTTTCACGTATTTGCATAAGTGTAAAGGGTATTTTCCTGGCTATGCATTTTAGTGAAAGGCCATGTGTACACTTGAGCTCAAAAATGCATCTTTTTTGGGGGTTGAACTTCTCTTTTTTTTTTCCTCTGCCCTTTAACCATTTCCAGACCTCCCCTAATGTACTACTGATGAGCCGCCCGTAAAGGCACGGCGACGTACTGTAATGTTGCTGCCTGTTTCTAGTATATGGGCTCCCCCTCCACACTGCTGACACCTGTTGCGATTGTACACAGTGGGCATTTCAGCAAGTTCCATCCAATTTTTCTTGGCTGGGACCTGCTGATCGACTGTCCAATCACAGCCCAGAGCCCTGTGTTGACAATCAACACATGACTCTGTACAGAGAAAAAGCTTCAGTTTCTTTAAGAAACAAAGATCTTTAGTAAAAAGCACCAGTTGCACAAAGAATAAATAAACTCCAGAATATACATCATAGTTTGTAGACACTATATAACTTTCACGCAAACCAATCAACATACTCATTTTTTTTTTTTTTTTTTTATTTACTAAACATGTGTAGCAGAATACATTTGGGGGGGGGGGGTTTATAAAGCTTTTTTTATTATTATTGGTTATATCTTATAGAAGAAAGTAAAAAAAAAAAAGTATATTCCAGACTTTTTTTGGTTATGTAATAAAAAAAATAGCTATCAAATGTCACTAAAAGAAAGCCAAGTCACTAAGTTGCACAGTGCTAAATGGGTGCTGAGGTGAATAATCTCCCCTACGTGTTAGCCTATGTGTCCGCCTTTGTGTCCATGCACACTATAGAAGTTTACAGTTTAACTGTTGGGGTACACTAAGTTTTTTTATTTTTTTTATTTTTTTATTATTATTTTAGGTTCCGAGTTGGGCTTTAGTGTTTAAAAGTGCTGCCTGAGAGTGGGTACCCCAAGAAGCCTACTTTATTAGACAGTATGCTTGCTCTTGGACTAGGTTCACACTAATGTTGAGGAAATCCTGCGATCTGTATGCATTTCCTGCACCACGTTCAAATTGCACTGCCCTTGGAATCTGCAGTGGATATCAGTGCACTCTTAACACCCCCAAATGCACATTGCAAACGCAGTGCGTTTGCCTGCACCAGATCACATGGTACAAGAGTACTGTGCTATCCTATTGCAGCGCAGTTCCAAAATTGCTGCAGTTTTAGCCCCATTCAAAATTAATGAGCTCAAATTGCACCATGCTGAATCGGATGTGAATTGTACTGGAGTGCAGTTCTTTTCCAATTCACATGTGGTTCATAGTGTGACCTGAGGATCAGTTTCACTTTGTTACTGGGACCGAGTTTTTCTTTAAATTGGACTTTTAAAGTCGTTGTAAACCCTGCAAGACAAAGACATAATGAGCTAATATGCATGTCATACTAGCTCATTATGTATGTATTACTTGCCTCAGATTGAGGCCCCTGCAGCCGTCCTCATCTCCCACTCCGGCCGCCGACATCTCTCCTCAGGCTTACTTCTGGGTATCGCGGCTCTGGGGCTGTGATTGGCCGGAGCCACGATGACGTTGCTCCCGCACGGGAGCTGCCAGTAAAGGCACACGGACTGAAGCAACGGCACATATGTGCCGTTGCTTCTGTTTGCCCCAGTGCGCATGTGCCTATGAAATCGTCACATGCAGGGGATATCTCATAAACCATGTAGGTTTAGGAGATATCCTGGTTGGCTACAGGTAAGCCTTAATATAGGCTTACCTGTAGCATAAAGTGGTTGTAAAAGGTTTACAACCACTTTAAATGTTACATAGAGTATAGGTTCACTAAAGACTGATGCTTACAGGGCCTTTTCTGAGTTGAATTTTGCAATTTAAATTTTATTTTCTATTTTTGTACGTAACTGGTTGCAGCTGTTCAGAATCTGCCATTTCAGTACACCATACTGCTAAACATACAGAATAATAGAATTGTAAACCTTAAATGAATTCGCTCTATAAAAAACTATGTGCATTTGATTTTGTGTTGAACTGTGGAGTTTTGGAAGCTATTGATTCTGCTCAGTGGTGACTTATTACTTTGTTCCTCTTTCTACAGAAAAAGAAGTCGGCTCTGTTCGAAGTGGCTGATGTTATACCAGTTATGACTAACAATTATGAAGAAAATATACTGAAAGGTGTGCGGGATTCCAGCTATTCCTTGGAAAGTTCCCTTGAGCTTCTGCAGAGGGATGTTGTACAGCTTCATGCACCTCGCTATCAGTCCATGCGGAGGGTAAGGGGATTTGTTTATTTTCATTAGGAGTGTGATTTGCTTGGGACTTCCCATTTCACAATAGTACAGTCAGTGTATTAAAGTGTCGGCTTTTACAGCACAAACTTTGACCGTATTTTGCCCTCCAATATTGTAGGATACTTTAAATCTACTTGTCTATCTGCAGTCCTGCACTACGGTAGTGGAGTGTCTTTTCTTAGTCCACTTTATACATTTGCCAAGAATCGGCAACACAAAGTCCATCTCCACTTCTTGCAAACTTACCTTTTTGTACCTAAGCATTTCAGCTACTGTGAATGACTGAACTTGTAACAAGTTAGCATATATATATATAACTGATATTTTTGTCTCATCTTAGTACAGATTTCCCTCAGAGAACCTGATTATAAGTTTTTTCATAAATTAGTATTTTTATTGTGGGAAGTGTTGCGAGCAACATTATATGATGTTGGGACTCTCTTCCTCCCATTGCAGCTTAGTGCAAGCAGGACTCTTCTATATTGCTCCATCTTTACTACAGTTTTCACCAAATGCACCTTCATTGGGATGAATGGTTGTTTTTAGAGATGTGAAACAAAATTGTTCAAGCATAATGTGAGATGGACAGTGAACAGACTGTAGGAGAACCTTTATACATGTTATCACTCTGGTAATTTGCATAATCTCTATTTTGTCTTATAGGATGTAATTGGGTGTACTCAAGAGATGGACTTTATTCTTTGGCCTCGGAATGATATAGAGAAGATTGTTTGTCTTCTTTTTTCAAGATGGAAGGGATCTGATGAGCCCTTTAGGCCTGTTTTGGTAGGTACAGCTGTCTGACAAATATGCAAAGTAGGTACCAAAATGTATAGTAATATATGTTGTAGTGTTCTGTGTAAATTCTACAAAGCTCATGTCTGAAGGCATCAGATAAGCACAAATGACCTTTCATTACACTAAAGGCTTTTACTTTAAAGTCCAGCCAATTGTGTTGAAGTGGCTAAACTGGCTTTAGAAGGCCTCCTTCAGATATTTTAATTTAAGGGTCCATTCACATTGGCATATGCATATTTTCTACATGAACGCGTGTTTTCAGGCAGAGCTGGCAGAAATCTTGCATAAAGTATGCATCTAAAGTACTTGTGTTTAGATGCGCACACAGTGTTTAACTGCTTGCCGACCAGCCGCCGCAGTTAAACGGCGACAGGTCGGCTCTCCTGGGCGAGAGCCCGTAGCTCTACGTCAGGACTTCTGCGGCCACTAGGGCGCGTTCGCTATAAGTGGGGGGAAACGCTGATTTTCTGTTCATACAATGTATGAACAGAAGATCAGTGATTTCCCCTAGTGAGTCCACCCCCCCCCCCCCTATACAGTTAGAACACACCCAGGAACACACTTAACCACTTCCCGCCCCCTAGTGTTAACCCCTTCACTGCCAGTGGCATTTTTATAGCATTGATCGCTAAAAAAATGCCAATGGTCCCAAAATTGTGTCCGAAGTGTCCGCCATAAGGTTGCAGTACTGAAAAAAACGCTGATCGCCGCCATTACTAGTAAATAAAAATACTATCATAAAACTACCCCCTATTTGGTTTGCGCAAAAGTTATAGCGTCTACAAATCAATAAACGCTGATTGCGATTTTTTTTTTTTTTTTATACGAAAAATGTGTAGAAGAATACGTATCGGCCTAAACTGAGGAAAAAAATGATTTTTTTTTTTATATATTTTTGGGGGATATTTATTACAGAAAAAATTGTCTGTTAAAGCGACGCAGTGCCGAATCGCAAAAAGTGCTCTGGTCATTGGGCAGCATTATGGTCCGGGGGTTAAGTGGTTAAAGCGGAGGTTCACCCAAATAACATGTATATAACAGTACATTCTGCATACCTCCATGTACAGTATGCTGTTTAATTTTTTTGGGCTCTACATACCGTATTGTTTTCCACCCGGCTTCCTGGTAGTCGCTCCTGCGGGAGTAGGCGTTCCTATGCAGATGCGCAATGTCATCTGGGACTTCGCCCAGATGATTGATGTCCTTGAGAAAAACTTCCCCCCCCCCCAGCGGATAAGGCAAGTCACGAGTTTCCGAAAGTAGCCGAACTGCGAGTCAGTGCTTTACGGCGCCTGCGCAGTCAGCTCTACACGGCTCCTAGTCGGTGCAAAGGCGCCGTATAGAGCTGACTCGCAGTTCGGCTACTTTCGGAAACTGACACGCCTTATCCGCTGGGGGGAAGTTTTTCTCAACAACCTCCATCATCTGGGCGAAGTCCCAGATGACATTGCGCATCTGCATAGGAATGCCTACTCCTGGTGAGTGAGTACCCGGAACCTGGGTGGAAAATAGCAATAATACGGTATGTAGCACCAAAAAATAAACAGAATACTGTACATGTTGGAGGTATGCAGAATGTAATGTTATATACATGTTGTTTGGGTAAACCTCTGCTTTAACTGTGTACAATTCTTTCAAATGACCACACATTTAAATCCTGTTTAGCACATCAAGCAAAAACCAATTGTTATCAATGGCCCTTGTTCACATCTGAGCGTCCTGTTGCTTGTAGCAAAACACCTGTCATGCAAAACATTATTTTCCAGGGAAGTCAGGGCATGGTTCTCTGCATCCTGAAATGTCCTTGCGGCCCTTCATGTGAAGGATGTTCAGTTATGGAGATAGTCTTATCAATGCAATATGAGATCCACGCCTCCCAGACTGCTGAAGACGCTGTACAGATATGTGTGCAGGGGATTTATTTATGGAACCAGTTTAGTAGCTTTACAGATTCTGTATATTCCAATTTGTGTTTTTGGAAATGTTGGTAATGCCACGGTTTTCGGTGCATGTGACCCTATTTTTTTTTTTTTCCCCTCCCCCATCCCTTATTAAGGCCAAGTTTGAATTTCATCATGGTGATTATGAAAAACATCTTCTGCACGTACTGAGCCGGAAGGACAAGACTGGAATTGTTCTGAACGATCCTACCCAGTCAGTGTTCCTCTTCATCGACAGACAGCACTTGCAGGTAATTGAAGTTTAAAGGAAACCTCATTCCTGTTTATGTTGGATTAGAACGGTTTGTTGTTCGGATAGAAGTTACTAATCAGATTACACACATGTAATCTATACACGCACAGTGGGTAAAATAAGTATTGAACATGTCACCATTTTTCTAGGTAAATATATTTCTAAAGGTGGTATTGACATGAAATTTTCACTGTGTGTGTGTGTGTGTGTGTGTGTGTATATATATATATATATATATATATATATATATATATATATATATATATATATGTATATATATGTGTATATATATATACACACATTTTTCTCCTCTATATATCCCTTTTAGTACAAAACAGCAAATCGATACTGTAAATATTACTTTCACTGTCCCACAGTAAAGAAATTAACCCCTTACAGAAGCGACTATTTGCTCTTTTTGTTTATTTTTTAATTTCTTTATTTATAAAGGGGTCCATTACAATCCTCAGCAAGACAAATAAAATAAAACATCAATGTGTACAACACAGATTGCAGCTTGTACATTGCAGGGCAGTACTATTGCAATGGGGGGGGGGGGGGGGGGGGGGGGGGGGGGATCTGCCCTTCGCCCAACTCATCACACCCCCCGCGTGTCCCCACTCATGTACACAAGGTCGGTCGAGTCGCCATGGTCCCAGATCCTTTACTTTTCAGATTTACATAGAAAATAGTAGCTGAGAGAATAGATGGAGAGCTAGTAAGCTTCTGGAAAATAGAGAAAGAGGGGTCACAGACTAGAAAAAAGGGAGAGAGACACTTAGAGGAGGGGGGGGGGGCGCGAACATGGACACCACTTTCCGTTCATGCCAACACCAGTGCCTAATGTGGAAAGCTTGCTACAGACAAAAATCAGATAGTTCAGGTCAAGGCGTTTCCACCCCTAAGGGCTTGACCTTCATCGGAATATGAAAAGATATTCCAAATACGCCAGGTATCAGTGAATGCCTCTTGTCTATCCTGACTCGTTTTATTGATTTTTGTCTATTTTCTGCAACCACATGGCAGTAGTTGGCAGGTGCGGTGAGTTCTATCGAAGCGGGATGCAGGCCTTGGCTGCATCCAACAAGTGGCAAACTGATTTCTTGTATACCCATGTAGGAGCGTCAGTCGTGTGGAGAAGGAAGAACACTGGTCCATCAGGGACCTCACGGTCTGTGAACTTCTGTGTTATCCACCGGACCTCGCTCCAGAAATTCCTCGGCACAATCAGCAGCTCATGCGCGAGGGACAGTGTATGTGGCAACACCCCTGTACCAGAGCACCACTCCTCCAATGATGTGAGAGGCTGGGTTATTCCGGGGGGCGGGGGGTTTCATGGTACCAAGGAAATGGCAGAGCTGCTCAACCCTTAAGAAATCTAAGCAGTAGTCTCCCCCCGGGTCCATTAGCTCTGCCCTCGTCCTCCATCGTCCTCCCCCGCTGAAATGGGAGGCCTAGTTCTCTCAGGGCCCAGAATTTCCCATCCCGTATCCCCGGTTCGAAAAGTGATTTACCCAATACCGGGCATAACGGAGAAGCTTGAGAGCTCAGGTTCGCCAACGTCAGCAGCCTTGTTTTCTATGAGTGGGTGTCGTCTGACGTCCCCCGCATAGCGATGTGACACCAGGGGGCCTGCTGCAAGGGGGTATAACATTGGGCTTGTTTCGGCCAAAGCTTGATGTCACCGTGACGGCACCAATCAACAAGCCGGCACAAGTGTGCCGCGTCATAGTAGGCCCCCGGACATCAGGCATCGCAATGCCACCAAATCTTTTGGGAAGGGAAATTATCTTTCTATGTATCCTGGGGTGTTTCCCCACCCAGAGGAATGTTTTGAAGGTTGTGTACACTTGTTTGAAGTAATCCGCTGAGATGAATATCGGGAGGGCCTGTAGGAGGTATAAGAATTTGGGCAAAATTGTAATCTTTAGTATGCTACATCTCCTAAACCACGAATGTAGTAGCCCTTTAGTCCATGTTGTCAGTAGTGCCTGGATGGTCTTTAGAAGGGGTGGGAAGTTTAGTTTGTAGACCTGGGATAATCTGTGAGGTGTGGGTTCCCAAATAGGTCAACGCTTCCTCCGTCCACTTTAGATGGAATTTACCCTGAAGATGGGAGAGTTGCTGCAGTGGGATTCCTACGCCCATCGCTACTGATTTTGCTCACATTTATTTTGAGGTTTGACAATTCCCCATAGCGCTCAAACTCTGACATCAAATTGGGTAGGGACACCGACGGCTCCGTCATCGAACAGCATATCGTCAGCGTATGCTGAGTCTTTTATTCACCCCCCTAGTTCCGTCAAAGTAATCGGCTCCTCCAACAAAGTCCTCGCCTCACTATTTCCAAGATGGGTCTCAGTAGCGCCCTTCGTTTCAGTGTTGCCCTGGACAAATCAGGCAGGATTTTAATTGATGCATCCCTTAGGGTCACCTCTCCCTGTTCCCAGGCTCTGCGGAGTATATCTTCCTTCTGTGCGTACCGTAATAGCCTGCACACTACATCGCAGGGTCTCTCCGGATCTATCGGCCTGGGCCCTAATGTCCTGTGTGCCCTGTCAACCTCCACTACTCCCGCGGAATCCTCCAGCACCGTCTTAAATAGTTTCTGAACCGCTTGCTCCGCGTCCTCCGTCCCCACCGATTCTGCGATCCCCCGGAGCCACAAGTTATTGCGGCGGCTCTGGTCCTTATTTTTTTTTTTTTTAAACCCCATTATGTTTCTAAACATCTCAGGCTGGGGTCACACCTGTTTTTTGGTGCTTTTTGCAGAAACACACTACAGTTCATTTACATGTTTTCCTATGGGACACGTTCACATCCATGATTTTTAAGGGCTATTATCCTAATAATCGGTCAACTAATCGATTATGAAAATCGTTCCTGATCAAAAGTTTAAGACCACTTGAAAAATGGCAAAAAAATATATTTTTACATTGTTGGATCTTAACAAGGTTCTAAGTAGAGCTTCAACATGCAACAAGAAGAAATGAGTGAGACAAAACATTTTTTTGAGCATTCAATTAATTGAAAATAGGCTGTTTTTAAGCTGATCAAAAGTTTAGGACCACATGCCTTTTTAAATGGCCAAATCTGTGCAAAGATGTGAATTCATTGTCATTCTATGTCAGGTAGTCACACGTTGTGATGGCAAAGGCAAAAAAAAAACCTCCCTTTTTGAACGTGGTAGGGTTGCTGAACTGCATAAGCAGGGTCTCTTATCAAGACGCTGGACGTTCCTCGACCCAAATTAAGGCCCTTACTGGTGCTGACTGCAGCCCCATAACCATCAGATGGCATCTGAGACTGAAGGGCTTCAAAAACAAAAAAACACTTCAAAAACCTTGTCTCCTTGAACGCCACAGGACTACTCGTTTGGACTTTTCAAGAGAGCACCAAACATGAGACATTCAAAGGTGGAAGAAAGTGTTTTTTTCTGAGAAAAAATGTAACCTTGATGGTCCTGATGGTTTCCAACGTTGCTGGCATAACAAGCAGATCCCACCTGAGATGTTTTCTACACGCCACAGTGGAGGGGGCGCCATAATGGTCTGGGGTGCTTTTTTCTTCAGTGGAACATAGAGCATGGGTCTTCAAACTACGGCCCTCCAGTTGTTCAGGAACTCCAATTCCCATCATGCCTAGTCATGTCTGTGAATGTCAGAGTTTTACAATGCCTCATGGGAAGTGTAGTTCCGCAACAACTGGAGGGCCGTAGTTTGAGGATCCCTGACATAGAGCTTCAGGAAGTGTAGGGGCGTAAAACGGCCGCTGGCTATGTCCAGATGTTGCAGAGAGCATTCCTCATGACTGAGGGCCCTCGTCTGTGTGGTAACGACTGGGTTTTTCAACAGGACAACGCTACAGTACACTATCCCCGGAGCAAGCGACTTCTTCCAGGAGAATAACATCACTCTTGGGCCATCCTGTGTGTTCCCCTGATCTAAATCCAATTGAGAACCTTTGGGGATGGATAGCAAGGGATGTTTACAAAAATGGACAACAGTTCCAGACAGTAGATGGCCTTCGTGCGGCTGTCTTCACCACTTGGAGAAATGTTCCCACTCACCTCATGGAAACGCTTGCATCAAGCATGCTGAAACAACACATTTTTGAAGTGATCAACAATAACATATATATATAGAATTTATTCATGCAAAATGGTTGGAGGGAAGCTTCAGAATGGCAAAGTAGTTTTTTTATTACAAATTGTGAGCAGACTGCAGTTCCTCTTTAGGATTTGACTAATATGTTGAATATAGCCCTTTTGAATAGATTGTGTGTTCTCTTTAAGCCTCATAAATCATAATGTCTTTTCTGTGTTGCAGACTCCTAAAAGCAAAGCCACGATCTTCAAGTTATGCAGCATCTGCCTCTACCTGCCGCAGGAACAGCTCACTCATTGGGCGGTTGGCACTGTTGAGGATCACCTCCGCCCTTACATGCCCGAGTAAGGGTTGTGACCAGTCAAACTGGGAAGATCAGATCTTGGCGGCAATTTTTTTTTTTTTAATTTTTTTTTTTTTCTTCATTTTTATTTTACTTCTCCAGATTCCAGAAGAATATGGACTCGCACTCAGAAAACGTGTATGTTGTGAACCTTCATGCTGGATTTTTCTTTCTTCATAATTTTTGTATCTGGACTTTTTTTTTTTTTTTTCATTTTTGATTTGTGCATGGACATTGTGAAAAAGAGGATGTTCTGAAACATCTTTGCTTTAGCCTCATAAAATGTGAATTGATGGGACTTTGGCACACTGAATCAAATGTATCAGAAAGCACAAGGTATTATTTGTTTTGGTGGTCTTCCCATTTGCACTGGTCATATCCCCTAAAGTTTAAAAGAGTTAGACTACAGTATTGAGGGTGAAACATGAATGTAACAGGCATAGAAGCTACACTGCTTTACTCACTATGAAAGCACTGTCTGAATCGCTTCAGTGAAGCAAGGATTTGATGCAGTTAAGTGAAGACATGTTCTGAGAAAGATATATGTACAGAAATCCTGATTATTCAGCATTTGCTTTCATATCCTAGTTCCTTTTACAGGGATGAGACAGTGTACAGGCACTTAAAAATCTGATCTGTTCTTGCAGTTGCTGCATACCTCTTGGCATGTCCCACTGTGGGTGCATTTACAATAATATAGCCTAGCAGTCTGCAGTAGCTATATTACATAGGAGTACTTGAGCACATAAGTTTCTGGATAGAGGATTTGAGACTTGAGCCTGCTGGTGATTTGTGCGTTTTATTACTTTTCTAAAATAAAGTAATACTTTTATAACAGGAAACCTATGGTGGGTTCTGAAAACTTAGTTTTCTAAAGCAGTTGCAAACTGTGTAAAAAGGAAAGCCGAAGTGTGCTAAGTTGGATCAGAGGATAATTTTATTTTGTGCAATGAAAATAAGGTTGACTACTGTATTGTTTAGAGAGAAGGCTCTGCTAAAAGGTTTTGGTACCTTTTTTTGATTAAACTTGTATAGGCCTGCTCCCTTTGCCTAATACTAGTGCTTACCTGGTTTAAATTTGTATCTAGCTTTTGTTTGAAATTGGATTACATTGAAAATTAAATAAAATGAGGTAATTCTAAATACGTGGCTGTTGTCTAATTACTAAATGACACGAAGGGGGAAACGATAATGGTTTGGTATCGTTTTTTTTTTTCCAGAGCACTATAGGTTATCTAATTCCACAGCTGCCTGCCCTGAGTTCCATTAGGGATGAGTCATTCAGTTTTTTGTGCGTAAATGTTGGCGTGCTCTGTTAACAAGCTTTTTAAAGCCGGGACAAAGAAAATAGAGTGAGCCCAAAGCTGGATACACACTATACAATTTATTTTTTATTTATTTTTTTTCCTTTTTAGATTTGCCAAAATCATAATATGGAGGTCAAACCCTAAACATTTTCAATTTGTATGCAATCAGGCAGGTCTTGTTACCACATAGTTAAAGGTAAATCTAAAGGAAGTCGAATAACTAAAGTTGTATAGTGTGTAGGAAGTAGGGTTGTACCGATACTGAGCATTAATTGTACTCCCGCAAACGCCGCCGTATAGTTAACACGCAGGGAACATGACAGCTTTCTTTTGAATAGCTGTAGTGTTCCACGCCGCGTATAGACACTCCCCCTTGCTCGGGATTGGACGGGTGATCTGGGGGGGAACACTACAGCTGTTCAAATGAAAGCTATAATGTTCTCCGTGCGTATTAACAATGCGGCGGAGGCATCTAGGTATGGGGGACATGGCTGCATTTGGGGACACTTTTAAAAAAAGTATCGGTACTTGGTCCTAAAGTGGTATCGGGACAACCCTAGTAGGAAGAATACATATTTTCCCAAGAGGTCTTTCAGGACGGCACCTTGAGAGATGGCGACTCCTCCCTCTTTTTCAGGAAACGCCTTCTTTCCAATTCTTTAAAGGGAGGCCCCTCCCCAGAGCACTCAGTTTTTGTTTCCTCCCACCCGAAGGGCACATCAATGGGAGTCCATATCCCAGGTGAGCCTGGAGGACAGCTTCCCTCCTACCTGTTTTTCAGTTGGCGGTAAGCCAGCTGGACCGTTCGTCCTCCCGTGCTACCCATTCGATGGTGGTAGTGTCCAGGCTCCCCTTCCACCTCCTTGGTGCTTGGTGAGAGGCAGTTTGGTATACCCAGTATGCACCGGTCGCCGGGTTAGTGCATCATTTTCGGCGCATCCGCAGGGTGGAGGTTGGTGCCTATTTCCACTTCTGGTCCAGCGCGGCGGCGCTATAAGAGTCCAGAAGCGTGTTGCAAAGCCACAGTGAAGAAGCAGAAATCCCAGCGGTGGGGACAGGCACCAGCAAGACCCCGGCAGGAGGCAGCACTGGAAGTCTGTTTTTTCCCTAAAGGGACTCTACTTTTGTTCTCTCTGGTCTCCTTTCCTCCCCCCCCCCCCCCCCCCGGTGGCCTGTCTTGGCACTGGAATGGGCATTTTTTTCTTTCCTAGTGCACCTAGGTAGGGGGCCAAATGTGGGGGCAAGGTTCTCGCTAGGGATTCCCCTGCTTTCTTCTGCTTTTCCCTAGGTCAAGACTTCTGACACGAAAAGGAAAAGTCCCTCATGTAGAACTAATATGAGTGAAAATTAAAAGGCACTATGCAATGCATGTATTTCTTCTTTGGTTCGAGAGGAATCAACCTCCATGCCGGAAGAGTTGATTGCCTCTGTAAAAGAACGGTTTGCCACGATCCAGACCCTTCGTGATTCACTAGTTTCCCCTTCCACAACTCGGGTCTCCACTTCTCAGTCCTCTCAGGACTCCGTGGCTTTACCAGCTCTGGATCCCTTAGCTGAGGAGCCGGTGTCCAGGGAAAGTCGCTCCCATGTGCCCTCTAGTGAGGGGTCAGGGGAAGAGGCTGCAGTATCCCCTTCAAAATTTAAGTTATCCCTGGAAGAGGGCTTACTCGGGGCCATTTATGTCACATTAGGCCTAAACGAGGAAGAGAGACTTGGTCATTTCTAAGTCATAGTTAAGGAATGGCAGGATCCAGAGAAAAAGCCCTTTTTCTCAAAAGCGCATAAAAGGCTCTTTCCTTTTGAGGAAGATCCAGCAGCAGTGTGGAATAAGGTCCCAAAGCTGGATGTGGCTTTCTCGCAAGTGTCCAGGTTCACGGATCTGTCTTTTGAGGACATGGGTGTTCTCAAGGACCCTACAGACAAGCGCATAGATCTTCTCATCAAAAGGTCATGGCAATTGATCATGAACAATTTAAAACCCGCCATGGCCACATGTGTTGCCAGAAATCTGGAATTTTGGATTAATCAATTAAAATCCCAATTGTGGCGGACTCGCCAAAACAGGAAATTCTTGACTTTCTCCACTTTATACTCAGCAGTAGCCTATATTACAGATGCTTTGGCGGAAGCAATTAAGATGTCGGCAAGGTCCGCAGCCTTGGCTAATTCTGCAAGAAGGGCATTGTGGTTAAAGACCTGGCCTGGTGATGCGGCTTCAAAGAACAAACTTTATGGGATTCCTTTCTCGGGAGACCTCCTTTTTGGGCCTGATCTAGATGGTATCCTAGACATGACTGCGGATAGGAAGAAGTTCTTTCCAGTTAAAAGGAAGAAACGGCCCCCTAGGCGTTTTTTTCGTCCGCAAAGGGCTCAAGAGAAAAACAACAAACCTCAGGGAGGTAGGAGAAATTGGGCGGTGCAGAAAGCCAAGGGGAAAGGGGGGAATACTTTTCAATCCTGCGCAAACCTGCAAGTCCCAATGACTCAGCCGTGCGGGTGGGTGAAAGGTTGCAGAGCTTTCTTCCGTAGTGATCGGAGGTGACTTCCAACCGTTGTATCCTGACCACCCTGGCCCAGGGTTACGACATATACGAATTCTCGGAGACCTCACCAGAGAGGTTTTTAGTAACAAATGCCCCAAAGGATCCAGAGAAATCTCTGGCCATGAAGTCCTCTTTAAGAGAACTGATGCAACAAGGGGTGGTGGTGCGGTTCCCCCCGGCGGAACTAGGTCTGGGATTCTATTCCCACGTCTTTCTGGTAAAGAAACCTACCGGAAAGTTCAGAATAATCCTAAATTTAAAACTGTTAAACAAATCTGTAAAGTACAGGAAGTTCAAGATGGATTCTATTTTTTCAGTCCGGAATCTATTGACGCCAGGCTATTATATGGCGTCAATAGATTTGAGGCATGCTTGCCTGCACATCCCGATCTCCCTGCACTCCCAGAGGTACCTCAGACTGGCAGCGAAGATGGAAGGTGTGGTTCATCACCTCCAAATCAGGGCCCTCCCGTTCGGGCTGTCATCCTCGCCCTGAATTTTCACCAAGGTGATGGCGGAAGCCTTAGCCCCGCTTCGTCTACAGGGTGTGGCGGTCATACCCTACCTAGACGACCTTTTGTTCTTTGCCCCTTCATAGGAAAGGTTGTTGGAGGACCTGTCCAGGGCGCAAGTCCACCTGGAATCACTGGGCTGGATTCTGAATCTTCAGTAATCGTCCCTAGTGCCTGCTCAGGAGATTTGTTTCTTGGGTTACCAGGTGGATTCGCTAAACCAAAAGATTTTTCTTCCCCAAGAGAAAAAGTTCAGGGTCCAGGAGGTTGTGTTGCGGCTCCAGTCCAACCAGCCTATAACTATAAGGCAAGTTATGTCGGCATTGGGCGTTTTGACTTCGACCATGCCATCTATTCAATGGGCGAGACTACATTTCAGATGCCTTCAAACCTTTCTCTTGAGGTCATGGGATCACAGTCTGTTCCCTGGACACTCACGTAAAGATCCAGTCGTGGGTAAAGAGATCCCTCTATTGGTGGAAAGACCAGCAGGTTCTTTCAAAAGGTCTGGAATGGTCTTTTCCAGTGGGGAAAATACTGACTACAGATGCCAGTGCATGGGGATGGGGAGCCCACTTGAAGAGGGACTTCATCCAGGGGCTCTGGATAAAGGAGGAGTCAGAACGGTCCTCAAACTGGAGAGAGTTAAAGGCGATGGCATTGGCTCTAAGAAAGTTTGCTCCGGATCTTTTAAATCACCACGTTCAGGTGTTGATGTACAACGCTACGGCTGTAGCATACCTAAACAAGCAAGGGGGCACAAGAAGCAAACCTCTGCAGATTCTTGCTGCGAGTATCTTGCTTTGTGCAGAAAAGAACTTGCGATCCCTTTTTAGCGTTGCATCTGAAGGGATCCCTGAACGGGGTGGCGGATTTCCTGAGCAGACCTCAGGTACGGGAGTCGGAATGGTCTCTGAACCCGGAGGTCTTTGTAGAAATCTCCAAGTGCGGTCTACCAGAGGTGGACCTGTTTGCCTCGGGAGAGACCTCCCAAGTGCCTCTATTCTTTTCCCTAAACAGACTGGACGGGTTCCTAGGAATAGATGCTCTAGCGCGTCCCTGGAGATTTCGCCTGTGCTTCGCATTCCCCCTGTACCAGTTGATTCCCCTAGTTCTAAGGAAGATTCAGAGGGAAGGGGGTTTCTGGTCATTCTGATCACTTCGTACTGGCCCAAGAGCGTGGTTCTCGGCGGTCCTAGGTATAGCTGCCAGGCCATGTTGGCATCTACCTCCCAGATTAGACCTGTTGAGGCAGAGCCCGGTGTTCCATCCAGACGTGTCCAGTCTCTCCCTTGCAGCCTGGTATCTGAAAAGCAGCTCTTGAAGAAAAAAGTTTTTTCGGACCAATTAGTGTCTACCCTGTTGAGCAGCAGGAAAAAAGTAACGAGCCATTTACGCGAAGGTCTGGAGAGTGTATACGACCTGGTTTAACTCCTCGGCCCTGGACCCTAACAACCTTAAAACCATTTTGGAGTTTTTGCAGGACGGAGCACATAGGGGACTGGCTGTCAGCACTTTAAAGGTGCAAGTATTTGCCTTGGCAGTCTTTCTAGAGAGGTCCGTAGCCTCAGAACCTTTGGTAATTAGGTTTTTCAGAGCCCTCTCGAGGGCTAGGCCGTCCCAGGTTAGGGGATTCCTGAAATGGGATCTCTCAGTGGTGTTAAGTCTGGCTGGAAAGCCCTTTGAGCCCTTAAAGGATGCATCTCCCAGAGATCTTACCTTTAAGACTTTATTCTTGGTCGCCATAACCTCAGCAAGCAGGATTAGCGAATTACATGCCCTGTCACTAAGGGAGCCTTACGTATCTTTATTTTCTGATAGGGTTGTGCTTAGAAAAGACCCAAAGTTTTTGCCCAAGGTAGCTTCAGTGGTTAATCGCTCTTAGGATATTGTGCTAACTACTTTTTGCGCAAATCCCTTGGGGGGGGAAAAATACTTTTTTTCATATGCTAGATGTGAGAAGGGCTTTGTTATGCTACCTTGAAATAACAACCTTCAGACATAGACTCTTTATTTGTTTTGTTTAAGGGTAACAAAAAGGATGCCCAGCCTCAAAGGGTACCTTGGCTAGATGGCTGAAGTTAGCTATTCGGGAGGCCTACTTGCATGCAGACGTGTTCCCACCAGAAGGGATCTGTGCTCATTCAACGCGAGCTGGTGCCACCCCGGAGCAGATCTGCAAAGTGGCTACGTGGTCAAGCTTCTGCACGTTTGTGCGGCATTACAGGTTGGACCTCACTTCTGCCAGTGACCAGGCATTCGGCAGGAAGGTCCTACAAGCTGTCATCCCGCCCTAAGGTGGTTAGTCTCTGGTATCCTCTCAAGGTTTTGTCCTGAAAGACGCCTTGGGAAAATTCAAGTTAGACTTACCGGTAACTTGTTTTCCAGAAGTCTTTCAGGACAGCAACGACCCGCCCTATTGGTTTTGATGTACCATGCTGTGATTAACGTATGTGTTCCAGCCGGGGCCGGAGGTTTCTCTCTGACAACTGAGTGTTCTGGGGAGTGGCCTTCCCTTAAAGAATTGGAAAGAAGGTGTTTCCTGAAGGAGAGGGAGGAGTTGCTATCTCTCAAGGTGCTGTCCTGAAAGACTTCTGGAAAACAAGTTACCAGTAAGTCTAACTTAAATTTTCTATATTTAGGCCTAACCATAATAAAAAAAATATGTGCAAAACCCACTATACATTACTTTAACCACTTCTTCAGCCTAGAAAGATTTGGCTGCTCAATGACCAGGCCATTTTTTGCGATACGGCACTGCGTCGCTTTAACAATTGGGTGGTCGTGTGACGCTGTACCCAAACAAAATTGATGTCCTTTTTTCCAACGCGTCTTTCAGGACAGCACCTTGAGATATAGTGACTCCTTCCTCTTCCTCGGGAAACACCTTCTTTCAATTCTTTAAATGGAGGCCACTCCCCAGCACACTCGGTTTTGGTGTTTCCTCCGGCTGAGGGAACATCTTCTAGGAGGGGAGTCTATATCTCAGGTGTGCCTGGAAGACGGCTTCCCCCCTACCTTTTCTTTTTTTTTCAGAGACCGTCCGTTCCTCCCGTCCTACCCGCTGGCAATGGTAGCGTTTGGGCTCCCCTTCCTTCTTAGTGCTCGGTGAGAGCCAGAAAAAAAAAAACACCTGGCAGCCCAGTGTGGTGTCCGCGCGCGTTTCAACGCTATTTTGGTGTAGCCAGAATGAGAGGGGTCGCCGGGTTCCCGTGTCATTTCCGGAGCGTCTACAGGAGGAGGGGGTAGGAAGAAGGCTGGGCCTATTTCTGCTTCCGGTCTGACGCAGCGGCGTTATAGGGAGTCCGGAAGCGTGTTACAAGCCACGGTGAATGATGTACTGCGATGGAGGGAGCAGAAGTTTTGGCGGTGGGGACAGGCACAGGCACCAGCAAGAGCCCGGCGAGAGACAGCAATGCAAGTCTGCGTTTTTCCCTAAGGGTATTCTCGGTCTCCCCTCCCCCCCCCCCCCCCCCCCCCCCCCCCCCCCCCCCTAGTGGCTTGGGGGCCTGTCTGGGCACTGGATTGGGCACCTTTTCTTTCCTAGTGCACTTAGGTGTGGAGTTTACCTGCTGCGACAAGGTCTCATGAAGTTTTCCCCTGTTTTCTTCTCTTTCCTCTCCCCAGGTCAAGACGGACACAAAACAAGTGTCCTTCATGTATAACTAAGATGGGGGAGAGTTGGAAGAAAGCTCTATGCAGTGCATGTATTGCTGTTTTAGTAAGGGAGGAATCGGCCTCCGTAAGGGAGGAGCTGGTTGCCTCCGTAAAAAATTAGCTATTTGCCACGATTAAGACTTTTCGTGACTCAATGGGGTCAATTCACAAAGCTTTATTTTCAGATTGCGGGTGTTATTTTAACGATTTTGCACGTTATTGAAGCTAGTTCAATTCACTAAACGATTTAACGCTTTGAAAAATCATCAAATAACGTTTCACTACACAGAACCGATATTTTAAGGTGTGGATCCTTATTAAAGTGTCAAATCGTTAAATATGTACAGAAGTGCAATTCACAAAGATTTTTTTGACAGTTATCGATCGTTAAGCAATCGTTAAATTAACACCTCCCTCAGGGTGGCGTTATGACATTTCCCAGGCGATATTTTGTTGTTAGAGGAAGCTTTTGGCGATTTTTGTAGTGAAGTTTTTAGTAGTGTTGGGCAAGATAGAACCGTGCTCTATTTGAACTTAAAATTATCCAGAGGCGAAGAAGAACACGTTAGAATGTTGTTCAGATTTATAAACGTGTATTCCGTTCACATACTATTTTGGATGACTTTTCTGAAACCCAGGTGATGGCTAAATTCCGATTATCATCTCCCATGATTTATTCTCTGTATGAGGAAATACACATGGCTTTAGAAAAGTACACACTAGAAGTTGTGCACATCACATGCTCAATCTCCACGTGTGTATTGCTTGTGTCTCTCCCTCTCTCTCTCTCCCTCTCTCTCTCTCTCTCTCTCCCCTCTCTCTCTCTCTCCCCTCTCTCTCTCTCCCCTCTCTCTCTCTCCCCCCCTCTCTCTCTCCTCTCTCTCTCCTCTCTCTCTCTCCTCTCTCTCTCCCCCCTCTCTCTCTCTCCCCCCTCTCTCTCTCCTCTCTCTCTCTCTCCTCTCTCTCTCTCCCCCCCCTCTCTCTCCCCCCCCTCTCTCTCCCCCCCCCTCTCTCTCTCCCCCCCCCTCTCTCTCCCCCCCCCTCTCTCTCTCCCCCCCCCTCTCTCTCTCCCCCCCCCCCTCCATCTGCTCCTTTCCACATGCAGCTGTTCTCCTCCTCTTCTGCTCCCAGAATGCATCTCTCTAGCATTATTTAACAATCTTAAGAGTTATTTTAACGTCCCAAATCTTAATAATGTCTGAGTAGTTAGCATAACGATTGGATAAAGAGTCAGTTGAAAACCATAACGATTATAGCTTTCGTGAATACCATGTTTGCTAGCGTTAAATAAGGAGTGCTAATTTAACAACTGAAGAAAACCAATAACGTTTCTCTTTGTGAATTGACCCCAATGGCTCCCTCTGCCACCACTTAGGCCTCCACTTCACAATCCTCTCAGGACCCGGTGGCTTTACCAGTTTTGGATTCCTTAGCTAAAAAAACAGGAAGCAGGGAAGGTTACTCCCATGTGCTATCCTGTGAAGAGTCGGAGTCAGGGGATGAGACAGTTATTTCCCCGTCAATTTGTTATCCTTGGAGGAAGTGAATGGGTTACTTAGAGCCATTTATGCCACATTGGGGCTTAATGAGGAGAGTAAGGATTTAAGTCTGCATGACCGTATGTATGCAGGCCTGAGCGAACCAAAAGGGCGGACCTTTCCAGTACATTTCTGATGCCATAACTAAAGAAATGGCAGGATCCAGAGATTTTTTTTTTCTCTAAAGCTCATAAAAGACGCTTCCCTTTTGAAGAGGATCCTGCAGCAGTGTGGAATAAAGTCCCCAAGCTGGATGCGGCTTTCTCCCAAGTGTCCAGGTCTATGGATCTGTCTTTTGAGGACATGGGGGTGCTAAAAGACCCTATGGACAAGCGCATGGATCTCCTTCTCAAAAGGGTATGGCAATCGATCATGAGTAATTTAAAACTCACTATGGCCACAACATGCGTTGCTAGAAATTTGGCGTTCTGGGTTAACCAACTAAAATCCCATATTGTAGCAGACTCTCCTAAACAAGAGATTCTAGACTCTTTCTCCACACTGTCCGCAGCAGTAGCTTATATAGCGGATGCTTCGGCAGAAGCAATTAAGATGTCGGCTAGGTCTGCAGCTTTATCTAATACTGCAAGGAGGGCGTTGTGGTTAAAGACCTGGCCTGGGGATACAGCTTCAAAATAACAAGCTCTGTGGAATTCCTTTTTCGGGGGAACTTTTTTTTTGGGCCGGAGCCAGAGAGCATTCTAGACAGGACAGCGGATAGGAAGAAGTCCTTTCCAATTAAAAAGAAGCAGCAACCCCCCCAGGTGTTTTTTTAGAGCGCCAAAAAATCAAGAAAAAGCTAACAAGCCTCAGGGAGGTAGGAGAAATTGGGTGGCGCAGAAGGCCAAGGGAAAAGGAGGAATCCTTTTCCATCCCGCGCAAACCGAAAAGTCCCAATGACTCAGCCATTCGGGTGGGCGGAAGGTTACAAAGTTTCCTTCCGCAGTGGTCAGCGATAACAGACAATCATATTCTGACCACCTTGGCCCGGGGCTATGCAATAGAATTTTCAGAGACTTCTCTGGAAAGATTTTTAGTAAGAAATGTACCAAGGGATCCAGAAAAATCTCTGGCCATGAGGTGGTCATGCAACAGGGAGTAGTGATACGGGTTCCACCAGCAGGACAAGGTCTAGGTTTCTATTCCCACACTTTCCTGGTAAGGAAACCCACAGGAAAGTTTAGAATGATCCTGAATCTAAAACCCCTGAACAAGTTTGTCGGCTACAAATGGTTCAAGATGGATTCAATTTTTTTAGTCAGGAATCTTTTGACGCCAGGTTGTTACATGGCGTCAATAGATTTGAGGGCCGCATATATCCATATTGCGATCTCCCAGCAGTCCCAAAAATATCTCAGACTAGCAGTAAAAATGGAAGGTGTGGTTCATCACTTCCAATTCAGGGCCCTCCCATTCGGCCTGTCGTCCTCTCCTCGTATTTTCACCAAGGTGATGGCGGAAGCATTATCTCCCCTGCGACTACAGGGTGTAGCGGTTGTACCTTATCTGGACGACCTCTTGTTCTTTGCCCCCTCGAAGAAAAGGCTGTTAGAAGATCTAGCCAGGGCACGAGGTCATCTGGAGTCACTAGGCTGGATTTTGAATCTTCAAAAGTCTTCCCTAGTGCCTTTCCAAGAAGTCCGCTTCTTGGGTTACCAGTTAGATTCGCTGAATCGGAAAATGTTTCTTCCCTCAGAGAGAAAAGTCAGGGTTCAGGATGTCGTAGTGCAACTGCAGTCCAACCAGCCTATATCTACTGTATAAGACAGGTTATGTCGGCACTGGGGGTTTTGACCTCAACCATGCCAGCTATTCAGTGGGCAAGGCTGCATTTCAGGTGCCTACAAACCTTTCTCCTGAGGTCTTGGGATCACAAAATCGGCTCCCTGGACACCCAGATAAAGATCCCGGCCCGAGTGAAGAGATCTCTCTATTGGTAGAAGGATCAGGAGATTCTTTCGAAGGGCCTGGAGTGGTCTTTTCCAGCGGAGAAAATACTGACCACAGACTCCAGTGGATGGGGGTGGGGAGCCCACTTGGGAAGAGACTTCATCCAGGGTTCCTGGAAGGAGGAGGAGTCGGTTCAGTCTTCAAACTGGAGAGAGCTAAAGGTGAGTGCTCTAACTCTGCTAAGGTTTTCAACAGCTCTCCAGGATCGCCATGTCCAGGTGATAACAGACAACTCTACAGCAGTGGCATACTTAAACAAGCAAGGGGGTACAAGGAGCAGGGCTCTGCAGACACTTGCTACAGACGTTCTGCTGTGGGCAGAAAAGAATGTTTGGTCTCTGTCAGCCTTACATCTAAAGGGGTCCCTGAACAGGATGGCAGATTTCCTAAGCAGACATCAGGTACAGGAATCAGAGTGGTTTCTGAACTCGGAGGTCTTTGGGGAAATCTGCAACAGGTGGGGTCTCCCAGAGGTAGACCTCTTTGCCTCGAGGGAGAACGCCCAGGTGCCTCAATTCTATTCCCTAAGCAGGCTGGACAGATCTCTAGGGATAGATGCTCTGGCGCATCCCTGGGGGCTTCGCTTTTACCCCTTTCCAGTTAATCCCCCTAGTATTGAGGAAAATTCAGAGGGAGAGGGCATCAGTCATTCTGATTGCTCCGTATTGGCCCAAGAGAGCTTGGTTCTCGACGGTCCTAGGTATGGCAGCCGGGCCATGTTAGCAGGTTACCCCTAAGGCAGGACCTGTTAGTACAGGGCCCGTTGTTTCACCCAAATGTCTCCAGTCTTTCCTTTATAGCCTGGCTTCTGAAAGGCAACTTCTGAAGTAAAAAGGACCGATTAGTATCCACCCTGTTAAACAGCAGGAAGAAAGTGACAATTGCTATTTACACTAAGGTGTGAAAGGTTTTTTCTACCTGGTGTACCTTGTTGGATCAAGATCCTAACAACCTAAAATCCATTTTGGAATTTCTTCAGGAGGGTGCAAATAAGGGACTGGCAGTCAATACTCTAAAGGTTCAGGTATCCGCTTTAGCAGTGTTCCTAGAAAGGCCTGTAGCCACAGAACCACTGGTAGATAGATTTTTTAGAGCCCTCACAAAATCTAGACCGACCCAAGTTAAAGGTTTTCCGAAATGGAATCTCTCGGTAGTACTAAAATCTATGGCTGGCAAGCCATTTGAACCATTAAAGAATATTTCTCTTAGAGATCTCTTACCCTTAAGACTTTATTCCTGGTTGCTATAACGTCAGCACGCAGTATTAGAGAATTACATGCTCTGTCAATAAGGGAACCTTATTTAATTTTGTTCGAAGATAGAGTTTTTTTTTTTTTTTTGTACCTGCTGTTCATTTAATAAAGACCGCCTTACCGGGTTTTTGGAGTGTGGCTATCCATTCATCTATCTTCAAACTTACTTCTGTGAATGGGGCCTAAGTTGGCATTCCAAAGCACCCATTTCTGTTTATTCGTAAGCACAAAGATGTGAAACGTTAACACAGCCAATTGGATTTTTTCAGAATGGAAGTCTAGTTTGTGATCAACAGAAAACTGCCAAGGAACAAGTTGCTACAAAAAGCTGGACTGGTGTAAACACGGGCATGAAAAAAAGTCTAAATTGCAAATCCACTGGTTTCAAGTTATCAGTCCACACAAGGTGGTCACAGGAAAAAGAACCTTCTAATGAATGATTCAGTATCCCTCCGAGCACTACTCTAGCAGTGCCAATGTTCTAATGAAAGGGAAAGACCAAGACAACACCATGCTGGAAAAGGCATGCAGAAGGGAGGTCTTGTCTTCCGACAAGGACATTAAGTGATGCGAGGGTAGCGGGAAGACTCTTCCACTTCTTCTCTCAGTGGGAAAGGGTTATGCAGAGTCCCGACATACTTCAGATTGTAAGAGAGGGCAACAGACTGAAGTTTCTCTACTCTCCTCCACAAAGTTTTCTTTTAACCTACTTACTCAAGGATCCTCTCAAGGCAGCGGGTGTCTTGCACAATGTCAGAGAGCTGGCAGAGCAGGGGGTCATAGTGCCAGCAGGACAGTGCGGGCAGAGATTCTACTTGCACATCTTCGTAGTCCCTAAGCCCTCGGGAAGGCGCCGCCTCATACTAAATCTAAGGAGGCTAAATGCATTCCTGCGGTACAAAAGGTTCTGCATGGAAAGCATTTATACACTCTGAAAACATCTTCTGAAGGATGTGTTTATATTAACGATAGACTTGAAGGATGCATATCTTCACGTCCCTATTTTTACAGTACACCAGGCTTTCCTAAGGTTCGCAATCCTCTCAGAGCAGGGAGTGCAGCACTGGCAGTTCTCTGACAGCCCTTCGGATTGGCAGCCAGTCGGAGAGTGGTTACAAAGATTCTGGCAGAGGTGGTTGCTTTCCTGCATCTCCAGGGGGTAACGCTAATCCCCCTATCTCAACGACATACTGGTTTACAATCAGAATTAAGATATCCTCTCCGACTTGACCAAGGTAGTGAGTACCCTGGAGTCTCTGGGATGTATCAGCCAGGAGAAGTCCTCACTGGTGCCTGCCCAGACCAAGGTCTATCTAGGATTCCTGGTGGATTTAACAGAGCAGAAGTTTATTTTACCCCAGGGCACGGTAGAGGGCCTCATTTCAGCGGTAGCATCCCTTTTAGAGTTAGAGGAGGTCTCTTACAGAGAGATCATGAGAGTTCTGATGACATCCTGTATCCCAGCAGTTCCACTCCACTCCAGGACTCTCCAGCGATTTCACCAATCCTCCTGGGACAGGGAGAGACGTACGCTGGACAAGAGGGTTCCCATTCCAGCATAGGTAAGGGAATCGCTACAGTAGTGGCTCTACCCTCTGAAATGCTGCAGGAGGGCCACCTTTGGGGTCAATTCCAACCTCTCAGGATAACTACTGACGCAAGCGCCTGGGGTTGGGGGGCCCACTTAGAGGAACTTCGAGCCCAGGGTGCCTGGAATCGGGGTCAGAGAGGCGCTTCCTCAAACTTCTAAAAAACTTTCGGTGGTCAGAGAAGTCTTATGGGCTTTCAAGGAAAGAATCGGGGGCCAAGAAGTCCAGATCTTTTCCGACAAGTCAACCGCGGTAGCATTCCTGAATCCTCAGGAAGGATTTGGAGGCTTTGGAAATCCTTGGGTGGGCAGAGCAATGGATCCCCTCTATTTTTCAGCATATAAAGGGGGCATACAACATCGAAGCAGACTATCTCAGTCGGCAGCCGATTCACCAGGGAGAGTCGGAATTGAACCCACGAAGTGTTCTCCCTTGTGTGCCGGCACTTCGGCAACCCAGAGATCGACCTCTTCACCCACAGAAGGAACAGAAGAGTAGTAAAGAGATTATTTTCACACTCGGGAAAGGGATTCAGAGGGGTGACGAGCTGGCCCAAGTTTGGGACTTCCACTTGGCTTATGCCTTTCCCCCTTGGTTCTGATCCTAAGAGTACTGCAGAAGCTAAGTCTCTCAGAGGGCAGACTGATTCTAATCGCCCCATAGTGGCCCAACAGGACCTGGTTCCCTTCCCTGGGAAATTGGTCTATAGCTTCCCCTCAGCGTCTCACCGTCCAGCAGGATCTTTTCCTAGAGGGACCAGTCTGCCACCCAGATCCCAGCTTCTTCAAGCTGGCGGCTTGGCTCTTGAAGGGGAGAACCTATGAAAAAGGGGGTGTTCTGAGAGGGTAATCAACGCACTTCTTTTAAGTAGGAAGCCAGTTACAAGGCGTATTTACGCAAAAGTCTGGGGTGTCTTCTCTCGCTGGTGCCTGGCGAAGGGGACTTCCTAATGGGAGATCCCTGCCATTCTGGATTTTCTCCAGGATGGCGCGGATTAGGGACTGGCAGCCATGACTCTTAGGGTGCAGGTTGCAGCTTTGTCTTGTTTATTTGGACAGAAAATAAGCTCTGGACCCCCTGTTTAAGAGGTTCTTGTTGGTCAGAGACAGATTGTCCCCAGGACAGATGAGTAGATTTCCGCCCTGGGACATTACTTTAGTTTTGGAAGCGCTAACCAGGACACCGTTTGAACCGTTGGCTCTTATCCCTCTTAAGTTGCTTACCTTCAAATGGCCAGGAGGATAAGCAACATTCAGGCTCTGTCAATAAAAGAGACAGTTTTTCTATTATTTGACGACAGGGTTGTATTTAGGCAGGACCCCCTGTATCTCCCGCAGGTAGCCTTAAAGTTCCACAGAACCCAAGAGATTATCCTTCCTTCTTTTTGCACCAATCCTCAGAACAAGAGAGAAAGTGATTTTCATTGTTTAGATGTCAGCTTTGGATTCGGGCCAATATTTATTAAAAGGGTCATGTTCTTATATAGGGGACCACGAGCAAAAATAAAAGTCAACGGCGCAGTCTCAGATATATTTGATCTCGAGAGAGGTACGAGACAAGGGTGCCCCCTCTCCCCACTCCTCTTCGCACTGGCCATGGAGCCTCTTGCTATTAAGGCGAGACTAAGCAAAGATATTCAAGGGTTCAGAAGGGGTGTGGAGGAGGATAAGATCTCGCTTTTTGCAGACGATGTCCTATTTTTTTTTAGGAGACGTAGATAGTTCGTTGGCCCCTGTGGTCCAAATGGTGAAGGAGTTTGGAAAATTCTCGGGACTGAGAGTTAATTGGGATAAATCTGCCCTGCTTCCAATAGATCCGCTAGATACACAGGTAATAGCCCAAGCACCCCAGTTGAAAGTCTCAACAAAATTAAAATACCTGGGAGTTTGGATAACTAGGGAGCCTAAGGAATATATTATCAATAACATAGCTCCATTATTGGTAAAGCTTAAAGTGAAAAAATACATTTGGAACCGCCTCCCTCTCTCGGTAGCTGGGAGATGCAACCTGATAAAAATGATCTAGCTCCCTCAGATACTATACGTTCTCCACAATTCCCCGGTGTGGGTAAACCAAATATGGTTTAGACGAATCGAAACGCTGTTTAGGGACTTGATGTGGAAGGGGGGACAGTCTAGAATCAGATTGAAGACGATGCAGCTCCCGGTGGGTGAAGGGGGGATGGCGGTACCACACCCAAGAACGTACTTCTTGGCGTCTCACCTGCAGCACCTAGTGGGTTGTGGCAACCAAAACCCAGAGAACAGCTGTTTTAGGTAATGTTATCAAGGGCCCCACATAGTACAATAATAGAAGCTTTGGAAGCAGCCTCATTCCATTATCAATGCCCGACTATTAAATTAATTAATAAATTATGGCAGAATACGAAAGCCCTCTTGGGCTATACGGGTATAACCAAATTTACTCCCCTTTGGCGTAACAAAAACTTAACAGAACTTAGGGATATTGAAATCCCTAGAGTCTGGGAAAACCAGGGAATAACACGACTGCTGCTAATGTATGAGGGAAAGCTTATTAAAACGTTTTCTAAATTGAAGGAAGAATTTGATATACCAAATAAAACCTTTTTTAATTACCTTCAGATTAGGCACGCCCTCCAAACCCAGTTTAAGCACCCTCCACTAGTCAGGACTTCTATTCCTGTGTTGCTTAAAATGATTCAAAATACTGTCACAAGTATCCAAATATCTGCACTATACTACAAATTGGGTACTAAAAACTATAAATCAAATTGGGGTCTACAAGAGCCGAGAAAGATGGGAAAGAGACATTGGGGTATTAACCTTGGAACAGTGGAACGAGATCTTATATAGGGGGACATTGGTTTCAATTGCCCCAGCCCAGAGGCTGTCTCATCTATTTCTACTGTATCGAGTTTACTATACACCCAGGAAAATGTTTCTATTAGGGTGGAAACAGACAGACGAATGCCCCAGATGTAAGGCACCAGGAGATCTTATTCATATGTTTTGGAGATGTCCCAAGCTCTTTAGATACTGGACAGAAGTGATAAACAGGATTAATAAGGTGTTTGGGACCTCTCTGGCGCCAGAAGTTAGGACTTGCCTGCTAGGAATCATGGAAGATCATAGAAACCCGGCAGGAGTCTTGGAGAGTGTACTTAAGTCCCTGTTCCAGGCTCGGAAGCTGATAGCACAAAGATGGCAAGCGCAGGTTCCCCCATCCGTTGAGATCTGGGTTGAAAATATCAACGCCCTGATCTGGTGTGAGAGGGTAGCCCTCATTAAACAAGGAAATTACAACAAATTTAAAAAAGTATGGGGGCCCTGGCTAAAAGAAATGTGATTCCCGTTAGATGGATGACAGCTATGTGAGACCGTAAGCCCCTTGACCCCAAGTAGGCTCAAAGGCTATCTTAGTGGATAACAACAATAGAAAGAGAGTAAGCTGTACTATCTCCCTGCTTGGGCCAGATCTAACTCCCCGATGTGCCGCTCAGACCTTAGCCCCTCAAGGACACTTTCCAACGAATAAACAGATAAATTAGACTATGATATCTTCTCCCTCTCGCTGCATCTTTGCCTCTCCTTTTCTCTGTTGGACCTCTGGCTCTTCTATCAAAGGGGGGAGGGGGGAAGGGGGGTGGGGACACTTTTTGTAGACAATAGATATACACTGTATAATGGTTTGTATGTAAATAATCAAGCTGTACCAAAACTTTTTTTTTTTTTTTTAAAAAGACTACATGTAATTATATGCAATGTTTGCAAAAATGGAAAAAGAATAAAAAGCAATTAAATAAAAAAAAAAAAATGTCAGACGTTGTCAGCTTATATAGATAAAGTAAAAGAGTGTAGAACGTCTAGCCATTTATTAGTTATTTTTTCTGGTAGGAAGGTCCTACCCTAAGGTAGGCCTGAGCTACTCACTCTTCTCTCAGGGTGCCGTCCTGTAAGACGACTCGAGAAAATGACCAGTTACACTTGCCGGTAACAGTGTTTCTGAGAAGTCTTCTAGGGTGGCAGGCCTTCTGCCCACCCGCTCTTTTTGGTATATTAGGCTTGTATGGAGTTTTGAAGTGTTTTCACTCTCGTGCACTGGCGCGTGGGTCAATACATTTTCACAACTGAGTATCTTAGGGAGGGGCAGGGTTGTAACCTCTTTGTTGATTGTGTTTCTTGTCAGGTGGGACCAGTCATCTCTCAGGGTGCCGTCCTGGAGGACTTCCCAGAAACACTGTTATCAGTAAGTGTAACTGGTCATTTTTCACCTGGGGTATTCAAAAACAAATACAGCATTATGGCCACTAGATGGTGCTTACAATAAAACAAGATTGTTATATACCGTAACACAGAATACAGCAAGTTTACTTGAATCGGTGTGAACGTGTGTCACATTTATTCAGCAAACTTTTTATGCATACAGCTGTGGCCAAAAGTCTTGAGAATGACACAAATATTAATTTTCACAAAGTCTGCTGCTTTGGTGTTTTTAGATCTTTTTGTCAGATGTTACTATGGGATACTGAAGTATAATTACAATCATTTCATAAGTGTCAAAAGCTTTTATTGACAATTACATTAAGCTTATGCAGAGTCAATATTTGCATTGTTGACTTTTCTTTTTCAAGACCTCTGCAATCCACCCTGGCATGCTGTCAATCAACTTCTGGGCCACATCCTTATTAATGGCAGTCCATTCCTGCATAATCAATTCTTGGAGTTTGTCAGAATTTGTGTTTTTTATTTGTTCACTCGCCTCTTGAGGATTGACCACAAGTTCTCATTGATATTTAAGTTCTGGAGAGTTTCCTGGCCATGGACCCAAAATTGTGATGTTTTGTTTCCCAAGCCACTTAGTTATTACTTTTGCCTTATGGCAATGAGCTCCATCATGCTGGAAAAGGCATTGGGGCTGATTTACTAATGAATCTGCGCTGCGCCGGTACATGCCTTAATTAGTGCGCTGGATGAATCCCTAATTAGGCGCATGAACCGGCGGCAGCAGCAGCGCGATGTGATTGATAAGTAAAGCCGCCGCCGAACTCCCTGTATAAGTCTATGGGGGGAAATCTTAATAGTGAATTTTAAAGGCTAATCTGCAAGTTTTGTCCTAAAAAGTGTTTGGGAACCTCAGTCCTGCCCCAGGGGACATGTACCAATGCTTTTTTTATTTTTTAAAACGGCCGGTTTTTCGGGAGCAGTGATTTTAATAATGCTAAAAGTGCAATAATAAAAGTGTAATTTTCCTTTAAATTTCGTACTATGGGGGGCTCTAATGTCAGCATGTGAAAAAGCGCATGTTTCCCGTGGTTAGAACTGTCTCTGCACAAAATGTCATTTTTCAAAGTAAAAAAGCCATTTAAAACTGACTCGCGGCTATAAGGAATTGTCGGCTCCCGGCAATTGCAGGAGAATTCATTCATTAAAAAAAGGAAAAAAAAAGCGTGGGGGTCCCCCCAAATTCAATAACCAGACCCTTTAGGTCTGGTATGGATATTAAGGGGAACCCCGCCGTCAATTTAAAAAAAAATGACGTGGGGTTCCCCCCAAATATCCATAACCAGACCCTTCAGGTCTGGTGTGGAATTTAAGGGGAACTCCACTCCAAATTAAAAAAAAAATGGCGTGGAGTCCCCCCTAAAATCCACACCAGACCCCTTATCCGAGCACGTTGACCTGGCCGGCCGCAGAAAAGAGGGGGGGACAGAGCGCGGCCCCCCCCCTCTCCTGAACCGCACCAGGCCACATGCCCTCAACATTGGGAGGGTGTTTTGGGGTGCCCCCCAAAACACCTTGTCCCCATGTTGATGAGGACAAGGGTCTCTTCCCCACAACCCTTGCCCGGTGGTTGTGGGGGTCTGCGGGCAGGAGGCTTATCAAAATCTGGAAGACCCCTTTAACAAAGGGGCCCCCCAGATCCCGACCCCCCCCCTGTGTGAAATGGTAATGGGGTACCTTGTACCTCTACCATTTCACGAGAAAAAAAAATGTAAAGGGTTAAAAACGACAAGAGACGGTTTTTGACAAGTCCTTTATTATCTTCTTTCTTCTTTTCTTCGGGCTTCTTCCTCCTCCTCCTTCTTCTTCCTCTGCTTCTGTCTTGGGTCTTCTATGCCCGCATCTTGCCCGGCGTGTTCTTCCATCTTCTGTTCCTCCCGCTGTTCTTCTCGTCCGCATCTTCTCCTTCTTGGTTTTCGCCGGAGGCGCCGCTTCCAATTGAAATCCCCGCTGTCTGCCGGACCACGCCCCCCCCTCTGACGCCACGGGCAAGCTCTTAGGAGTGTGCTGCAAGTGCGTCAGAGGGGGGCGTGGTCACAAGTGAGAGGGCGGGCAATTCAATTTGAAGCTCGTGCGCGGCTTTTTCTTTGCCAGAGTCGCCGCTTCCAATTGAATTGCCCGCTTTCTGGAACATGTGACCACGCCCCCCTCTGACGCACAGGCACCACACGGGGACTTTCCTAAGAGCTTGCCCGTGGCGTCAGAGGGGGGGGCGTGGTCCGGCAGACAGCGGGGATTTCAATTGGAAGCGGCGCCTCCGGCGAAGAAGAACAAGAAGAAGATGCGGACGAGAAGGACAGCGGAAGAAGATGGAAGAACACGCCGGGCAAGATGCGGGAATAGAAGACCCAAGACAGAAGCAGAGGAAGGAGGAGGAAGAAGAAACCCGAAGGAAAGAAGAAAGAAGATAATAAAGGACTTGTCAAAAACCGGCTCTTGTCGTTTTTAACCCTTTACATTTTTTTTACTCGTGAAATGGTAGAGGTACAAGGTACCCCATTACCATTTCACACAGGGGGGGGGCGGGATCTGGGGGGCCCCTTTGTTAAAGGGGTCTTCTAGATTTTGATAAGCCTCCTGCCCGCAGACCCCCACAACCACCGGGCAAGGGTTGTGGGGAAGAGACCCTTGTCCTCATCAACATGGAGACAAGGTGTTTTGGGGGGCACCCCAAAACACCCTCCCAATGTTGAGGGCATGTGGCCTGGTGCGGTTCAGGAGAGGGGGGGGGCCGCGCTCTGTCCCCCCCTCTTTTCTGCGGCCGGCCAGGTCAACGTGCTCGGATAAGGGGTCTGGTGTGGATTTTAGGGGGGACTCCACGCCATTTTTTTTTAAATTTGGAGTGGAGTTCCCCTTAAATTCCACACCAGACCCGAAGGGTCTGGTTATGGATATTTGGGGGGAACCCCACGTCATTTTTTTTTTTTAATTGACGGCGGGGTTCCCCTTAATATCCATATCAGACCTGAAGGGCCTGTAATGGAATTTGGGGGGACCCCCACGTCTTTTGAATAATTATTTTAAAATTCGTACCATGGGGGGGGGGAGGGGGAGGAATGTCAGCAGGTGAATAAAGCGCACTTTTCATGTGGTTAGAAATATGTCTTTGCACAAAATGACATTCTGAAAAAAAAAAAAAAAAAAAAAGCCATTTAAAACTGACTCGCGGCAATAATGAATTGTCGGCTCCTGGAAATTGCAGGAGAATTCATTCATTAAAAAAAGGAAAAAATAAAGCGTGGGGGTCCCCCCAAATTCAATAACCAGACCCTTTAGGTCTGGTATGGATATTAAGGGGAACCCCGCCGTCAATTTTAAAAAAAAATGACGTGGGGTTCCCCCCAAATATCCATAACCAGACCCTTCGGGTCTGGTGTGGAATTTAAGGGGAACTCCACCCCAAATTTTTAAAAAAATGGCGTGGAGTCCCCCCTAAAATCCACACCAGACCCCTTATCCGAGCACGTTGACCTGGCCGGCCGCAGAAAAGAGGGGGGGACAGAGCGCGGCCCCCCCCCTCTCCTGAACCGCACCAGGCCACATGCCCTCAACATTGGGAGGGTGTTTTGGGGTGCCCCCCAAAACACCTTGTCCCCATGTTGATGAGGACAAGGGTCTCTTCCCCACAACCCTTGCCCGGTGGTTGTGGGGGTCTGCGGGCAGGAGGCTTATCGAAATCTGGAAGACCCCTTTAACAAAGGGGCCCCCCAGATCCCGGCCCCCCCCCTGTGTGAAATGGTAATGGGGTACCTTGTAACTCTACCATTTCACGAGAAAAAAAAAGTGTCAGTGTAAAAAAAGACAAGAGCCGGTTTTTGACAAGTCCTTTATTATCTTCTTTCTTCTTTCCTTCGGGTTTCTTCTTCCTCCTCCTTCTTCCTCTGCTTCTGTCTTGGGTCTTCTATTCCCGCATCTTGCCCGGCGTGTTCTTCCATCTTCTTCCGCTGTCCTTCTCGTCCGCATCTTCTTCTTGTTCTTCTTCGCCGGAGGCGCCGCTTCCAATTGAAATCCCCGCTGTCTGCCGGACCACGCCCCCCCTCTGACGCCACGGGCAAGCTCTTAGGAAAGTCCCTGTGTGGTGCCTGTGCGTCAGAGGGGGGCGTGGTCACATGTTCCAGAAAGCGGGCAATTCAATTGGAAGCGGCGACTCTGGCAAAGAAAAAGCCGCGCACAAGCTTCAAATTGAATTGCCCGCCCTCTGACTTGTGACCACGCCCCCCTCTGACGCACTGGCAGCACACTCCTAAGAGCTTGCCCGTGGCGTCAGAGGGGGGGGGGGCGTGGTCCGGCAGACAGCGGGGATTTCAATTGGAAGCGGCGCCTCCGGCGAAGAAGAAGAAGGAGAAGAAGATGCGGACGAGAAGGACAGCGGAAGAAGATGGAAGAACACGCCGGGCAAGATGCGGGAATAGAAGACCCAAGACAGAAGCAGAGGAAGAAGAAGATGGAGGAAGAAGAAACCCGAAGGAAAGAAGAAAGAAGATAATAAAGGACTTGTCAAAAACCGGCTCTTGTCTTTTTTTACACTGACACTTTTTTTTTCTCGTGAAATGGTAGAGGTACAAGGTACCCCATTACCATTTCACACAGGGGGGGGGCCGGGATCTGGGGGGCCCCTTTGTTAAAGGGGTCTTCCAGATTTCGATAAGCCTCCTGCCCGCAGACCCCCACAACCACCGGGCAAGGGTTGTGGGGAAGAGACCCTTGTCCTCATCAACATGGGGACAAGGTGTTTTGGGGGGCACCCCAAAACACCCTCCCAATGTTGAGGGCATGTGGCCTGGTGCGGTTCAGGAGAGGGGGGGGGGCCGCGCTCTGTCCCCCCCTCTTTTCTGCGGCCGGCCAGGTCAACGTGCTCGGATAAGGGGTCTGGTGTGGATTTTAGGGGGGACTCCACGCCATTTTTTTTTTAAAAATTTGGGGTGGAGTTCCCCTTAAATTCCACACCAGACCCGAAGGGTCTGGTTATGGATATTTGGGGGGAACCCCACGTCATTTTTTTTTTAAATTGATGGCGGGGTTCCCCTTAATATCCATACCAGACCTAAAGGGTCTGGTTATTGAATTTGGGGGGACCCCCACGCTTTTTTTTTGGTGTTTTTAATGAATGAATTCTCCTGCAATTTCCAGGAGCTGACAATTCATTATAGCCGCGAGTCAGTTTTAAATGGCTTTTTTCCTTCAGAATGTCATTTTTCACATGCTGACATTACACCCAGGGCCGCCATCAGGGGGGTACAGGCAGTACACCTGCAGGGCCGCCATTAGGGGGGTACAGGGATTACACCGCCCGGGGGTCCCCAGGGGCCCCCAGGGGCCCGGATGGGAACCACCCTAAAACAAAAAAAACTTTTTTTTTTTTTTTTTTTTTAAGGGCTCCGAAGGTCCCCAGGGGCCCGGAGGCCACTAAGGGCCCCAGATGGCAAGCCCTTTTTTTTAAATAAAATATATATATTTAAAAAAATATATATTTTTTTTTTAATATATTTTTTTTTTTTTTTTTAAGGAAAGGGCCCAGAGGTCCCCAGGGCCCTGGAAGGCAACCCCCTTGTTTTTTTAATTTTTTTCGATAAATGTTATATTTAAAAAATATATATATATGTATTTTCTCTCTTTTTTATTTTTATTTTATAAAGAGCACAGAGGTCCCCAGGGCCCCGGATGGCTACCCCCCTTTTTTATATATATTTTTCTTTATTTCTTATTTCTGTCAAAATTTTTGTAAAGGGCCCCCCCGCTCCTCAATTTGCGGCACCACCCCCCCCCCCCGCTTCTCAATTTCATGCGGCAGCACCCCCCCCCCCCGGTTCTCTGCTCCAGGGGGCCCATGCCTGAAGCTGTGTAAGGGGCCCCAAAATTCCTGATGGCGGCCCTGTACACCGGAGGTGCCCAGATGCCTGGAGGCCCCCCAGCGCCCCAGATGGTAACCCCCCTCTTTTTTTTTTTGTATATATTTGTATATATATTTGGTAGTTGGTTTTTGTAGGATTTTGTAGGATTTTTTATTAAAGGGCCAATTTTTGGAATTTAATATTTTTTAGCAGTCTGGAGGTCCCCAGGGCCCCAGGGCCCCTGTGGCAACCCCCCATATTTTTTGTTATAAAAGGGCCAATGTTTTGTTTTAGGGGTCTGGAGGTCCCCAGTGGCCCGGAGATCCCCAGGGCTCCAGATGACAACCCCCCACCTTTAAAAAAAAAACAAAACAAAAAAAATTATATATTTTTTGGTTATTTTTTTAACATATATATATATAATATAATTATGAAAGCTCCCAGAGGGCCCCAGATGACAACCTTTTTGCTTCTAAAAATGTTATAAACATTTTCCCCAGGTTTGTTACTTTTTACTTTAATTTCTTTTTTAAAGTGTATTTTGTGCGTGAAGTCGAGAGAGAGGAGCTGGACTTGCAATCGCCATCCTTCTCCATGCCCCCGGTGGCAATGGTGGGTGTGAGGGGGGCCTCCCACTCACCCCACCTGCTACACTTGGGAGCCCGATGGGACAGAGGGACTCCACCTATGAGGGAGTGTAGCCCACCCAGCCAGCCCTGTAGGTCCTTCGCCTCCCTTTATTTTACGAGACCTCATAGCCAAAGTGTGTGCAAGTGTGGTGTTTTTTGTGGGGGGGGGGGTGGGCGTACTAAGCACAGGCGTACCTTGCTTAGCACACCCATCGGGAGCCGGGCTGACACCACCAAACTCAATTCACATGTAGCCGAGACCGGGATCCGAACCCTTGGCTGCAGAGGTGAACGGCTTGTCAGCGCAGTGCCATTCACGTTGAGCCACCGCAGCTCCCACCCCATGTAATTTTTATTTTAGATTTTTGGTAGTTATTTTTTATTAAAGGGCCCAGAGCTCCCAAGGCAACCCCCTTTTTTATTATTTTATATATATATATATAGATATTGTAATTTATTTTTCATTAAAGGGCCCAGAGGTTTATTTTTATTAAAGGGCCCAGTGGTCCCCAGGGCCCCCGGATGGCTACCACCCTTTTTAATATATATTTTTCTATATGTATTTTTTAGTAAAGGAACCCCCCGCTTATCAAATTGCGGCAGCCCCCCCCCCTTCTTAATATCAGGCGGCACCCCCCCCCCCTATTCTCTGCTCCAGGGGGCCCATGCCTGAAGCTGTGTAAGGGGCCCCATAATTCCTGATGGCGGCCCTAATTGCCCCCCCCCCCCCATGGTACGAAATTTCAAGGAATTTTTCACTTTTATTGTTGCACTTTAACCACTTCCATACCGCGCCTATTCTGGCACTTCTCTCCTTCATGTAACAATTATATTTTCTTCCTTGAAACTTACTCAGGACCCCCAAACATTATATATATTTTATTAACAAACACCCTAGGGAATAAAGTGGCGGCCATTTTTTCGGACACATTTCCAACAGTATTTGTGCCAAAAATTTGCAAACGTTTTTTTTTTTTTTTTGGCTTTCAAAAAAAAACCTGTTTCATGAATGACAAAATAAGAAAGCAGTAAAGCTAGCCCAATTTTTAGGGATAAGGTAAAAGATGATGTTACACCGAGTAAATAGATACCTAACTTGTCACGCTTTCATATTGCGCACACTCATGGAATGGCGCTAAACTTCGTTATTAAAAATCTCCATAGGCAACGCTTGACTTTTTTTCTCAGGTTACCACTTTTGAGTTACAGAGGAGGTCTAGTGCTAAAATTATTGCTCTCGCTCTAACGCACGCTATGATACCTCACATGTGGGGTTTGAAGGATGTTTACATATGTGGGTGGGACTTGCATGCGTGTTCGCTTCTGAGTGCGAGCTACTAGGGACAGGAGCATTTAAATTCCTTTTTTATTTAATTTTTTAACTTAATATTTTAATTTTTGCACTTGTTTGTCCCTTTTTTTGTATTATTTTTCACTTTTCTTCCTATTACAAGGAATGTAAACATCCCTTGTAATAGGACTAGTGTGTGACAGGTCCTCTTTATAGAGAAAGGCGGGGTCAATTAGACCCCACATCTGTCCTCCAGGCTGGAAAGCATGGAATTGGTAAAAAAAAAAACATCTCATGCTTTCAGCTGCGATCATGTTCGTTCAGCACAGTAGCGTAGTGTGTAGCATGTTCACCTAGCAGCAAAAGGGTTGCTGGTTCGAATCCCGCCCGTGACACTATCTGCCTGGAGTTTGCATGTTCTCCCTGTGCGGGTTTCCTCCCACAATCTAAAAACATGCTGTAAATTGGATCCTGTCTAAATAAGCCCTAATATGCAGTAGGATATTTAGGTTTTGTGCTGCCCTAGGCCTGACCAAATTTTGGCACCCCCCTAATAGAAAAATGACCCACCCTTCCTGTCAAGGCCACACCCTGTTTTTTTATGACCCACCCAGGAATTTTCAGGGGACACACACAAGTTCTGTGGGGGGGGGGGGGGGGCACAGGAGACCCTTAATTTGCCTAGTTTTTCGATCACTTCCTGTTTGGCTATGGGGCAGGAAGTGAAGGCCAATCTCCCCAAACGGACAGGGATAATACAAAATAAACTGACAGAGCTTCTAACCCCCCCCCCCCCAACTCTATCCAAAATGAAAGAAATCCAAAAAATAAAAGTGATGATTATTGTTCCAGTTTAACCCCAAATTTCAGATCATTTTATTGAGAGGCTTAAGAAAATATAACCATGCCAATAGGCCAGGATCCAGCGTTGCTAATATGTATGAATGTGTGTTAGGGACCCCCACAAACACCACCCAATGTTAAATCAACTATTTTCTTGTTTGTTTTGGGGATGCCTGCACCCCTGATAGGGTAAAGACACCTCACAAATGTTGTCACTTTCTACTTAATTCATTCACTTCCTGCCACACAGCCAAACAGGAAGTGAGGGAAACACCTGAGTAATGTTTTGTTGGGGACACACAGATCAATATAAATAGTTTCCCATTTTGGAAATGGCATTTTGCTGTGTACACCCCAAATTAGTAGGAATCTTGGACTTTGGGGTCCATTTACTAAAGGCAAATCCACTTTGCACTACAAGTGGACAAGCAAGGAAGAAAACTCAAAACTTGGCGGGATTGGAAGTAAAAACCATCAGTGCTTCCCTTCTGATTTTCATTGCCTACGCTTCTACTGCAGAGCGGCTTTGCCTTTACTAAACCCCAAAATAACTAATCATTTGGGGTGTACACTGCAGTGCAATTTGCTTAATGGTGACACTAGTTAGATTGACCTGTGTCCCAAAGAAAAGACCATTGGTAGGGTTTTAACCTCACTTCCTGTTCAGCTGTGTGACAGGAAGTGAAGCCAATTTTAGGAAAAGGGACACAAAGCCCAACCTAAAAACACTAGCAGGGGTTCTAACACTCAATTGGCTTCCCTCAAACAACCCACAATTAGAATAGGATTGTCTTGTGCTAGTTTCAAGCACAGCGCTGTAAATCAGCACTTCAAGCCTGTCCACCAATACCCCACCCCCCCCTCCCACAGGCCCTGTTTGCAGCTTTTCCTACATCTTGCACATGTGCTTTAAAAAGTCAGTCTGGACATCAGTTCTAGGAAACAATACTTACCGCTTTGTCCTTCCTTTTCTGGTGACTAAACATTTCATGCATACACACCAGGAAAGAGCTTAGAGACAAATCACACTTGATGGTTTAGGCCCAAACTAGTTCAGCTGCAGCGGTTGAAATCCATAGCAGGAAAAAAATATCACAAAACAAACTTCAAAATTTGAAAGTAATTTTATTGGTCCACAAAACAAGGAAAGCAAAACAAAAAATTACAAATAAACACACCAAAAATATATAAAAACACCTAAAAACAAAAAAGACCAACGTTTATTTCACAGTCATTGGAAAATAAATCATGCTTTTGAAATAACAGGATAGACCCACAGGATTAAAACATTAGTCATTAACATCTTGAGAAACATTTAGCAAAATTATGTAGCAGAGAAAACATCAAAAAATACAAAACTTGCTCCAAAACATCTCTGTTTCACTCCGCCATTACTTCCAGCCAGCAAATCTGCCCCCTCTGAGGGGCAGCTGACACGTGCAGTATCCACGCTTTTTATAACATGTGTGCTAATGAACCAATTGGAAACACATGAAGAAATGTCAGCCTCTAGTTTGTGTGCACTTGTAACTGCTTACACCTGTTAAGGATGTCCTTAAATTACTAAGCCAAAAAAAAAGCTTTCTGAGCATGCTCAGAAAGATGCAAGTCATTTTCAGGATGAAACTTCCAACTTCTTTTTCTAACTGTTCGAGCATGCCCAGTTCACTCGAAATGCAGTACCAGAATCAAATCTGCAATGGCGGATGAAAGCATTAGAGGTGTTTAATTTTTTTTGGTCCCCCTGAAGTGATGCTTTACAAGCTGAACGGGAGGTCTTATAGAATTTTTACGTAACAAACCTAAATAGTAATAATTTAAACGCCCCTGTCCCTAGTAGCTCGCAGTCAGAAGCGAACAAGCAGCATTTTTATTGTTTCCGGTTACCAGTTTAGATTTACAGATGAGGTCTAGTGCTAAAAATATTCCTCTTGCTGTTACGCACGCTATGATACCTCACATGTGTGGTTTGAAGAATGTTTCCATATGTGGGCGGGCCTTAAATGTGTAAGCCCCGCCCACATATTGAACCCCCGTTCAAACCCCACATGTGAGGTATCATAGCGTACGTTAGAGCGAGAGCAATACTTTTAGCACTAGACCTCCTCTGTAAATCTAAACTGGTAACCTGAAACACATAAAAAAGCGTTGCCTATGGGTATTTTCAAGTACTGAAGTTTGGCGCCATTCCATGAGTGTGTGCAATATTAAAGTGTAACATGTTGGGTATCTATTTACTCGGTGTAACATCATCTTTCACATTCTGGCCATAAATTGGGCTAACTTTAGTGTATTCTTAATTTGTAACCACTTGAGCCCCAGAGCATATTACTGGTCACTGACGGGGCCAGTTTTTGCATTTCAACACTGCGTCATTTTGACTGACAATTGCGTGGTTGTGCGACGTGGCCCCCAAACAAATTTGGCGTCCTCATCCTCCCCCCCCCCCCTAAAAAGTTTTATTTTTTTTTTTGTTGGTGGTATTTGATCACCTCTGCGTTTTTTCTTATTTTTGCTTGACCCAAAAATATAGCGACAATTTGGTAAATAAAAAAACATATTTTTTACTGTTTGCTATAATAAATCTCCCTCAAAATATATTCAAAAAATGTTTGCCCTCAGTTTAGGCCGATAAGTATTCTTGGACATATTTTTGGTTGCAAAAAATCACAATAAGCGTTTAATTGGTTTGGGCAAAAGTTCTAAGTAGGGGTTGGTCTTATGGGTTTTTTTGGAATAATTTTTTGTTTTACTAGTAATGGTGGCTATCATTTTTTTTTCTGGCTACTGCGACATTGTGGCGGACACATTTTTGTGAGATTTGGCATTTTTGTAGCGAGCAATGGTATAGAAATGCATTGCTTACTATAAAAATGACACTGGCAGGGAAGGGGTTAACACTAGGGGCGCGGAAGGGGTTGAATATGTTACCTGGGTGTGTTCTAACTGTAAAGGGGGTGGGACTGTGTAGGGGAAATGACAGATCGCTGTTCATACATTGTAGGGACAGACGAGCAGGCATTCCCCCCCCCCCCCTGACAGGCCCGGGATAAAGGGGAACTCCACCCCAAATTATAAAAAAAAAACGGCGTGGGGGTCCCCCTTCAGGTGCACAACAGGCTCTTAGATTTGATCTGGAACATAAGGGGTTAAACCCACGCCAAAAAACGGCGTGGGGTTCCCCCTCAGATCCAGACCAAACCCTTCTCCCAGGCATGCAGTCTGGCCGGACAGGAATGGGGGTGGGGACGAGCGAGCGCCCCCCCCCCTCCTGAGCCGTACCAGACCACATGCCCTCGACATGGGGGAGTGTGTGCTGTGGGGGAGGGGGGCACTGCCCCCCCACCCCAAAGCACTCTTGTCCCCATGTCGATAGGGACAAGAGCCTCTTCCCGACAACCCTGGCCGTTGGTTGTCGGGGTATGCGGGCGGGGGGCTTATCAGAATCTGAGAGCCCCCTATATTAAGGGGGCCCCCAGATTCTGGCCACCCACCCTATGTGAATGAGTATGGGGTACATCGTACCCCTACCCATTCACCGGGTGGAAAAGTGTAAACACAAATAAACCACACAGAAAAAAATAATTTATTAGTCAGCTCCGGGGGTCTTCTGCCGGGACCCCCCACCACCAGCCCATTGGGCCCCGGGCTTCGCCGTCTTCTGCCGGGGGGGGGGACACCCACCGATGCTCTCCGCCATGTCCAGCCAGGCCCCCACCCCAAAATAAGCTCTTTCACATCCGGGGGGGGCCGGCCGAAAAAAGCAGAGAACAACGGGGGCGGAGCCCCTCGGTCTTCCAGACGTTTTCTGCCGGGGGGGCTCCAGCCCCGCACCGGTCTTCGCCGCCGCCTTCCGCCGGGGGGGGACACCCACCGATGCTCTCGGCCATGTTCGGCCAGGCCCCCTACCCCAAATCAAGCTCTTTTACATCCGGGGGGGGGCGGCGGAAATGGCGGAGAACAACGGGGGCGAAACCCCTCCTCGGTCTTCGCCTTCCGCCGGGGGGGTACACCTACCCCCCCCCGGTCTTCGCCGCCGCCTTCCGCCGGGGGGGTACACCTACCCCCCCCCCGGTCTTCGCCGCCGCCTTCCGCCGGGGAGAGAGACACCCACCGATGCTCTCGGCCATGTTCGGCCAGGCCCCCTACCCCAAATCAAGCTCTTTTACATCCGGGGGGGGCCGGCGGAAATGGCGGAGAACAACGGGGGCGTCGCCACTCCTCGGTCTTCTAGCCGTCTTCTGCCGGGGGGGGAAACACCCACCCATGCTCTCCGCCATGCTCGACTGTGCCCCCACTCCAAAATGAAGCTCTTTTACATCCGGGGGGGGCCGGCCGAAAACAGCGGAGAACAACGGGGGTGTCGCCCCACCTCGGGCTCCTCCGCTTCTGCCTGGCTCCTCCCGAGGCCAGGGCTTCTTTCGCCGTCTTCCGCCGGAGGGCGCCACTCTCCGGGCTTCTCGTCGTTGTCTTCCGCCGCGGGGGCCAGGCCTTCTTCTTTGCCGCCCCCTTCGAATTTTTCGGCCTGGACGGGGGTCGCACATCCCATCCAGGACTTGGACGTGGCGGGCTTCTCGTCGCCGTCTTCTGCCGCTGCCCCCTTCACCACGAAGCTCCGTGCTTGTTTGATGAGGGCAGCGGGCTTCCGTCGTCTTCTCCGGGGCGAGGGTCGTACATCCCACCCCGGATTTCGTCGCCGGCTTCTGCCTGGCTCCTACTAGGGGCCAGGGCTTCTCGTCGCAGTCTTCCGCCGCGGGGTGACACTCGCGGGCTTCTTCTTCCATTCGATGTTGACACGGCGAGGTCCGGCGCTGAAATGCCTTCTGAGCGGCGGGCAAGGACTTATATTGGCATAGGGCGTGGGCGTGGTTATGCCAACATGTGACCTTAACCCATGTGACAGTGATGTCACATCACATCACTGTCACATGGGTTAAGGTCACGTGTTGGCATAACCACGCCCACGCCCAATGCCAATATAAGTCCTTGCCCGCCGCTCAGAAGGCATTTCAGCGCCGGACCTCGCCGTGTCAACATCGAATGGAAGAAGAAGCCCGCGAGTGTCACCCCGCGGCGGAAGACTGCGACGAGAAGCCCTGGCCCCTAGTAGGAGCCAGGCAGAAGCCGGCGACGAAATCCGGGGTGGGATGTACGACCCTCGCCCCGGAGAAGACGACGGAAGCCCGCTGCCCTCATCAAACAAGCACGGAGCTTCGTGGTGAAGGGGGCAGCGGCAGAAGAGAGCGACGAGAAGCCCGCCACGTCCAAGTCCTGGATGGGATGTGCGACCCCCGTCCAGGCCGAAAAATTCGAAGGGGGCGGCGGCAGAAGACCCTCAAAGTTAAAACCACGTTCACCAGGTGAATGGGTAGGGGTACGATGTACCCCATACTCATTCACATAGGGTGGGGGCCCGAAATCTGGGGGCCACCTTATTAAACGGGGCTCCCAGATTCTGATTGGCTCCCGCCCGCATACCCCGACAACCAATGGCTAGGGTTGTCGGGAAGAGGCTCTTGTCCCGATCGACATGGGGACAAGAGTGCTTTGGGGTGGGGGGGCAGCGCCCCCCTCCCCCAAAGCACACACTCCCCCATGTCGAGGGCATGTGGTCTGGTACGGCTCAGGAGGGGGGGGGGCGCTCGCTCGTCCCCACCCCCATTCCTGTCCGGCCAGACTGCATGCCTGGGATGAGGGCTTGGTACGGATCTGGGGGGGAACCCCACACCGATTTTGGCGTGGGTTAACCCCTCACGTTCCGGACCAAGCCGGAGAGCCTATTGTACCCCTGGGGGGGAAGCCGCGCCGGTTTCACATTTGAAATTTGGCGCGGAGTTCCCCTTCAGTGTCAGCGCAGCCCGAGAACAGCTCGGAGTTTGCCGTGCGCCGCTCCAGGCAGTGCAAACACTGCTACGCCGCCTGGTATTTACCAAGGATTTCCCGGCGTACTGAAGAGGCGCGCGGTAAGCTCCGATTTTTCCCTCTGCGCATGCCCAGTATGCAAGTGAACCTTCCGAGGTTCTAGCGTACTTTGCAAGGGCACGGGGATCGGGTCCCAAAAGTCACTTTCCCTTTCAAATCGGCCCGCCACACAAGTTTAAACACATGTCACTACACTTCCCCTGCATCACCCCCCTCCCTCCCCTCATAAACTCCCGCCCGAATCCCCGATGTTTACATTACTAAATGCCGCACGCCAGCTCTGTACTGGCGTGCTGTGCGCCCTCTCCTGGGCGCATTAGGCACTTTAGTAAATGAGGAAACACGCTGCACTGGCAGCGTGTTTCTTTTGTAAATCTCAAAAACAGGTTTACTCCTGCTTGTGCACCATGAGTCTTGGCGCACAGGCTTGGTAAATCAGCCCCAATGTTCCTTACAAAACTGTTCTTGGATGGTTGGGAGAAGTTGCTCTTGGAGGATGTTTTTGTGCCATTCTTTATTCATTGAGATGTGAAAAAGAGGATGTGAAATGTGAAACTCCATAAAGTGAATATTCAACAAGTGACTGAACATGAAATACCATAGAATTTTTTAAGAAAATTCATAGAAGGGGAAAAAATCAGTTTAAACGGAAAAAGAACAAATGTTCATCCATTCAATTATAAATTAAAAAGTGAAAATATAAGTGATGAATAAAAAAAACACCAAACAGTTAAATAAGATTTCAACACCGTTGTGTTTAAGAAATGTGCTCCAATGTTGAAACTGTGCTCCACCCAAAGTGGGAAAATCAGTTGTTAAGGATCAATAAGGGAGGCTCCACCATTGAGGCAGATGATCGTGTAATACTGGTCTATTTGTAGACAAAGGTAAAAACACTGGTATATAATGCACTTACATGCTTTCAGTAGTGAATAAGCATCAGATTAAGTGTAGCTCTAGACCGATGGTGTCCAATCCACCCACTCTGTGACAAGCAGTGTCCACTCTGTGACGAGCAGAGTGCGTTCAAGAAGTTAGACCAGCAGTGCCCTGGTTATTAAATAGCATGGTGCTCCTATAGATTCAGTAAAAATTAGATTAGTAGTGTACAATGTGTCAATCTGTCCACAAAATATATTCTAAATATATTTTGTGGACAGTTTGACACATTGTACACTACTAATCAAATTTTCACTGAATCTATAGGAGCACCGTGCTATTTATAACTAGGGCACTGCTGGTCTAACTTCTTGATATAAGTTATCCCTGCAACACAGGTTGCACAGCACACTGGATTACTGACCCCCCTGCAGGGCTAATCAAACAAGACTTTTTATTTTTTTATTTTGTTGTTAGGATTCAGTTTGGATTAGCATTGCACCACACCCTTGCAGGGGTGGATCGCACAGGACTTTTTATGTTGCCAGGATTTGGTTTGGTCTTTCATACATATGTTTTTAGGTTTATCACTTTGCACTAACACTGCATCAGCATTGTGGACATATGGTTCATGTATTAAACACTTTTATCTTCTCATTACTAATATGTTTTAGGAGATCACACTCCATATAATCGCAGTTATCCTTGGGAGGAATGGTATTATCTCATTAGCCCTTTCACTCCTAGACTCTTTGACACTCATCATAGGAAAAGCGATCCACCAATATTTTGCTTTTCAGCAATAGGGTACACCACCTTGACTGTAGCTAATGCCCTACGTGTCCGGCCTTGTCTCTATAGGCACCTCCTAGGAAGCACAGGGAGCTTATACGCTATATAAGCCCACCTTATTCGTGGTTACCCGACATTTCATCTGTCACTTATCGGTGGGACCAACAGTATCCAATTGTGACTCCTACCTTACGGCTAACACAGCATTGGATTTAACCACTGTATACACTCACGACCTATGGGCAGTGCCAATACCCCTTCACATATGCGTCTCAAGCCTCTCTTCTCAACATTGTGAGTGAGCCCACTCGCTTGGCTGAGAAGCAATCCCACACATTAATGGTCTTAGGATACTTTACGGTTGTAATGACACAGGACTGATGAAAATGCTCACCTTTTTCTTCTCCAAAGTTTTTTCTGGATGTCCCAAACAATGGGAAAGAGAATTCATCAGAGAAAATTACTTTACCCAGGTCCTCAGCAGTCCAATCCCTGTATTTTGCAGATTATCATTCTGTCCCTGATGTTTTTCCTGGAAAGAAGTGGCTTCTTTGCTGCTTTTCTTGACACCAGGCCATCCTACAAAAGTCTTTGCCTCACTGTGCATACATATACACTCACCCCTGCCTACTGCTATTCCTGAGCAAGCTCTGCACTGGTGGTGCCCTGATCCGCAGCCGAATCAACTGTAGGAGAAGGCCCTGGTGCTTGCTGGACTCTCTTGGGCACCCTGAAGCCTTCTTCACAAATGCAGTGGAATTTTAGGAGGAGCTCTACTGAAGGGATCCATGTTGGATTTAAATAGCCTCCATAAAGTCCAGATCCATCCAAAGTGCCATTGAGGCCAAAGTGGATGGTACCTGGGGCCTTGTATCCAAACAGGGCCGGCCCTATGATGGGACCGGGTGGTACCATGGGTACCAGGCAGCACTTTCAGGGGGGCGTCATACTGACGCTCGCCAGCCAGCTCATTCTGTCTGCTCCGCTGCCTGTGAGGAGCACGGCTCTGGGCTGCCTGTGAGGACACTCGCACCCGGAGGGGCCATGACAGGTCCTCTTTAAACTCCTTTATACATGTATAGAGCCATGACAAGTCCTCCCTCTTTATACTCCTATATACATGTATAGAGCCATGACAGGTCCTCCCTCTTTATACTCCTATATACATGTATAGAGCCATGGCAGGTCCTCCCTCTTTATACTCCTATATACATGTATAGAGCCATGACAGGATGTCCCTCTTTATACTTCTATATACATGTATAGAGCCATGACTGGTCCTCCCTCTTTATACTCCTATATACATGTATAGAGCCATGACAGGTTCTCTTTATACTCCTATATACATGTATAGAGCCATGGCGGGTCCTCCCTCTTAATACTCCTATATACATGTATAGAGCCATGACAGGTCCTCCCTCTTTATACTCCTATATACATGTATAGAGCCATGACAGGTTCTCTTTATACTCCTATATACATGTATAGAGCCATGGCGGGTCCTCCCTCTTTATACTCCTATATACATGTATAGAGCCATGACAGGATGTCCCTCTTTATACTTCTATATACATGTATACATGTATAGAGCCATGACTGGTCCTCCCTCTTTATACTCCTATATACATGTATAGAGCCATGACAGGTTCTCTTTATACTCCTATATACATGTATAGAGCCATAGCGGGTCCTCCCTCTTAATACTCCTATATACATGTATAGAGCCATGACAGGTCCTCCCTCTTTATACTCCTATATACATGTATAGAGCCATGACAGGTTCTCTTTATACTCCTACATACATGTATAGAGCCATGACAGGTTCTCTTTATACTCCTATATACATGTATAGAGCCATGACAGGTTCTCTTTATACTCCTATATACATGTATAGGGCCATGACAGGTCCTCTTTATACTCCTTTATAAATGTATAGAGCCATGACAGGTCCCCTTTAGTTATCATGATATAAAATAATGAATTTTGGGGCCTTTTGGAGGGCGTGATTTTTGGGGGCAGCATTTCATTCTTGGTCCCAGGCAGCACAATGTCTTGGGCCGGCCCTGTATCCAAAGCACGAGGTTTGTGCCTGTAATGCCTCTCCTCGGAGGTCTGGATCCTGGGTGCCCTGTTTTGGTTATACAAACAACTAAAATTTACTGACAGGATGTGCTACCGGTCCAGGGGAGTGGATTTCCGAGAGGTGTACAGTCCCTAAAGGTCTGTTGACTTAACCCGCCGTGATGGGTGAAGATTGGGTCTGTCTATACTCAGCAGTATTCTGCGGCGGGGATAAGGTGTAAGTGAAGACAATCTTGGGTAAATACCTTAAAGGGTCACTAAAGGAATTTTTTTTTTTTGCTGAAATGACTGTTTACAGGGTATAGAGACATAAAAGTTAACTGATTCCTTATAAAAATTAATTAAAATAGATACAAATCAATCATATAATGTGCCTACAGTTTTAGTTTCACGTTTAAACTGGTTTCATGTTTCTGTGAAGTAAAGAGACACACAGAACAAAAAACAAACAAATACAAGGCAATGTTTGTTTTTAAAATGAATCTGATTGGTTCTATGGAGTTTTAGACACATAGTAATCACACCTCTTTGATCATGGTCCACAGTGAAAAGCTAGCATGAGTTTTTTCATAAGGAGCCAGACAAGCAGGAAGTGTGGAGATCAGAGAAGTATTACAGCTACTTCAAAGCAAAAACGAACAATGAGGACATGAAACCAGGACTGCAGTAAGGTAAAGGAAGCTATTTAGCTAAAAAAAAAAATTTCCTTTAGTGATCCTTTAAGGATTATCTTCCATGAGTAGCTGCATGTCTTATCTGTTTTCCGCCACTAGAAGCAGTAAAGAGACATACCTGGTGTTTCACTTACCATGCTCTCCAGGAACAAAAGCTCAGTGTCAGCTGGTCTGTGGAGCTGCTCCCTTCCTCCGCTTCAGGCTCTGCCACAGTTGTGGGGGGGTCCCTCTTAGTCTGAAGTCCACGGTGCTCCTTTTGGGGGATCTCTTTCTCTCTCCCCCTTTAACCCGTCTCCTCCAATTCCCTACACGTGCGCGAAGGGGGTGTGCTTTTGAAGCCGGTAGGCGGGGGAAGAGGGATGTGGTTGCCGCTGGCTTGTGCGGGCACGCTGGCTCATGGTGTAGGTGCAGGGTGGACCCTTCAAAAAATCCCAGATATCAGAGCTCTGTAAAGCCAGAGGCACACAGCAGCTTGGGGCATGTAAGCACCTCCTGTGTGTTGGATACAGACATACCTAAGACACCTATTCAGCATTAAGCTGTGCAGATTAGCAGGCATTGTTTTTTGCTAGAATAAGTTCAGCTGTTGATGCACGTGTGTTAAGTTCCTCTGCTTCTAGCTGAGGACTTTTGTCTCCTTGTAGAAAAGGTTCAGGAGCAGGAATATAAAAGGGCACCAAGGTATCGCCACCTGAATCTGGTAGCCCTAATCATGCTTGCATGATACCATCCTCCCCTGTAGAGACTTGAGGCAGCCCACAGATTGAGCCATCGGCCCTGTCAGACATTGCAGTCTCCCCCAACATATGTCAGTTTAGACGTTTTTTGCATTGCATTGCATTTGTTGGTCTATAAGACGATAACAGCTATATTCGCAGCATCTTCACAAGAAGCAGAAACCGGGTGTGCCCCTTTCCTTGCTCTAAATCCTCCAACACAAGGATTAGAGTCCTGAGGATGAAAGTTCACTGTCAGAGGACAGTAAACAGGTGCAGTCTAACGAGGCAGAGGTATCAGAAGCCTCACAAGTTCTGGAGTTGCAGCTGCAGTCTTTTTCAGAGATTCGTACTGCATATAACTTACCCTCAGCCTAGACGACCAAAGCCTCTGTCTCCTCCTTGGGGTTTAAAAAATAAATAAAAAATCCCATAGGTTTGTATTTTCCCACTCCGTTGCTGCAACAGTTTATTTCTGCTGGTTGGGCTCCTGCATAAGCAGTTTTTTTTTCTCCTCCTAGGAACTCTAGCCGACGAGTATAGGTTGCTAGAAAAACCTCCACAGGATCCTCATCCTGGTGCTGGCTTCAGGCTAGCCAAACGCACAACTGCTGGGATGCACAGTTGTTGGTGCACGTTGCTTACGCACAGCAGCTATATCACATGATTGCAGAAACACACGTCTGCAGAGGATAATTTCCTTTTTACCAGTCCACATGTTTGCATAAAATACATGAGTTCGGAAAGTACAAAATGCATGTGGGGTAAAAACAAGTAACAGAACATGTTTATTGTTGATCACATAAAGATACATGTTTCTGTTTGTATGTATTTATATGTTTTTACATAGTCGTATAATGCTTGGTCACATTAAAGTGCTTAAGGTCCCTTACATCTTGTTCAGACCTACTTCGCAAGGGGGTATTCCATCCTGTCTTGCAAACATGGGAATTAATAGTCTGGCTGTTATAGCCCGCATTCTTGAGGATCGGGGCTTTCAGGATCAGAGGCAAATTACCTTAAATCATTCGGGAGAGCTGGCCTCCAGGACCATGTATCATAGGATCTGGAAGGTCCATGTTCCTGGTGTGAAACCAAGGGGTGGCATCCTTGGAAGTATGTCATAGGTAAAACTCTTGCCTACATTAGGAAAGGAGATGGAGCTAGCCTTAAAGGGTTATAAAGGAAAAAAAAAATCCCTAAATAGCTTCCTTTACCTTAGTGCAGTCCTCTTTCACTTACTTCATTCTTCAATTTTGCTTTTAAATGTCCTTATTTCTTCTGGGAAATCCTCACTTCCTGTTCTTCTGTCTGTAACTACACACCGTAATGTGAGGCTTTCTCCCTGGTGTGGAGAAAGCCTCTTGAGGGGGAGGGGTGAGCAGGAGTGTCAGGATACCCCCTAACACACAGCCTCTTTTCTCTATCTGCAAAGTAGAGAGTGTCCTTACTTGCCTGCTCGCCCCCTTCCCCGCCTCCGCCAGAGTTTCAGTATTGGCAGCTTTCTTTGTATAGAGCCATACTTAATTATACTTAATTATTCTTAAGGATAGGGTGATGTTAAATCCCCCCTCCCTCTCCCAGCATGTGTGTATGTATGTATACCTTTCAATTAATTTCTAGCTTGGGGCTTTTTTTTTTCTGGTTGTTGTCATGTACACTATAAATGGGTAGGCAGTGTTCAAATCAGCTAATCATATGGTTACACTCTCTCAGATACGAAAAATGTATGTTGTTGCGCTATCAGGAGGCCCCCGGGAAAGGGCAGGCAGCGTATAAATAACTGTTTCTATGTGGATTCATCAGATTATGATTCAGGCTTGTGGTTTAAAGAGAGGGTTTCCCCCTGTTTCCTTTAGAGTGCACCCTACCAGGATAGTAAGTGCTTCATGCGCGGTGCATTACCAAGCCTTTAGGACTTCCTCTGGATCAAACGGGGGGGGGGGGGACGCACTCCCCATCCCATTTATTGAATATCCCCCCCCATAAAAAACACCTTCCCCCGGGTACTCTCTGCAGGTATGTCTCGCTTGAGTTACTCTGCGGAAATCATCTGGGGGCTAAAACCATGTGCCTCAGCATTACCAGCCATGACCAAAAAAGCACTAAGGAACGAACAACTGTTACGAATCAACCAACGATCGACAGTTAAAAATCACATGTCTCGGCCCCAACCTAAGCACATTTTGTGCACATTGATCAACACCAGATCGGCAGTAAAACACCGTCAAGAAATTTTTTCAAATGACAAAACAAAAAATGTTTCTTTAAGATGCTGGGCGGGACTGACGTTTTGACGCCACTTCCGCCCAGCAGAGCTATGGGGACGGGTGGGGGCGATTTTTCCCTCACTCGCATCCCCACACAGCCAGCAAGAGGGACCCGATCGCCTCCGCCGCTACCGGCGGCTCCGGTAAGCGGCGGAGGGCGCGGGAGTGCGGCGGGAGCCCTCTCCCGCCGCCGATAACGACGATCTCACGGCGAATCCGCCACGGGAGACCGCCAATATCGTTTACAGGACCGCTCACACTAAAGATGGATACCTCGGTTGTGGCAGCAGCTGCTGCCGTTACTGAGATATCCATCTTTAAAGTGTGGCCGTATATAGTCGTATATTGGTCTGGAAGTGGTTAAAGCAACTTTAGGGAAAAAAATAAAAAACAATCCAACCACAGCAAACAGCCACAGAAACACCTGATGCCATAAACACGGCTCTACTACAGTCAGCCAACTTAGTAGCGCCCAAACGCAAAACCTGCATCCGGAAAATCAATTCCAACTGGTTTAATGACCAGTTGGCGTTGCTGAAGCAAGAGCGCAGAACAGCGAAAGCAGCCTGGAAAAGAAGCTCTTCTGAGGAAAACCATGCCATCTACAAGTTAATAACAAAAAAATACCACAAAGAAATATTCAAAGCCAAAAAAAATTATTTCGCCAATATCATCACTAACGCCCTAAACCGTCCCTGCGAACTCTTCAGGATAGTTACCGAGACCATGAATCCCGTCTGTCTTGAAGCCCCCAATTCTGACACCCAAGAATTTTGCAATGAATTGTCAGATTATTTCATCAACAAAATTGAAGGAATCCGTGAAAGCATTCAGCAAAATACAATTCCCATTAACCTCCCCATCAACCATACGCCTAATACTCGCACAAATTCGCTACAAGCAACAAAGTTCTTGTTAAAACCCATTTCCATTGAGGCCACAAAAAACATCATTGATACTCTATGGAATAGCACAGCGCCGAATGACATCATCCCCACCAAACTGCTGAAGGAATGTGCCGATATCCTGGCGCCGCCCATCACGCAGCTTATAAATCAGTCATTCAAGGAAGGTATAGTGCCCACCTGCTTAAAACTAGGTATAATCAAACCTATTTTAACCACTTTGCAACCGCCCTATAGAGAAAGTACGGCTACAGGGCGGTTGCTTAACTCTAAGTGGCCGTTAATTAACGGCTTCTTAGAATCGCGCTCCCGCGCGCCCCCTGAGGCACGCACACGGGGGCATCCGTGACCGCCGGGTCCAGAGGACCCGGCGCATCACGGTAAATCGCCGCTGATAGCGGCGGTTTACCACGTGATCGCTCCGTCCATCTCTGCTGCAATGCTCTGGCAATACTGGGCATACTCTGGCAATACTGGGCATGCTCTGGCAATACTCTGGCAATACTGGGCTTTATACTGGGCAATACTCTGGCAATACTGGGCTTTATACTGGGCAATACTCTGGCAATACTGGGCAATACTCTGGCAATACTGGGCAATACTCTGGCAATACTGGGCTTTATACTGGGCATACTCTGGCAATACTCTGGCAATACTGGGCAATACTCTGGCAATACTGGGCTTTATACTCTGGGCAATACTCTGGGCATATTCTGGGCAATACTCTGCAATACTCTGGGCATACTCTGCAATACTCTGGGCATACTTCGCAATACTCTGGGCATACTTCGCAATACTCTGGGCATACAGCGCCCCTGTCCCCGTGAGCTCGCATGCAGAAGAGAACGCATACGCAAGTCCCTCCCACATATGAAAACGGTGTTCAAACCACACATGTGAGGTATCTCTGCGAACGTTAGAGCGAGAGCAATAATTTTGGCCCTAGACCTTCTCTGTAACTAAAAACATGTAACCAGTAAAAATATTTAAAGCGTCGCCTATGGGAATTTTTAAGTACCGAAGTTTGGCGCCATTCCACAAGCGTGAGCAATTTTGTTTGAAGGGTGACATGTTGGGTATCTATTTACTTGGCGTAACTTTTTCTTTCATATTATGCAAAAACATTGGGCTAACTTTAATGGGTTTTTTTTAAGCACAAAACTGTTTTATTTCCAAAAAAAAGGCGTTTGAAAAATTGCTGTGCAAATACCATGCGCGATGAAAAGTTGTGAAAAACTGCCATTGTATTCTCTAGGCTCTTTGCTAAAAAGCATATATAATGTTTTTGGGTTCTATGTAATTTTCTAGCAAATAAATAATGATTTTTATATGTAGGAGAGAAATGTCAGAATTGGCCTGGGTGCTCCCTGCATGTTGGGCCTCTGTATGTGGCCACGCTGTGTAAAAGTCTCACACATGGGGTATCGCCATACTCGGGAGGAATAGCAGAATGTGTTTTGGGGTGTAATTTGTGGTATGCATATGCTGTGTGTGAGAAATAACCTGCTAATATGAAAATGTGATGAAAAAAAATCTTGATTTTGCAAAGAATTGTGGGAAAAAATTACAACTTTAAAAAACTCACCAGGCCTCTTTCTAAATACCTTGGAATGTCTTCTTTCCAAAAAGGGGTCATTTTGGGGGTATTTGTACGTTTCTGGCATGTTAGGTTCTCAAGAAATGAGAGATGCTGTCAGTACATCAGGTGTGATGAAATTGATCAATTTTCAGTAAATGGTACCATAGCTTGTAGACCCCATAACTTTCACCCAGACTAAAAAATATCCAACATTTTTTTTATTTTTTTTACCAAAGATATGTAGCAGTATACATTTTAGGCCAAATTTATGAAGAAAAATTACTTTTTTGCAAAATTTTATAATAGAAATGAAGAAAAATTGTAATTTTTTGCAAAATTTTGTTATTTTTTCATTTATAGCAAAAAATATAAAAACCGCAGAGGTGATCAAATACCACCAAAAGAAAGCTCTATTTGTGGGAAAAAAAGGACAAAAATTTAATTTGGTTACAGTGTTGTATGACTGAGTTATTGTCATTCAAACTGTGAGAGCACCGAAAGCTAAAAATTGGTCTGGTTATTAAGGGTGTTTAAGTGCCCAGTGGTCAAGTGGTTAAAGAAACCCACCCTCGACCCCAAAGACCCAAAACACTGTCATCCTATAACAGGCCTAAATGCCCTCTCTAAGGTGATGGAGAAAGTAGTGGTACAACAACTACATCACTTAGACACCCATAATGTGCTCGATCCTTTTCAATCGGGTTTCTGTCCCGGACACAGGATGGAAACAGCACTACTCAAAATATGGGATGACGTTCTCGAGGCTGCAGATGAAGGAGAATCTTGTCTTCTAGTTCTGTTGGACCTAAGCGCAGCTTTCGACACGGTAGACCACAAGCTGTTACTGACTCTGCTAGCTGAAGTAGCCAGAGTCGCAGAAGGTGATTTATCTTGGTTCTCCTCTTTTCTGGAAAACCGATCACAAATAGTGAAATTGGGACCTTTCACTTCTGAAAAACGCACAGTATAATGCGGAGTCCCTCAGGGATCCCCTCTGTCGCCGGTGCTGTTCAACATCTATCTTCGCCCTCTCTTTGAAATCATCAGTAGCCAAAAACTACTTTACCACTCTTATGCAGATGACACACAACTCTATTTTCATATCTGCAACAAAAACGATCATCATCTCAGTCTAGAGAAATGCCTCTCTCGTACACACGAGGAGATATATCCGATGAAAACGGTGTGACCGACCGTTTTCATCGGACATGTCTCCTGGGAGATTTTGGTTTGATCTGTGTACACACGATCAAACCAAAATCCCAGCGGACAGACAGCGCGGTGACGTTGACACCACCACGCCACCGAACCAGGAAGTAAAATACTTCCACGCATGCGTCAAATCCATTCGACGCTTGCAAGAGATTTCGGTCCGCTGGTTAGGCGTACTAACCAGCGGACATATCCGACAGACGGCTTTCCAGCAGACAAGTTTTAAAGCATGCTTTAAAACTTTTGTCTGCTACACACGATCGAATCTGTCCGCTGAAACTGGTCTGCGGACCAGTGTTAGCAGATAGATTTGATCGTGTGTACGCGGTCTAAGAGCTATCTCAATCTCAACAGCTCCAAAACAGAACTTCTGTTTCACGCCAGTCGGAAGAATCAACCTGCAACAACTTGGACACCCCTGCCCATTCTGGGCCAAATCATCACCTCTAGCGCCAAAGTCAAAAGTCTTGGGGTCATCTTTGACACCTACATGACAATGGATGCACAAATAGGGTCAGTAGTCAGCGGATCTCACCATCTGCTGCGCCTACTATGTAGACTTATTCCTCTTATTCCTAAAGAAGACATAGCAGTCGTGGTGGGAACAATCGTGAACTCCAGACTGGACTATGCAAAAGCCCTCTATCTCGGACTCCCAAAGTACCAAATCTCTCGTCTGCAAGTCGTTCAAAATACGGCCGCCAGACTTGTGACCTGGATAAAACCCTGGGAATCAATCTCACCTTCGCTGAGAACCCTTCATTGGTTGCTAGTAAAAGACAGAATTGCTTTTATAGCACTCTGTCTGACGCATAAGTGCATCCATGGAAAGGCCCCCCTGTATCTATGCGAAAAAATAAAAGCTCACAACCCCAATCGCGTTCTGCGATCCACCAACCAAAATCTGCTCCAGATACCCAAAGTCAGATACAAGTCCAAAGGAGAGCGAAGATTTGCGCTCCAAGGTCCCAGACTATGGAACGCTTTACCAACCAGCATTCGGTTGGAGGAGAACCACTTGGCCTTCAGAAGAAAGATCAAAACTCATCTCTTTTGATATCAAAGGAGACAGGAACAACAAGCGCCCAGAGGCGATTTAGTTTGCATGTGCTGCGCTATATAAGTTCTTCACTCACTCACTTTGTTTTGCAAGGCCGCATTCTGGTCGTGGGTGCATACGTTCACTAATTTCTATCAGGTGAATGTAAGACAGCAAGAGGATGCTGCCTTTTGGCACAGTATGCTGCAGGCAGCAGTATAGGTCCTTACGTCTGATGGCAGTCTGCGTTATTTGTGTCTCCCTCCCCTCAGTAGGCATTGCTTTGGGACGTCCCACTTAGTAATTACTAGACTCTGTGTCCCTTGATGTACGATAAAGAAAATAAGATTTTCTTGGTGTACATCACAGGACACAGAGCTCCCGCCCCTTTTGTTTGGGGATATTGGGACACTTATTGCTTTGCTACAAAAACTGAGGTGCTCCCAGTATGGGACTTCCTGTCTAATTGATTACACCAGTGTCCAGCACCTGAAGATGGACTATAACCCACTTAGTAATTACTAGACTCTGTGTTTTCCGTGATGTACTCCAAGAAAAGGATTTTACAGGTAAGCTGTTATAAAAATCTAATTTTTCTTTTTTTTTTTGCGCCAAGTTGTTTCGAGCAGGGGTATGGGGACTTCCATTCCCAGAATAAAAGCGAGTTGAGCTGAGCGCTGCTCAGCGATTTACAGTTATTTTTGTATTTTGTGAATGAATACAGGGCTTCCTCTGAAGGGTGAGTGGCTATCATCTGCCCACCTCTGCCAGTGACTTAATTTTTCACGACTAGGTACATTATATGTTCCTTTGTGGACACTATCATATTCAGCATAGATCACTTCTTCTTTTTTGCATCGAATAGGACTATACTTGGACCATGTTTTTACATAATTTTTCAGTTTGATTTTTTGTTTATATATTATCTCCATTAGAGTGTGTGTCACTTGTTGTTTTTACACTGGGCACTTTATATTGTTGCTTTGCAATATTCAGCACTTTATTTATGTTTCCTTGGTACGTTTATCATCACATATTTTTTCAACTGTTTAATACTAAAAGGGATAAAGGAGTATTGTTTTAGAAGTTTTGCACATATTTATTATGATGTTTATGTCATAAACCAAATTTTGGGGACAGCGCACTCTTAGGCTGGGTTCACACTATTGCGAATTGGATGCAGAGAAATAGCAGGAGATTTTGATTGGCTCTCAATGGAGCTGGTTCACACATCTCCGAAGCAGCTCTGGTGCGAATTGCACAGGAGCCCTGTGCGTCTTTTGGTCCATTTGAGGTCCGAATTCAGCCTAAATTTCAGACTGAAATTGGACCTGAACCTGTGAATGGAGACGCACCGGACTCCTGCTGTGAGCCACTGCGCTCTCTAGTGTGAACCCAGTCTTAATCCTTATTTAGTATTCACAGGTGCAGCTGTCCACGCAAACCAGTTGAGTGCAAACCTTCCCCCACCTCCCTCTCCCAGTAGGTGTGTATCTATGTATGCCTTTCAATTACTTTCTAGCTTGGGGCTTTTTTTCCTGGTTGTTGTCATGTACACAATTTTTTTGAAGTTGTATTAAGTTATCAGCATGTGTCAGTGTTTCTATGTGATCCATGGCATTACACATGATTTTGTAGGCACCAGATGGCTCTCTAGCTGTTGTGGATTTAGCAGTACCAGTGGCGGGGCTGACATAAAGGATCTGACCCTTTGTAAATGAAAGAAAAAATAAAACTTAGATGTCTGCCATGTACTTTCACTATTATGTGCATTACAGCCTAGATGACAGCATCAGTAATTCCAGCAAATATGAACAGAAAACCATTCAATCCAAAACCATCCACCTGGGTTCCCATGATCTTTGTGGAAGATTGCCCATCTTGGCTCTCTGCACGATTGACTTGTTGTCATCGACATTCAGGTCCACCATCTCTGGTAATAGTACATACCCCTTTATTTTGATTGAAGATATAACACCTCAATGTGTTCACTATATCACTGTGCTTCACTTCTGAGCAACAACTATTTTCAACTGGATTGGTTCATTCATTTGGTCATTTCCCATAATCTTCCATATATGAGTTTTTTTGTATATGTTATGTTTTCACACTTTGTGAGCTACTTTCATGTGTATAGCAACATTTGATTTTTTGAATATTGCTTGCTCAACTTTTTAGCGCTACATTTTCTATTTACCAATGGATTTCATTGCCCAGAATATTAAGTAATTTTGGCCACTGGAATGGATGAACACTCAAATGCACCTAAATGCGTCAAGCGTTTTTTCAGGGTTGAAATAAAAAGTCAAATGCCTGTAAAAGTTGTGTTTTCTCAAGCCCTATGTGCATGAGGCCTAAGGGTACTTGCTCACTGTACTGCTGTATGAACATCAGACATTCCTGGCAGAAAAAAAAATGCAGAGATGGGCTGAAAGTGAGGGGAAATCTCCCCAATCTGAACACAGTACACAACAAATTAGCAAAGGTTTATCCCTTTCTTAGTCTGCCAATACAACAAAAAAAAGTGTTGAAGTTGGACTTTTATACATGCTTTTCTTTTTTTTTTATTCCTGAGGTCTTCAGTGTGATCACTAGACGTCTCTTCCTCTTCTGGAGGTGGGTAGGTCTTGGATGCTGAAGAGACTGGCACAACATTATCAAGTGGTGGTGTTAACTGTGCCCAGAAAGGTTTTATGATGCACCCTATGGGGAGGTTCTTTGATGCCCTGAGCTCACATAAAGTGGATTGAATGGCATTGGGCTTAATTAAACCCAGTGCTGGAATGCAGGGCTTTAAATTTGTGACAGATTGCATGAAAAGCTATTTTTTTTTTAACTACTGCAGAACAATTGATTTTACCTTTTTATTTATTGTGTTACTAGGCTAGAGTTGGGTTCCTAAAGACTAACAGGAAGTGTGCACCATGTGCTCCTAGGATGCTATAATCAATTTCTGGTACTGAATAAAAAATATGCTCAGCAAGACATTTGTTTGAGTTGTGTTGCATTCTGTTAACCACTTCCAGACCGGTGCATTGCCATGAAATGAGATTTGCCATAGAATGAGATGGTCCGCCTCCATCACATTCTATTGGCTCACTCATGTCACGTGACATATTTAAACGTCAAGTATTGACGCAAACATTAGTCACAGCTAGGCTATCATAGGGAGAGGATCTCCTCTCCCTGTGATTGCCCGATAGCGCTGTCAGCAGCGTGCCTCCCGCCAGCGCTAAGTACACCCCGCGCCCGCAGCTCTTCCCCGTCCCCCGTGCTCGCAGCTCTTCCCCGTCCCCCATGCTCGCAGCTCTTCCCCGTCCCCCGTGCTCGCAGCTCTACTCCCCCGTTAAGGCTCATGGAATGGGGCGAGTCTACTACTGGGCAGATGTTGTAAATACTGCGCATGCGCAGGTTTACGCTACTAACGTAGCCAACGCTAGGTCTACGCTAATAGCGTAGACTCGCCCCGTTCCATGAGCCTTAACGGGGGAGTAGAGCTGCGAGCACGGGGGACGGGGAAGAGCTGCGAGCACGGGGGACGGGGAAGAGCTGCGGGCGCGGGGTGTACTTAGCGCTGGCGGGAGGCACGCTGCTGACAGTGCTATCGGGCAATCACAGGGAGAGGAGATCCTCTCCCTATGATAGCCTAGCTGTGACTGATGTTTGCGTCAATACTTGACGTTTAAATATGTCACGTGACATGAGTGAGCCAATAGAATGTGATGGAGGCGGACCATCTCATTCCATGGCAAATCTCATTTCATGGCAATGCACCGGCTCATGCTGATATACGTCAGCACTTTGAAGAGGGATTTCTTGATCGTACATCACGGGACACAGAGCGCATAGCCATTACATATGGGTTATATGGAGTACCTTCAGGTGTGGACACTGGTGTAATCAACTTCACAGGAAGTTCCTCCCTATATAACCCCCTCCCACTGAGAGTGCTTTAGTTTTTCCGCCAGTGTCTTAGGTGTTGGTCACGTCTAGCTGTCCCTCGGAGGTCTCGGGACCCAGGATAGCTAGCCGGATCCGTCCGAAGTGCTTCAGAGCCAAGATGTACGGTACCCGGGCCCTGCTGGAGTGGGGTTTTGCCTATAATGCCTCTCCTTGGAGGGCTGGATTCTGGGCTCCAGTGCTTTAGTCTCTTCCAAGAACTAAAAGTTACTGATGCCAGGATGCTATATAGGTCCAGGGGTGTGGGTTCCTTAACACAGGACCCCGGTCCCTGAAGGTCCAAGACAATACCCACGGAGATGGGGGAAGGCTGGGCCTCTTGCATTTTGCAATACCCTGCGGCGTGGAGCAGGTAAGAGGGAACCTGCGGGACTTGGTTCGACAGTAGGTATCCCCCTGGGGGTTCTGGGTTGGCTAATGGTATGCTTGTGCATCAGCCACTATCTCCACTATGTCTGTTGAGGCAGGATGGGATTCTAATGTTTACCCAGATAACATGTAGATATATGTATACTTGTGTAAGTTATATATTTGCTACTCACCCCAGGTCTGCCTGTTAACACTGATACTGCAACCCCACATGTTTTAAAGAGGAAATTGCTGGTTAAAACTCCTGTTTCTTAGGAAGCCCATGGGGACAGCTTCCTCGCTGTGTGTGCACTACAATAAGATTAGTGCTTACCTGGTGTCTGTTGGTGCTGCATAACGCTGGTCCATGTTGTTCCTCTGCTCTGCTTCCTCCATGTGGGTTCGGCGTGGTGCGCGCGATCGTGCGCGCGATCGTGCGCGCGATCATGCGCGCGTGTGTGCGCGCGCATACGCGCGCGCGTGCACGCCGCCTTTTATAGCGTCGGCGTGCGTCGGGGGGGCGGGCCAGCAGCGTCAGGGTCTGTATAAAGGAAAAACTTTTCTCTGGCTGGTCTTTCCCTCCTGGAGGCAGAGGAAGAAAGGATACAGAGCGTGCAGCTGGGTCTTTTGGCCACACAGGGACACCTAGTGGCGGTTTAGTGGATCTTCAGGTCTAGGACTTAGGTCCACTATAGACCAGAAAAAAAAAAAAAAAAAAAAAAAAAAAAGGGTTTTTTTGCTTAAAGGGACTCAGCCTTAGATCCAGCAGTATCTGAGTCTACCTTGGACTCCGGCTAACGGGCATTGGTGTGTCAATACTCACAGGCTTCCTCGGTATTGCCACCTCCCAGGCGGGTAAAAAAGATTTTTTTGGAAAAAAAAAAAAAAAAAAAAAAAAAAAGAGAAATATAAAAGAAAAAGAGAGAAATTAGTTCTTTTTCATTTTCTCTCATACCTGCCCTCATATTGGTTATTCCTAGCTACAACAGTCAGGTGTTGGCTATAGGGGTGACCCAAGGTTGTACAATGGCTCCAAAGGGATCTGGACCAGCCAAGGCTGCTAAAGGTACCAAAAAGCAAAAGGGGTCTCCATCGGGGTCAGAGGATTTGGGCCAGGCTTCTACGGCCCCACCCTCGCCAGTCAGGACACCGAGTGGCATAGTACAAGAGCCATTGGGGGTGCTGGGGGCAGAGGCGGCCCCCGATCCACCCATTCCCGTTTACGTGACGGAAGAAATGCTAGCAGCCACCATGTGTGGGCTAGAGAAAAGGTTAACTGCGTTGTTTTCCCGTCCTTGCCCAAGTAGCAAGCGGGCTAGATCCCCTTCACCCAGTGTGGGGTTTTCAGATGCGGAGGTCTCCTCTTCAGAGGAACGGGACCCACAAGGGGATCAGGCAGACCCAAGTCCCGACGGTTCAGACAGGGAAAATTCCACTATAGATGAATATTTTTCGGCCTCTCAAGCGGAGGGCCTGTGGATCCAGTCTTTGACAGATATGGTTCGCACTGCCTTTAAACTTCCAGTGCCAGAACTAGTAGCCCCGGAGGTATCCTCATTGGGTTCTTTAAAGGCCCCATTAACTGGTGCATCCTTTCCAATGCACCCCCTTCTGCGGAACGTGATTTACCAAGATTGGGCTCGACCTGATAGAATCTTTGTCCCTCCTAAAAGATTCTCTATTCTCTACCCTATGGAAGAGGAATATGTAAAGAAATGGGCTCTCCCTACAGTGGACGCAGCCATTTCCTGCGTGAATAAATCCCTGACTTGTCCGGTTGAAAATGTCCATATGTTCAAGGATCCGGTCGACAAGAAATTCGAGACCCTACTGAAAGCAGCTTTTACCTCAGTAGGTGCCATGGTTCAGCCAGCAGTAGCAGCCATTGGTGTTTGTCAGGCCTTGAAGGATCAGGCAAAGCATATATTGAAGGACATGCCGGCTCAGCATACTCATGAATTAGCAGAATTCCCTAGGGCTCTCTGCTTTGCAGTAGATGCTATTAAGGACTCCATCCAACAGGCATCCCGTTTATCTCTACTGATGGTTCACATGCGTCGTCTTTTGTGGCTAAAGAACTGGTCAGCAGAGGCACCCTGCAAAAAGCTTCTAGCAGGGTTTCCCTTTCATGGGGGAAGACTATTCGGGGAAGACCTAGATAAATATATCCACACCATATCAAGTGGAAAAAGTACTTCCTTACCGGTCAAGAAAAGACCGCGTGGGCCCACGTTTAAACGACAGGCCATTGCAGGCTCGGCCCCTTCGACTTCCCGTCAGTATCGACGGCCTCCCGGGCGTTCAACAGTTAATAGCCGCCCACAGGGACAAGCCGCGGCAAACAAGAGGCCCTGGTCTCGCAAGCCGGCTAAACCAGTCATCAAATCAGATTCATGAAGGGGCGCCCCCACTCTCTTGGGTGGGGGGAAGACTTCAGTTTTTCTCCGAAGTCTGGAAGGCCAGAATTCCCGACTCTTGGGTTCGGTCCGTAGTAGCCTCAGGCTACAAACTAGAGTTTCGAGAAATCCCCCCTCCTCATTTTCAGGGGTCAAGTCTTCCAAGCGACCCGTTAAAGAGGGCCTCTCTCGTAAAGGCGTTGGATCGCCTCTTGCTCCAAGGAGTAATTGTAGAAGTACCAACCCAAGAAAGGGGTCTGGGATTCTACTCCAACCTTTTTGTTATACCAAAACCCAATGGCGACGTCAGGCCTATATTAGACCTCAAACGCCTAAATCGCTTTCTAAGGATTCAGACCTTCCGTATGGACTCCATACGTTCAGTGACAACCAGCCTGCATCAGGGCGACTTCCTAGCATCTATAGACATAAAGGATGCATATCTGCATATGCCAATTTACCCAGCACATCACAAGTTTCTTCGTTTTACGATAAACCAAAGTCATTATCAGTTCGTAGCCCTCCCTTTCGGGTTGGCAACAGCTCCACGGGTATTCACAAAGGTGTTAGCCCCGGTACTAGCCGTCCTAAGGACAGAAGGCATCTTGGTCCTAGCATACCTGGACGATCTCCTGGTTATCGACAGTTCAGCTTCCAACCTCAATCATGCAGTAGTCCGCACAGTGCGGCATCTAGAAGAGTTCGGGTGGATTGTGAACCAAGAAAAATCAAGGTTACATCCCACAAGACAGTTGGAATATCTAGGCTTTCGGTTAGATACAGAATGCCAGAAGGTATTTTTACCTCAAGAGAAGATCAGGTCGTTGATTCAAACGATTCAAATAGTCTTAGGCAAAAAGAAGCCGACTATTCGCCTATGCATGCGACTGCTGGGGAAGATGGTGGCCGCCTTCGAAGCAGCGCCCTACGCCCAGATCCATACCAGAATTCTGCAAGCAGCTATTCTCTCTGCTTGGAACAAGTCCATACAGGCATTAGACCGTCCATTAGTTCTTTCTCCAGAAGTCAGGCACAGCCTGTACTGGTGGCTGATCCCTCAAAAATTATCAAAAAGGAAAAACCTTTTGCCCCATCTCGTGGAAAATAGTAACCACAGATGCCAGCCTAACAGGTTGGGGGGCAATCTTAGGAAAACGGACCCAGCAGGGACAGTGGTCAGAGGCAGAAAGTCTGCTTCCCATCAATGTCCTAGAGATCAGAGCTGTTCGGTTGGCCCTGGTCGCCTGGACTCTCCCCCTGCAGGGTCTGCCAGTAAGGATACAGTCCGACAATGCCACGGCGGTGGCATACATAAACCACCAGGGGGGCACAAAGAGCCTGGCGGCTCAAAGGGAAGTAAACCTAATTTTTGCATGGGCCGAAGCCCATGTACCCTGCATCTCAGCAGTGTTCATCCCAGGGATAAACAATTCTCAAGCAGATTTTTTGAGTCGTCAACAGTTGCTCCCGGGAGAGTGGTCTCTTCACCCCCAGGTATTCCAAGAGATTTGCCAAAGATTCGGAGTTCCCGATGTGGACATCATGGCAACAAGATTCAACAAGAAATTGGACAAATTTGTATCCCGAGCCAGGGACCCCTCGGCCTACGGGACCGATGCGTTGGTTTGCCCCTGGCACCAGTTTTCTCTCCTGTATGCGTTCCCTCCACTACAGATGATTCCCCGCCTTCTACGAAGGATCAGGGTGGAGCGCAGGCCGGTGATCCTGGTGGCCCCAGCCTGGCCCAGAAGGGCTTGGTACGCACTCATCGTGAGGATGTCAGTAAGGGCACCGTGGCCACTCCCCCTGCGCCCAGATCTGCTGTCTCAGGGCCCGATCTACCACCCTGCTTCACAGCAGCTAAATTTGATGGCTTGGCGGCTGAATCTCTAATTCTTAAGGGCAGAGGCCTCTCGGCCCAAGTCATATCTACGTTAATTCAAGCTAGAAAGCCAGTCTCTAGAAATATCTATTACAGAGTCTGGAGAACCTATGTGGAGTGGTGCGAGTCTCAAGGAGGGCATCCTCGCAAGTTTTTTATTGACAGGATCTTGCGATTCCTCCAGGTTGGCGTTGACAAGGGGTTGGCTCTTAGTACTCTAAAGGGGCAGGTGTCTGCCTTATCGATATGGTTTCAAAGGCCTTTGGCCACACATTCGCTTGTAAAAACCTTTTTGCAGGGGGTCTTGCATGTAAATCCCCCTATTAGAGCTCCCCTCTGCCCCTGGAATTTAAATCTGGTCTTGTCAGCTTTACAAAAGCAGCCGTTTGAACCTCTGACAGAAATCCCTCTTGTGCTGCTAACCCGAAAGTTGGTTTTCTTGGTGGCTATGGCTTCGGCCAGAAGGGTCTCCGAGCTGGCAGCCTTGTCTTGCAGGGAACCGTACCTTATTCTGCATAAGGACAGAGTGGTTCTGCGGCCTCAGCCTTCTTTCCTTCCTAAGGTCATATCCAGTTTTCACTTGAATCAGGACCTAGTCCTACCATCCTTCTTTCCTACTCCCCAGTCCAGAGAGGAAAGATTGCTTCATACTTTGGATGTGGTCCGAGCCATGAGGGTTTATCTCAAGGCTACAGAAAAGATTAGGAAAACAGATGTGCTTTTCATTCTTCCGGATGGCCCCAAGAAGGGTCAGCCGGCTGCCAAGTCTTCCTTGGCTAGGTGGATTAAGCAGCTGATTTTTCAGGCCTATGGTCTGAAGCGCGTTCCACCTCCCTTATCAGTTAAAGCCCATTCTACGAGGGCCATGAGTGCCTCTTGGGCGGCACACCATCAGATCTCTATGGCACAGGTTTGCAAAGCGGCAACCTGGTCTTCCGTACATACGTTTACTAAATTTTATAAGTTGGACGTCACAAAGGCTGCGGACGCAGCATTTGGGCAGGCGGTCCTACGGGCAGCAGTATAGAATCCTCTGGCCCGGTTCACGCCCCCTTTTTCTGTTGGTGGAGCTATTTTACCTCCTGATATAGTTTCTGTTTGGCTATTTTTTGCCTTACGGTCTCCCTCCCTTCATAGAGCATTGCTTTGGGACATCCCATATGTAATGGCTATGCGCTCTGTGTCCCGTGATGTACGATCAAGAAAAAGGGATTTTTAATAACAGCTTACCTGTAAAATCCTTTTCTTGGAGTACATCACGGGACACAGAGCTCCCACCCCTCTTTGTGGGAACATTGTGTAACCTCAGAGAAATTGCTTGCTACAAAACTAAAGCACTCTCAGTGGGAGGGGGTTATATAGGGAGGAACTTCCTGTGAAGTTGATTACACCAGTGTCCACACCTGAAGGTACTCCATATAACCCATATGTAATGGCTATGCGCTCTGTGTCCCGTGATGTACTCCAAGAAAAGGATTTTACAGGTAAGCTGTTATTAAAAATCCCTTTATCTTTGTTATGGCAGCAGTTCGCTGCCATAAACCCCGGTATCCTCTTTTTGAGTGAGCGGTCCAGTTTCCAATAAAAGTGGTCTCTGCGGCACTTACCGGAGCCGCCGGTAGTGGCGGAGGCAATTGGGTCCTCTTCCTGGTTTGGTATGGAGACGAGTGAGGGGAAGATGGCCCCTCACCCATCTCCATACCATTGCAAGGCAGAAGCGGCGTTAAAAAGTCACTTCCGTCTCTTTTTTTTTTTTTTTTTTGTGTAAATATGCGATGTTTTTTTTTGACCCCAGATATCATATTTAAGAGGTCCTGACATGCTTTTATTCTATTACAAGGAATGTTTACATTAACGTTTAAAGTAATGGGAATAAAAGTGACACTTTTTTTTAAAAGAACAGTGTAAAAATAAAAGGTAAAATAAATAAGAAAAAAATAAAAATTAAGACACGACCCATCCCGGTGAGCTTGCGTGCAGCAGTGGTTTTTTTTTCCCCAAAAAAGTGCGCTTGTAAGACCGCTGTGCAAAATACGGTGTGACAGAAAGTATTGCAACGACTGCCATTTTATTCTCTAGGGTGTTAGAATTTTTTTTTATAATGTTTGGGGGTTCTAAGTCATTTTCTAGCAAAAAAAATGAAAGAAGCTTGGTCCTTAAGTGGTTAAAGCCGAACTCTGGGCCCCACCACAATGCACACGTTAAATGCTGCTCAGTCTACGGGAAGCTGAACCGACTGTGTTACTTACCTAAGGCAAGCCATAGATGATGTGATTTTCTTTCCTGCAGCCATCGGTTACAGGAAAGAAAACTACTCAAATCCCTCAATAACAAATCAGAGCCTTTTGCCGGCAATGGCACTGTTTGACTTTGCGGAGACGCACCAATTCCCAAAAGTAGTTTCTGCACTACTTTTGGTGACTTTGGGACAATTTCAATAGTCATCTGTCCATAAACCCGCACAAATGTCTCTCAAATCACCCCAAAGTCAGACTGAAATGCAAGAGGGATTCCTGTCAGCACTGTCTGTGTTAATGGGGAATAATGTGAAATTCACAGCGTGTATACCAGCCTTACTGTCATTGTGACAATGGAGTTGATTTACTAAAACTGGAGAGTGCAAAATATGGTGCAGTTGAGCATTCTGCTTGCTCAATTAAAGTGCAAAATTTAAAAAAATCAAGACACCGGGGATCTAAAACTAACCTCTCTGTGCCTGTAATGAAAAAATGAGTATACATACCTTTTTGGAAGCCGATCAGTTTTTGCATGGACTTCCACTTTAAGCTTTGACTAAAAAAAAAATGGAAGCCGGTTTCTATGCAGAGCTACACACAGGCTTCAGCAGAAAGGAAGGAGAAATCTGCAACGGACACAAAAATAAAAAGGAAAAGCATACACTTTTGCTTCAAGGAAAAACATTCACCCATCATTATGAAGGAAAATCAGACATTAGCAAAACTAAAGAAATGTACACAGTATAGGGCAGAGCTAATCCAGAGCTGTTACAAAGCTTTAAATTGGATTTGTTTTCTGTATGTAAACACCTTAGGCAAGATATCACACATGGACTGTGCAGTCACAATAGCACTGTGGAAAGAGTTAGGAAATAACAAAAGATCTTTTCACTGGCAATTATCCAATCTATAGAGGTCAGTGCCAAGGACCAGTACTATTTGCAAAGTTTGTACAATTACCATATCAGAAACACAAGGAAATGTGTTGGATATTCCTTTTCCTCAGCCCTGGAGCTCAAACTACTGCCCATAAAAAAGAAAGAAAATGCCTGGATTCCCCCATGCACACATTCCCTCCCGCTGTGGTATTGTATTCTGACAGCGGGGAGACGTTCATGCCATCAGAATAAAATGATCAGTGTTGCTGGCTATAGCTGGCGTCACTCATTGTTCTGGGAAAACCTGACAGGGTAGTAATACACAAGTCCATCTATTGATTACCTTGTCTACAAGCCTGTTCATACATGGATCAAAATTTGTCCAGGCCCTGCTGAACCCGAATAATTTTGATTGATGTCTAGCTGGCTTGAATAACCTTACACTAAGGGCCCTTTCACACCAGCGGACCGTATGTCTGCTTTTTCATCCATCCGTTTACGGATGAAAAAGGGACATACGTGTATCCCTATGAGGTAGCGGGAGTCAGAGGATGAGCATCCGCTGACACCTGATCTATGCTCCGATTCTGCAATCCTATTTTTCCATCCATCTGCAGAGCGGATCGAGTGAACATGGACAGACATTCTGTGTTCATCCGATCCCCCCCATAGGGGAGAGTAGAGATCTGACAGGGCGGTCCCTGCACAGTGTGCAGGGACCGCCCTGTCATCTGCTGGCTCAGCGGGGATCAACGGAGCAATCCCTGCTGAGCAAGCGGATGAGACATGTACGGTTCCTCACAGGATTTGTACATGTGAAAGGGGCCAAAAGTTTTTCTCTGTATACTATTGTTCATAATTGGATCCCAAAGGTTGTATATCATTTGGTCACTTTAATTCAACAGCAGCTGATGGTATGGCTAGAAACACCTGCAAAAGATAACATCAATTTGTAGTTAGCCAAGAACAATCAGTCTGGTTGCTTGTACAATTTTTCCCTGTGCTTCTTTACTATGAAACATAGATAAGCCTGTTGGTGATGTTTACTGTCAACGAATAAGCAGAAGTTTCAACTCTTTCACGCTCTGTCTAAGCTGAAAAAACATTTGAGATGTATGTATATTTTAACTATCAAAACTTTTTTTATGAAGAATATTTTTAACAGCTCCTGTCCAATTACCATATCCTGATGGATTCAGTGTTAAACTAACTAGAAGGCAAATTATGCAAAGCATAACAAAACACATCCCAGCAGGAGACGAAACAGCCAACGCACAAGTGTTCTTCAGTTAAATTGTAGGAGGGGCACTCCATCTCACCTGGAATATTCATTCATGACATCAAACTGTTTGAAAGGAAAGAAAAGACCATACTTGGGACACATATGTTCCCCTGTGAGCTAAGTTATTTTCTGCTGAAAAGAAAGCAATCCCAGTGTGAAAGTATTCTTTCCAGCTTTCAGAACCTGCAAAAGAGTATATGTTGCTTGAATTTGTGTGTATGTGTATATGTGTATATTATATACACACACATATATATATATATATATATATATAATGACACACACACACTCTCTCACAAAAGTGAGTACACCACTCATATTTTTGTAAATATTTTATTTTACCTTTTCATGTCACAACACGTACACAAGCTGTACTCACTACTTTACATTGTAGCAAAGTGTAACAGTGTACATTTGCTGTCCTCTCAAACTAACTCAACACAGCCATTAATGTCTAAATTGTTGGCGAAAAAAGTGAGTACACTCCTAAGTGAAAATTTCCAAATTGGGCCCAATTAGCCATTTTCCCTCCCCGGTGTCATGTTACTCATTTGTGTTACAAGGACTCAGGTGTGAATGGGAAGCAGGTGTGTTAAATTTGGTGTTATCACTTTCACTCTCTCATACTGGTCACTGGAAGTTCAACATGGTACCTCATTGCAAAGAACTCTCTGAGAATCTGAAAAAAAAAATTGTTGCTCTATATAAAGATGGTCTAGGCCAGAGGTGGGCAAAGTACGCCCCGCGGGCCATATACGGCCCGGCGGACCTTTTAATCCGGCCCCCGGATAGCCCCCGCAACAGGACAGGCGAGGATAGGAGAGGAGAGGGTGGTATGTGGATATGGGCTGGGGAGTGATTTGAGAGGGAAGATGATATGTGCTAGTGGGGGGGTCCGCCCCCCCCCCCCACTAGCACATATCATCTTCCCTCTCAAATCACTCCCCAGCCCATATCCACATACCACCCTCTCCCCCCAAAAGATGCTCTGTCCCCCTGTACTCCTCATCCCACCCTGTACTCATCCCATCCCACCCTGTACTCATCTCATCCCACCCTGTACTCATCTCATCCCACCCTGTACTCATCTCATCCCACCCTGTACTCATCTCATCCCACCCTGTACTCATCTCATCCCACCCTGTACTGTACTACTCATCCCACCCTGTACTCATCTCATCCCACCCTGTACTCATCTCACCCCACCCTGTACTCATCTCACCCCACCCTGTACTCATCTCATCCCACCCTGTACTCATCTCATCCCAACCTGTACTCATCTCATCCCACCCTGTACTCGTCCCATCCCACCCTGTACTACTCATCCCACCCTGTACTACTCATCCCACCCTGTACTCATCTCACCCCACCCTGTACTCATCCCATCCCACCCTGTACTCATCTCATCCCACCCTGTACTCATCCCATCCCACCCTGTACTCATCCCATCCCACCCTGTACTCATCCCATCCCACCCTGTACTCATCCCATCCCACCCTGTACTCATCTCATCCCACCCTGTACTCATCTCATCCCACCCTGTACTCATCTCATCCCACCCTGTACTCATCTCATCCCACCCTGTACTCATCTCATCCCACCCTGTACTCATCTCATCCCAGATTCCCACCCTGTACTCCTCATCCCACCCTGTACTCCTCATCCCACCCTGTGCTACTCATCCCACCCTGTGCTACTCATCCCACCCTGTGCTACTCATCCCACCCTGTACTACTCAGTCTGCAGGAGCGATGTCCAAAAATTAAATTTTTTTTCTTGTAAGGCAACCTCACTTTTTCATTGTTTAACTATATAACAAGTACTCGTACCAGTTGTCCAACAATGATATTTACTGCTTTTTATAAAGAAATAAAATTGATTTTATGCAGTATTGAGTTTAGGCTTTTGGCCTGGCCCTCCAAAATATTTTTAGTTTCTCATGTGGCCCCATCGAAAAAATAATTGCCCACCCCTGGTCTAGGCTATAAGAAGGTGGCCACGACCCCGAAACTGAGCTGCAGCATGGTGGCCAAGACCATACAGTGGTTTAACAGGATGGGTTCCATTTGGAACCGGCCTCGCCATGGTTGACCAAAGATGTTTAGTGCATGCGCTCAGCATCATATCCAGAGGTTGTCTTTGGGAAATAGACGTATGAGTGCTGCCAGCATTGCTGCAGAGGTTGAAGGGGGGGAGGGGGAGTGTCAGCCTGTCAGTGCTCAGACCATATGCCGCACACTGCATCAAATTGGTCAGCATGGCTGTTGTCCCAGAAGGAAGCCTCTTCTAAAAGATGATACACAAGAAATCCTGCAAACAGTTTTCTGAAGACAAGCAGACTAAGGCAGGGCTCCAAATTTCAAGTCCTGAGCTACTAGCCAGGCCTTAAAGGAAAAAAAAAAATGTTGCCTAAAATTAATGTCTGCAAGGTAGACAGAATAGTGTAATGATTCTGTTAAAGAACGAGTAAATACCTATTAAATTCCTTCATCTATATCACCTCCGGCATTCTAGTTTCTGTTCTCTCATTCACCTCCTGGTTTGCGGCGCTCGTTCATGTAAGAACTACATTTTCCAGTATAAATTGCGGCACACCCAGTAATTCACACCTCCTTGAAGTCTCTAACACGTAAAGAGCGTCCTGCCGCACAGATTTAGTTCCCAGGAGGGGGTGAGCACGTCACTGACCACCGCAGTAAAGCCTCCCTTCACGGTGGTGAGTAACAATCAGACAAGCAGGAAGTGAAAAAAACAGAGAAGAAATAGAGCAACTTCTGAGCAAAAACGAACAATGAGGAAGTGAAAAGAGGAATGTCTGCAGGTAAAGGATGCTTATTATGAAAACATTTTTTTTTTCCTTTACAACCCCTTTAAGGGCCACCAGTTGCCCCAACCGATCCCTACCCTGCACTGCCCCTAATCATGCCCTCATAAATTATCTCATGAAATGACACTTAAATGTTTTATGCAGAATTAAGCTACAAAAATAAATATTAACAACTTTATCAGTGCAGCCTCACCAGTGTCCATCAATGCAGTCTCACCTGTGCCACCAATGCAGTCTCACCTGTGCCCCCAATGCAGTCTCACCTGTGCCCCCAATGCAGTCTCACCTGTGCCCCCAATGCAGTCTCACCTGTGCCCCCAATGCAGCCTCACCTGTGCCATCATTGCAGCCTCACCTCACCTGTGCAGCCTCAGCTTATAGAACAAATAGCCGGGTGTTACAGCCGAGTTTACATTACAATTACTTCCTCTCTGCTCCGCTCGTGGTTACACATAGCCCCGCCTCCTGACCCCGCTCCTGTGATAGACAGAACACGTCCCAGCCATGGACTGGCATTCTGTCTATTACAGGAGCGGAGCAGAGAAGAAGCAATTGTAATGTAAACTCGGCTGTAACTGCCAGCTATTCGTTCTGTAATCCCTGCGGCTTTTCTCTTCATTATGCTCTCTTCCCCTAGGGTGATCAATGGGAGAACAGCTCCCGATTAATCCTGCATGCTGGCGGTACTCGTGCCCCCCCTCCTAGGCAGCCCAGCTCCTCGCCAGAAACAATTTTCCACTTGTAAAATGCGAGTAGACGAGTGGAAAATTTGAGGGCTGGACTAAGGACATGGATTACTGGAACCATGTCCTGTGGTCTGATGAGACCAAGATAAAGGTATTTGGTTCAGATGGTGTCAAGCGCGTTTGGCGACAATCAGGTGAGGAGTACAAAGACAAGTGTCTCTTACTTAGTCAAGCATGGTGATGGGAGTGTCATGGTCTGGGGCTGCATGAGTGCTGCCAGCACTAGGGAGCTACAGTTCGTTAAGGGAACCATGAATGCCAATATGTACTGTAACATACTGAAGCAGAGCATGATCCCCCTCCCTTCGGAGACTGGGCTGCAGGGTAGTATTCCAACATGATAACGACCCCAAACACACCTCCATGGCGACCGCTGCCTTGCTAAAGAAGCTGAGGGTAAAGATGATGGACTGGCCAAGCATGTCTTCAGACCTAAACGCTGTTGAGCATCTGTGGGGCATCCTCAAATGGAAGGTGGAGGAGCACAAAGTCTCTAACATCCACCAGCTCTGTGATGTCGTTATGGGGGAGTGGAAGAGGACTCCAGTGGCAATCTGTGAAGCTCTGGTGAACTCCATACCCAAGAGCAGGGGTGTCAAACTGGCGGCCCTCCAGCTGTTCCGAAACTACAAGTCCCATCATGCCTCTGCCTGTGGGAGTCATGCTTGTAACTGTTAGCCTTGCAATGCCTCATGGGACTTGTAGTTTTGCAACAGCTGGAGGGCCGCCAGTTTGACACCCCTGCCCAAGAGAGTTAAGGCAGTGCTGGAAAATAATGGTGGCCACACAAAATATTGATACTTTAGGTCCAATTTGGACATTTTCACTTAGGAGGTGTACTCACTTTTGTTGCCAGCGGTTTAGACATTAATGGCTGCGTGTTGTTTTATTTTGAGGGGACATAAAATTTTACACCATTATACAAGCTGTACAAATTTTTTCAGTGTTGTCACATGAAAAGATATAATACCGGTAATATATTTACAAAAATTTGAGGGATGTACTGTACTCACATTTGTGAGATACTGTATTTACTTCTTTTTAGTACGCTCTGGTCTGGTCACACGACCCCCTTTGGCAGTTTTTTTTACACAGGTTAGGGAGGATAGGAAGCAGGAGATGGCAACGAAACATTTTAAGCATAGTTAATAATAGCCCTTTTTTAAATGAATGGTTGGGGGGGGGGGGGGTAAAACCATGTGGTTAAGCCAATCTCCCTTTAGCTGTGAAGGCAGCAGAGGGGTGTGTACATATGCCACATCTGCAAAGCTTTGTATGGTGGAGCAGCAAACACAATCCCTGCTGTTACATTCAGCAGAAAATGCTTTAACATTTGTTTGAAAGTCACAAATAATGCTCTTAATGTTTGTAATATGTGTGAATTGTGTCATTTGTTTCCCTTTGCAGAGATAATGTAACATTCCCTACAATTCATTCCTAAAAGAAAATAGAACTAAAGGAAACAATAGTCCAGCTGAGAGAGAGTTTTTGAAATACTCTGTTCCAATGTGTTAGGAAATGTTAAAGAAATTTTAAAGATATACTTTGTAATAAAGAATCATTTTTTTTACTTTTAATATGTTGTAATGTCTGTATCGGTACCAAGAAAGTCAATTTGCCTTTTGCATTTTCTGTCATTTAAAAAAAAAATAAAAAATAGCCGTATGCCTGTTTTTTGTTTTAACCCCAGCGCTAAACTAACTATGCAATGATCTCCCTGTGCTATTGTGTTTTGTATTGTGTCTGACGCCTCCCCCCCCCCCCCCCCCTCTCATAACACACTGCCCATTGGCTGCTAGCGTTAATCGAATGCAGAACAGCTGTTGGTTTTCCAGCATGCCCGTTCGACAGAAGTCAGTCGTGAGATCAGTTGCTGTTGGACAATCTACTGTAATGGCTGATTTTGGCCGATATTCATCCTGTGTGTAAAGGGTTTTAAGGAGATTTGACCAGAAGAGGTAAAGAACATTCGGGCAATATAGAAAATAGCCTAACGCTATAGGAAAAGAACATTTGGGGGGCGCATGCGCGGCGAGATGCAGAGAGGCAGCGTGTGATAACAGCTCAGCCGGTCCGCGAGCTAACAGGCCGAATCCCCAGGGCTATATTCCGCATCCAGCTTTAAAAAAAAAAACGCACCCCTGTGGGAGACACATGCATGCCTACAGAGAGGAGCGGACGTCCACGCCGCTCTAAACACAATCTTACCTACTTTCTTCTGGAAGCAGGCCAAAGCAGCATTAAGATTTTCCAAAATGGCGCCGGCTCCAGCTCTCACGCGGCCACAAAGAAGGCCCCATCGCTGCTCCAATGCAATGCAGAGAACTGTGAGTCCACGGCTCCCCTCTCTAAAGCTGACCTAGATGCCAGCCTCTCTGCTATTTTTGATAAGTTGGTAGATAAAATAGAGAGAGAAGTCCACAAATCCACTGCTGCTCTGTCTCAAGAAATTGCAGGCATTGGCAATTGCACTGATGTCCTGGAAACAAAACATGACGAATTATCACTAGCTCACAATGATATGAGGAGAGACTATGAATCCCTAGCTGACAGTTTTGCATTTATGCAAGCCCAAGTGGAAGATTTAGACAACCGAAACAGACGCCACAACATTAGGGTCCGTGGGGTGCCTGAAACAGTCACAGAACTCATGCCTGCGGTCTCCAAAGTTTTCCACAAGCTGTTGCCTGACAAGCCACTGTCTGCATTTGTCTGTGATAGAATCCATAGAGCCCTCTGCCCAAACCCCCCCCCCCCCCCGACAAGACAAGAGATATGGACCATATTACAGTGGGGAGATGTCTGTGGATATTACAGTGGGGAGATGTCTGTGGATATTACAGTGGGGACTACATATGGGTAGTGGTGATCTGAAAAATGTATGTGCATTATAATTTTATCAAAATTAGGCGATTAATTGATTTAAAAAAAACAAAAAACGATCAATCAAACACGAATTGTGTTTTTTCATTCCCAGGTAGGGGGCCCGCATGCACTCGCCCGGCTGTGCTGTCACTGGCTCCAGCACATGCTGATCACCGGTTTCCGGCCAATAATTTATGGCCATGACCCGCTGATCAAGTGAAAGGTGAGAGCTTTGTGCATGTAAACAACACAAAGCTCTCTATTGACAGCAGCAATGTGTCCGTTTTTGTTTCCCTGCAAAGCGTACACAGTAAACACTTTACACATAGTTAAAGCCCTTTGATGTTAACCCCTTCCCAGCCAGTGTCGGTAAATATTGGTACTGAACACTGTATTAATGTCACTGAAGAGGTCAGGGACAGTTAGCCAGTTCCCACAAAAGTGTCAGTGTCCCCATACTATCGCAGTCCCGCTATAAGTCACTGATCAGTGCCATTACTAGTATAATTTAAATAAATAAATAAAAATCTCAGTATATATCCCATAGTTTGTAGTTGCTATTACTTTTACGCTTTTACACTTATTGGGATTTTTTTTCTACCAAAGACATATAGCAGAAAAATTGTGGTTTAAAGTAAAATTTGAGTTAAGCACATATATCTGCAGTATTTTGTTATCTCTTTTCAATGAGCTAAGTCTTATAGCTCTCTTCTGAGCAGTTCCTCTGTTATCGGCCTGAGAACTCCTGACATTATTTTTTTACTTTTTAGACAAAAGCAGCCAGAATCTTTTGTCAAAGGAGGTTGCTAAAATAGATTAGCAGAGAGCAGCTCCTATTACAAAACAGCTCTGAGGCCGCGTACACACGGAGGCAACGGACGGACCGTTTCCAGCAGACATGTCTCCTCCGGATTTTCGTCCGACGGTGTGTACACATCATCGGATGAAAATCTCCTCGGCCAGGGAACGCGGTGACGTTGACGCCGCCACGTCACCAAACCCGGAAAAAAAATGCTTCCGCGCATGCGTTGAATCCATTCGACGCATGCACGGACAGTTCTGTCCGCTGGTTAGTGTACTAACCAGCGGACAGATCCAACGGACAGGTTTGTAGCGGACAAATTTCAAAGCATGCTTTGAAATTTGTCCGGTGGACAAACCTGTCTGCTCACTCGTACACACGATCGGATTTGTCTGCTGAAACGGTCCGTCGGACCGGTTTCAGCAGATAAATTAGATCGTGTGTACGCGGCCTAAGAGTCTCTGCCTATGATGAGAGCATTTAACCCCTTCATCGGCCCGCTAGCTGGGATATAAGTGCCCCGCTAGCAGCCAAATAGCGCCACTAGAATGACAGTCCAGTGTGAAAGCAGCGGAGTTCCGCTAAAAAAAAAAGATAAAGTCAGCAGCTACAAATACTGTAGCTGTTGGCTTTTAATATATGGACACTTACCTGTCCTGGACGCATGCAATGTCAGCACCCAAAGTCGATCTCTCCCTCGGGTGCTGCTGCCGCCATCTTCGGTAAGGGAATCAGGGAGTGATGGGCTAACTTTACTGTTTAGTTTTTTTTTTTTAATTCATTAACCACTTTCCGCCCGGCCAATAGCCGATTTACGGCCGGGAAGTGGTTATGAAATCGTGACAGGCCGTTCTCAAACGTCCTGCACGATTTCATGCCGCACGCGCCCGTGCGGGCGCGCAGCGATCGGTGATGCGGGGTGTCAGTCTGACACCCTGCACCTCCGATCTCGGTAACGAGTCTCCGGCGGAGCCTCGTTACCACGTGATCAGCCGTGTCCAATCACGGCTGATCACGATGTAAACAGGAAGAGCCGCCGACGGCTCTTCCTCACTCGCGTCTGACAGACGCGAGTAGAGGAGAGCCGATCAGCGGCTCTCCTGACAGGGGGGGTTCGCGCTGATTGTTTATCAGCGCAGCCCCCCCTCGGATCGCCACACTAGACCACCAGGGAAATAAAAAAATACCAAAAAAAGGGGCAAAAAAAAAAAAAAATGACAAAAAAAAAAAGTCAGCAAAAAAAAAAAAAAAAGGGGGGCAGTAAAAAAAAAATGATGCCAATCAGTGCCCACACATGGGCACTGATTGGCAACATTGATCCATCAGTGCCACCCCTCAGTGATCATCAGTGCCACCCCAGTGTCTGTCAGTGCCACCCCACAGTGCCAATCTATGCCCAGTGCCCACCTATCAGTGCCCACCTGTGCCACCTATCAGTGCCCACCTGTGCCGCCTATCAGTGCCCACCTATGCTGCCTATCAGTGCCCACCTGTGCCGCCTATGAGTGCCCACCTGTGCCCACCTGTGCCGCCTATGAGTGCCCACCTGTGCCGCCTATGAGTGCCCATCAGTGCCGCCCATGAGTGCCCATCAGTGCCGCCCATGAGTGCCCATCAGTGCCGCCCATGAGTGCCCATCAGTGCCCCATACCAGCGCCGCCTATCAGTGCCCATCAGTGCTACCTAATCGGTGCCCATCAGAACTACCTCATCGGTGCCCATCAGTGCCACCTCATCGGTGCCCATCAGTGCCACCATATCAGTGCCCGTAATTGAAAGAGAAAACATACTCATTTACACAAATTTTTTATTTTTTTTTCAAAATCTTCGCTCTATTTTTAGTTGTTGCGCAAAAAAAAAAAACCGCAGAGGTGATCAAATACCACCAAAAGAAAGCTCTATTTGTGGGGAAAAAAGGACGCCAATTTTGTTTGGGTGCAGTGTAGCATGACCGCGCAATTGTCATTCAAATTGCGACAGTGCTGAAAGCTGAAAATTGGCTTGGGCGGGAAGGTGCGTAAGTGCCTGGTATGGAAGTGGTTAAAGTATATTTTTTCCCAAAAACCATGCGACATAAAATATTGCAACAATCGCTATTTTATTTCCTAGGGTCTCTGCTAAAAAAAATATATAATGTTTGGGGGTTCTACGTGATTTTCTAGCAGAAAATACAGGATTTTTACTTGTAAGCAACAAGCGTCAAAAAAGATTTAGGGCCAGATTCAGAGAGCCATTACGCCGGCGTTACAGGAGATGCGCTGCGTAAGTCTAAATCTGCGCATGCGTATCGATGCGCCTCATTCCCAAAACGATATACGCATGAAATCTAATTTTTTTCGACCGGCGTAATTTCGATAGACCGGCGCATCCGTGCACCCAAAACAGCGCTAGACACACCATTGATTTGCTAGTCAAATATGCAAATGAGGGAGTTACGGGGATCCACAAAAGTAAGTTGGTGCAGCGCAGGCTACGCGTTGTGCGCAACAGCTGCACGTCCTGTCTAAAATTAGTCTATATAAAAGGTGGTATAAAATTAGACAATCCGTCTACATGTCAGCTAAAGCAACACTGTTAGGAACGAGCTGAGCAGTCACACTTGCAGGACAACAAACTGTATGCCAACATGCCAGGGGCATCCATGCTCATAGCTATACTACTGACTTTAGATGAGCAAAGAAGGAGGAGGGCACGGGAGAGGATTTTTTTTTTCAAAAACTTTTTATTTGCATTTATAAACATTACAAAAAAAAATATACATACATAACATACATACAATCTACAAACACGGTCTCACTATCTTTCAATAGCCCTTTAAAACCTTGATGGATATAATAATCTAATCGAATACAATATTCTTATCTGATACAAGCCCCTCACTCTTCACGGGAGAGGATATATCACACACGCATAGACATCTTTGGAATGAGTGATTCTGAGGTGTATCGCATCTTCAGATTCACCCCTCATGCCATCATGGAATTAATCACAACCCTGCAGGAGGATATCACCAGCCCAACACATGACACCCATGACAGCTACATATACAATCCTAGCCCCATCCCCACAGATTTCGAACAGAACATGTATGGGGACAGCTGGCTGGTTGGTGAGTGTCATGGGTGGCAGGCATGACTGTCCCCCCCATGATGCTGAAATCACAAGGGACACATGCACTACTAACATTCTCCTGTCTTATCCCTTCAGGGTGACTCTGCATATGCACTGGGACCCCATCTCATGACTCCTATCCGGAACCCCCCATGGTACCCTCTTGTACTCCCCAAACTTTGTATGCCAGATTATCGGTGTATGTTGCATGCTGCACAACTTCGCAGTGAGAAAGGGCCTGGAGATTGACATAAGTGATGACCTGACCCCCGAACCAGACAATCCCCCCCTAACCGAGGCTACCCCGTCTTCTGAGGGAAGAGCAGCCAGGAGACAGCTCACATTAGGCATCTTTGCACATTAAACACACACATTAATCATGGCACAATGAGAATGCATGCATGCACACCACTGTGGTCCCTAGCACAGACACATCACATCCTCATCAAATTGGATTAGCACAAGCCCACCATGCAGGACTTGTGAGCAGCAACACCACAGGTCCAATTATGTCACTGTACATTCATACACCATTCATATGGACCTGGGGATCACTTCTCCACCACAAATGAGGGACACCCCTTTTCCGGCAGGAATGTCACCCCCACATTACAAAATCATTCACAAACAGAACCAAAAAAATAAAACATTTAAAAAAATGACCAGCAAAAATATAATTTAAAAAAAAAAACACAACAAAGAAAACACAGAAAAGACAAAAATCACTCTGCAAAACACTATCCAAAACAGTCACCAAATATCTCAAAGACACGTCAAAAAGCACCTTGCTGTATAGGAAGGGATACAAATGGATGTAGTTTTGCAAAGGAAGGACGTTTGTCTGTCTATTTAAGCTCTCTGCATAGCTCACTAAGTTGCCCGGGCCTAGTTCAAATCTCACTGATTGCGCCGTGCCGCGGTGTGAGCATGCGCACAGAGGTGCTGACCATGGTCTGCTTCATGTGCGCATGCGCGATCTGGCTGGCCCTTCATTTGCATGGGGTCACGGCTCCTTTCAATGTAACACGCCCACGTCCTTCCCAATTTGAATTACTCCGCCTTACGCCTCGGAAATTACGTTGCACGGGCGCAAATTTCTGCGCAAATACTACGAGGATACAGTGATTGTGCCTCTACATTGCCCGGTCTAATGTAAAGGAGGTGCGCTAATCCGGTCAAAATATGCGCCAATGTACTTGAATCTGGCCCTAAGTCTTTAAATGGTTAACCTGAGAACTTCTTCTTCAAGGAGTTCAGTTAATTGAAGTTGAAACATTGTATTCTTATCTCTGACTTGGCAGGCTGCCCAGGAGAGAGAAGTAAACTTCTCAGGCAACGTGCATTGACTTCTATACAGAAGCTTTTTAGCAAGTCGCGCTGAGGTTTAATCACGCTGAAATATCGGCTTCCTTTCCCAGCAAAATCGGCCGATGCCGATTGATTAAAAAACACCAAATATCGACCGCCAATGACCACACATATGCGCGACAAGCCACGCCCCCATGCATTCCTTGGATAAAGGAGGGCTTTGCCTCAGAAGAGATGAGTTTTAATCATTCTCCTGAAGGCCAAGTGGTCCGACTCCAGTCGGATGGTGGTAGGTAGTGCATTCCACAGTCGCGGTCCTTGGACAGCAAATCTCCGATCTCCTTTGGATTTGTATCTTGCCTTTGGTATGTGCAGGAGATTTTGATTTGTGGATCGCAGAGTGCGATTGGGGTTGTGGGGTTTTATTTTTTCGCATAGATATTGGGGAGCGTTTCCTTGAATACACTTGTGTGTTAGGCAAAGTGCCTTAAAAGTGATTCCGTCTTTCACTGGTAGCCAGTGAAGCGATCTAAGCTAAAGGGAGATTGACTCCCATGGTTTTTTACCAGTCACTAATCGTGCAGCCGTATTTTGAACAACTTGCAGAGGAGTGATTTGGTATTTGGGAAGACCTAAGTAGAGGGCGTTTGCATAGTCGAGTCTGGAATTGACGATAGTTCCCACCACAACTGCAATGTCCTCTTTAGGAATAAAATGGGTGAGTCGGCGTAACTGGCGCAGCAGATGGTGGGATCCGCTGACTACCGCCCCTATTTGTGCATCCATTGTCATGTAGGAGTCAAAAATGACTCCGAGACTTTTGACTTTGGCGCTCGGGCTGATGATTTTTCCTAGGATGGGTGGTGGGGTCCAAATTGAGGTGGGGTGACTTTTCCTGTTTGCGTGAAACAGGAGAAGCTCCGTTTTTGAACCATTGAGTTTAAGATAGCTGGATGTCATCCAGCTATCTATTAGGGTGAGCGTTCTCTCTAATCCTGGGGAGTGATCCTTTCCATTACTGACGTGGAGATACAGTTGAGTATCGTCTGCGTAGGAATGGTAAAGTAGCTTCTGGTTGCTGATGATCTCAAAGAGGGGGCGGAGATAGATATTGAACAGTACCGGTGACAAGGGAGATCCCTGAGGGACTCCGCATGATACCGTACGCATTTCTGACGTGAAAGATCCCAATTTCACTGTTTGTGATCTGTTTTCCAAGAAGGAAGAGAACCAGGGTAGATTCTCTTCTGCGACTTTAGCCACTTCAGCTAGCCTAGCAAGTAGTAGTCTGTGGTCTACCGTGTCAAAGGCCGCACTTAGGTCCAACAGGATCAGGAGAGAATATTCTCCTTCATCTGCGGCCTCTAGAATATCATCCCATATTTTTACCAGAGCAGTTTCAGTTCCGTGCTCGGCCGGAAGCCTGATTGAAACGTATCAAGTAATTTTGGGGTTTTTAAATGCTGTTGTACAACTTCTTTCTCCATTATTTTGGAGAAAACATTTAGACCCATTATGGGTCTCCTATTGTTCGGGTCTTTCAGGTCAAGGGTGGGTTTTTTCAGGATAGGTTTTATGGTACCTTGTTTCAACAAGGCAGGCACCATGCCCTCTTCGAATGATTGGTTTATGAGCTGCGTGATAGCTGGTGCCAGTATATCGGCACTTTCTTTCAGCAGTTTAGTGGGAATGATGTCATTGGGTGCTGTGCTGTTGCGCAGAGTCCCAATGATGTTTCTGCGCAAATACCACGAGGATACGGTGATTGTGCCTCTACATTGCCCGGTCTAATGTAAAGGAGGTACGCTAATCCGGTCAAAATATGCGCCAATGTACTTGAATCTGGCCCTAAGTCTTTAAATGGTTAACCTGAGAACTTCTTCTTCACGGAGTTCAGTTAATTGAAGTTGAAACATTGTATTCTTATCTCTGACTTGGCAGGCTGCCCAGGAGAGAGAAGAAAACTTCTCAGGCAACTTGCATTGACTTCTATACAGAAGCTTTTTAGCAAGTCGCGCTGAGGTTTAATCACGCTGAAATATCGGCTTCCTTTCCCAGCAACATCGGCCGATGCCGATTGATTAAAAATCACCAAATATCGACCGCCAATGACCACACATATGCGCGACAAGCCACGCCCCCATGCATTCCTTGGATAAAGGAGGGCTTTGCCTCAGAAGAGATGAGTTTTAATCATTCTCCTGAAGGCCAAGTGGTCCGACTCCAGTCGGATGGTGGTAGGTAGTGCATTCCACAGTCGCGGTCCTTGGACAGCAAATCTCCGATCTCCTTTGGATTTGTATCTTGCCTTTGGTATGTGCAGGATATTTTGATTTGTGGATCGCAGAGTGCGATTGGGGTTGTGGGGTTTTATTTTTTCGCATAGATATTGGGGAGCGTTTCCTTGAATACACTTGTGTGTTAGGCAAAGTGCCTTAAAAGTGATTCCATCTTTCACTGGTAGCCAGTGAAGCGATCTAAGCTAAAGGGAGATTGACTCCCATGGTTTTTTACCAGTCACTAATCGTGCAGCCGTATTTTGAACAACTTGCAGACGAGTGATTTGGTATTTGGGAAGACCTAAGTAGAGGGCGTTTGCATAGTCGAGTCTGGAATTGATGATAGTTCCCACCACAACTGCAATGTCCTCTTTAGGAATAAAATGGGTGAGTCGGCGTAACTGGCGCAGCAGATGGTGGGATCCGCTGACTACCACCCCTATTTGTGCATCCATTGTCATGTAGGAGTCAAAAATGACTCCGAGACTTTTGACTTTGGCGCTCGGGCTGATGATTTTTCCTAGGATGGGTGATGGGGTCCAAATTGAGGTGGGGTGACTTTTCCTGTTTGCGTGAAACAGGAGAAACTCCGTTTTTGAACCATTGAGTTTAAGATAGCTGGATTTCATCCAGCTATCTATTAGGGTGAGGGTTCTCTCTAATCCTGGGGAGTGATCCTTTCCATTACTGACGTGGAGATACAGTTGAGTGTCGTCTGCGTAGGAATGGTAAAGTAGCTTCTGGTTGCTGATGATCTCAAAGAGGGGGCGGAGATAGATATTGAACAGTACTGGTCACAAGGGAGATCCCTGAGGGACTCCGCATGATACCGTACGCATTTCTGACGTGAAAGATCCCAATTTCACTGTTTGTGATCTGTTTTCCAAGAAGGAAGAGAACCAGGGTAGATTCTCTTCTGCGACTTTGGCCACTTCAGCTAGCCTAGCAAGTAGTAGTCTGTGGTCTACCGTGTCAAAGTCCGCACTTAGGTCCAACAGGATCAGGAGAGAATATTCTCCTTCATCTGCGGCCTCTAGAATATCATCCCATATTTTTACCAGAGCAGTTTCAGTTCCGTGCCCGGGCCGGAAGCCTGATTGAAACGTATCAAGTAATTTTTGGGTTTTTAAATGCTGTTGTACAACTTCTTTCTCCATTATTTTGGAGAAAACATTTAGACCCATTATGGGTCTCCTATTGTTCGGGTCTTTCAGGTCAAGGGTGGGTTTTTTCAGGATAGGTTTTATGGTATCTTGTTTCAACAAGGCAGGCACCATGCCCTCTTCGAATGATTGGTTTATGAGCTGCGTGATAGCTGGTGCCAGTATATCAGCACTTTCTTTCAGTAGTTAAGTGGGAATGATGTCATTGGGTGCTGTGCTGTTGCGCAGAGTCCCAATGATGTTTCTGCGCAAATACTACGAGGATACGGTGATTGTGCCTCTACATTGCCCGGTCTAATGTAAAGGAGGTGCGCTAATCCGGTCAAAATATGCGCTAATGTACTTGAATCTGGCCCTAAGTCTTTAAATGGTTAACCTGAGAACTTCTTCTTCACGGAGTTCAGTTAATTGAAGTTGAAACATTGTATTCTTATCTCTGACTTGGCAGGCTGCCCAGGAGAGAGAAGAAAACTTCTCAGGCAACTTGCATTGACTTCTATACAGAAGCTTTTTAGCAAGTCGCGCTGAGGTTTAATCACGCTGAAATATCGGCTTCCTTTCCCAGCAAAATCGGCCGATGCCGATTGATTAAAAAACACCAAATATCGACCGCCAATGACCACACATATGCGCGACAAGCCACGCCCCCAATGCGCTGGAAATTTCCGCGCCAAAGCAATATGCGTGCGAAAAATCCCAGCGAAGATTGCGGGCCACATCCATGAGTCACACCCTGCTCTTGTATAAAAACTGCACTGTTTGCTATTCATTCTTTCTTCTGGATGCAGAGTTGTGGCTAAATTGAGTGCTGTCTCATCAACTTTATTCTAAAGGTAAGTCACATATTTAACTATAACCTGCTCGAAAGAATCCCTTCATTACCATGTGCTTCCACTGAACATTTCCCTAAAGTGTTTTTATTTGCTAATAATTTCTAATTTGTTTCCCAATACCATGCTGTGTTTAGGAAATCTCTTTTTCTGCGCATCCCCCCCAAAAAAATAATAATACCTGAATTAAGGATGGCGCTAGGCCAGGAGTCGCCAGGGAAGGGTTCATCCCAGCAAACCCAAAGGCCACAAGGGCGTTAACCCCCCTTTTCTGATCAAGAAAATCGTGTTCTGGTGGCGAGCTATTTAGAAAGGCACAACTAAATCCGGGGCCTGGCATCTCCCGTGTGAGTGTTCCGGAAAGGGAACGCCTATGGCAGCATATCGCTGTGGCAGTGAGTGCAGTGGGAGGCCGTGCTTGCCGTACCACTGACAAAGTGCAGAAGCACTTGCATGACCTGGTGGGGCGGCTCAGGAGGTTACTTGGCACGTGGGCTCACCAGGGGTATGTAACCAGACGGGGTGTGGCTCCATCCCATCTGAGCCAGCTCAGGGACTACCAGAGGCAATTGCTGGATATCATCAGCCTGGAGACAGTTGTTGGTGTTAATTCTCGGGATGAAACTGATGATATCCAGCATGGCAAGTTAAAATCACATGTACCATTTTAAAGGTGTGTCTTGATGAGGGAACATGTTGGATTTTTTTGCTTGAATTGCAGCCCAAAGTCCTGTGTCATCTACCCCTGGCAGCCCCTCTAACAGCAACCACCTGAAGAGCCGCCCATACATACTGAACAGGTCCCCCCCTGGTAAGTAATCAAATGAGCTCTGCTTTGTTTGCCAAAATACAACAGTAAGAGGAAACCTACATTTAACCTTAAAAATATCTTCACAGCAACACACCAGCAGGAGGAGGAGGAGGCAGCGGCGGCGAGCACCTTCCCACTGCAGCGAACCAGGAGGAAGAGCTAGGTAGGATGTTTTTAACTGCCAACGCCCCATATGCTTGTAGATTAAAAGAAATGTGGTGGTGGTGGGAGGGGGTTAGGTGGGTGCTCATGCTTTATATTTAGAATTCAGTGAATAGGGTGTCCTCCATTGCAAAGCAAACACTCACACATATATTGAGGGCAAAGGCCTCTTTACTGGTGGTTTTGGGCTGGTTTACCAGTGCCAACATTTGCATTTGAAGCCTTTGCCAAGCTAGGTCACATTGAAATATTAGTCCACGTGATTCACAAAGACAAACTGGGCAAAATGTTTGTTCGTAATGAAAGATTATTCTGGATGTTTACTTACTTTATTTTGTTTGTTTGAACTGCAGATCCTCAGTTGATTATGGCTGCTGCTGGAGTGGGGGATGATACTGCATCCAATGTGGGGGTATGTGCAAGTCAGAAAATGTGTGGGGAACATTGAAAGGAGTCCTATGTACTTGTTGTAATGCAAGACTTTTTTGGGGGGTTTTAGGCTTTTGAAGAAAATGCAGCGGCTTCTGCTGACCTGCCTCCACAGGTGGCAAGTTCAAATAGTGAATCTTCTTTGCCACAAGTGTTTACACATAACCTTTATATTTGTTGCTTGCCCACCTTGTCAATTGATCCATCAAGTTGCTTTTATAAAGGGTTGACATAGCCATGGAAACTAAGGGGTTATTTTTCTTAAATAGGATAGTGTCTAATCTGAAGCATCTGGGCATGTTAATCAATCGTTATCTAAATTCATCTTGTTCCAAACATTTGGTTTGAAAAACTTGTTATTTTAGCAACGTTTTTGTAAAAATTTCTGTTTAAGTCTCCTGTGTTAAGTAAAGCAGCCTTGAACATGATCTATTCTTTGGGCAAATGGCATCCACTTTTACTACCGTTTGTGTGTTCAGCAATGCAAATGATTTGTTTTCTAATTGAATCTTTTTTATTTTTTTGTGTTTCTTTCCAGCCCACATTGGATACAGCAGAATCAGCACCCCTGCCACCTGGGCGAAGGCAACTTATCGATCTTGGTGAAAGGTTGGCTACCCAGGTGGATAGATTATGGGAGCAAGGTAGGCCTTTTACACAAATTAATTATGTAGAAAGGACACTTGAGCTCCTACAGCAAGACTTGAGCCAACAAGCTCAATACCTCCAGCAATTGAGTGAGTGAGTGAAAAACTTATAGAGCGCAACTCTTGCGAACTGAATCGCCTCTGGGCGCTGTTTGCATTCCTTGGATAAAGGAGGGCTTTGCCTCAGAAGAGATGAGTTTTAATCATTCTCCTGAAGGCCAAGTGGTCCGACGCCAGTCGGATGGTGGTAGGTAGTGCATTCCACAGTCGCGGTCCTTAGACAGCAAATCTCCGATCTCCTTTGGATTTGTATCTTGCCTTTGGTATGTGCAGGAGATTTTGATTTGTGGATCGCAGAGTGCGATTGGGGTTGTGGGGTTTTATTTTTTCGCATAGATATTGGGGAGCGTTTCCTTGAATACACTTGTGTGTTAGGCAAAGTGCCTTAAAAGTGATTCCGTCTTTCACTGGTAGCCAGTGAAGCGATCTAAGCTAAAGGGAGATTGACTCCCATGGTTTTTTACCAGTCACTAATCGTGCAGCCGTATTTTGAACAACTTGCAGACGAGTGATTTGGTATTTGGGAAGACCTAAGTAGAGGGCGTTTGCATAGTCGAGTCTGGAATTGACGATAGTTCCCACCACAACTGCAATGTTCTCTTTAGGAATAAAATGGGTGAGTCGGCGTAACTGGCGCAGCAGATGGTGGGATCCGCTGACTACCGCCCCTATTTGTGCATCCATTGTCATGTAGGAGTCAAAAATGACTCCGGGACTTTTGACTTTGGCGCTCGGGCTGATGATTTTTCCTAGGATGGGTGGTGGGGTCCAAATTGAGGTGGGGTGACTTTTCCTGTTTGCGTGAAACAGGAGAAGCTCCGTTTTTGAACCATTGAGTTTAAGATAGCTGGATGTCATCCAGCTATCTATTAGGGTGAGGGTTCTCTCTAATCCTGGGGAGTGATCCTTTCCATTACCGACGTGGAAATACAGTTGAGTGTCGTCTGCGTAGGAATGGTAAAGTAGCTTCTGGTTGCTGATGATCTCAAAGAGGGGGCGGAGATAGATATTGAACAGTACCGGTGACAAGGGAGATCCCTGAGGGACTCTGCATTATACCGTACGCATTTCTGACGTGAAAGATCCCAATTTCACTGTTTGTGATCTGTTTTCCAAGAAGGAAGAGAACCAGGTTAGATTCTCTTCTGCGACTTTGGCCACTTCAGCTAGCCTAGCAAGTAGTAGTCTACCGTGGTCTACCGTGTCAAAGGCCGCACTTTGGTCCAACAGGATCAGGAGAGAATATTCTCCTTCATCTGCGGCCTCTAGAATATCATCCCATATTTTTACCAGAGCAGTTTCAGTTCCGTGCCCGGGCCGGAAGCCTGATTGAAACGTATCAAGTAATTTTTGGGTTTTTAAATGCTGTTGTACAACTTCTTTCTCCATTATTTTGGAGAAAACATTTAGACCCATTATGGGTCTCCTATTGTTCGGGTCTTTCAGGTCAAGGGTGGGTTTTTTTCAGGATAGGTTTTATGGTACCTTGTTTCAACAAGGCAGGCACCATGCCCTCTTCGAATGATTGGTTTATGAGCTGCGTGATAGCTGGTGCCAGTATATCGGCACTTTCTTTCAGCAGTTTAGTGGGAATGATGTCATTGGGTGCTGTGCTGTTGCGCAGAGTCCCAATGATGTTTTTAGTGGCAGGGATGGAGATGGGTTTTAAGGTGAATTTCTGTGCTTGAGGCGGGTGTATACTGGTATCAGGGTTGGGATTCATGCAGATTCCATTTTGCTCAATGCTTAGTCGGATTTTTTCGATTTTATTAATGAAATGATCCGATAGTTCGTTGCAAAATTCTTGTGAATCAGCATTGGGGGGCTCTAGGCAGGCTGGATACATCGATTGTGAAACCAGCTTGAAGAGTTCCCGAGGGCGGTTTAGGGCCTTGGTGATGATGTTGGCAAAATGATTTTTTTTCGCCATAAAGATTTCCTTATGATATTTCTTCGTTATTGACTTATAAATAGTGAGGTTTCTATCTGAAGAGCTCCTTTTCCATGCAGCTTCTGCTCTTCGACGCTCTTGCTTTAGCAACGTCAGCTGGTCGTTAAACCAGCCGGTGTTGTTTTTCCGAATGCAAGTTTTGCGTTTTGGTGCCACCCAGTCGGCGGACTGAAGTAGCGCCTTGTTGCTGGCGTCCAGTGTTTCTACTGCTGTTTGTTTATGTTGTATTGGGGAATTTTTTTTCCTACGGTGGTTTTGAAGATTTCCGAGTGGAGCTTCTTCTGAGACCTAGTCCAGTGAGTTATCACCGGTTTTCTTGTTTTATTTGGCCTGAGGTGACTGGCGAGTTTAAATTTAATGGCATGATGATCAGTCCATGGTAGTGGCTCATTTTGCCCGATCTCAATTTCCAAATCCTGTTTGAAAATGAGATCGAGGGTATGGCCTGAGACATGAGTGGGGTCTCGTATTAATTGCTGCAGACCTAATCCTTCTAGATGGTCGATGCAAGCGTCAGCGATGGGGTCCAACGATGAGTTGGCCCAGAGGTTGAAATCCCCAAGCACCAAAAGGTGTTTGATGCTTAGGGTGTAAGAGGAGATAAATTCTGTTAATGACGCGACAAGGTCAGTTTTTGGGCCAGGGGGTCTGTAGCACAGTAACATATGGACCGTGTCTTGGGGATTTGAAAGAACAATTGCAGCGTATGGACCAGAATCAGACTTCACAACTTGTACTGTTGACTACAGCTCTTAACAACCAGACTGGAGTCCTTAGGCAAAGTCGTGAAGAGATTCGGGCCCTGCGTTTAGCGGTACAGCAACTAAATGCAACAATCGTCAGATGCTCTCACAGCAGGGGCAGTAGCAGTGAAGAGAAAGGTGTTGTGTTGCTACAAGATGAGCATGTTGCCAGGCCAGGGCCTGAAAGCTAGGGGGTGGCTGATTCTGAATTCCCCCCGGTGGACCCTCCCTCCAAATTAGATACTCTCCCCCACTTCCTCACATGGGCCCATAGACCCAAACACCCCATTCTGATCCTTCACATTACACAGCATCTCCCTGTTCCCATAGTTCTAACATGCCCCCACCTGACCAGCCTACATCAATAGCACCTACCTCCACTTCACTTTTCTCCTTGCCCTCTGCCACACACACCTCCAGACACGCTCAACCTGACCTCTCCCCTTATTCAACTTTCACTACCCCTCTTCGCGAAAGCCCAAATCCCCAAATCCGTTCTTATTTACCAGCCCAAAATGTAATTCCCTCTACTTTACCCATTTTCAGCCTCCTGATCAACCTTGCCCTCCAAAGTTTCACTCCCCTCCCTGGGTTCACCTTTTCCCTCTTGGCACAATCCACCTCTCATACCTTCCCCACCCCTCAGGCACAACCCTTCTCCAGTAACCCACTCCAGGAACCACAGCAGCCGCATTAATGCAGCCCCTGCTTTTTTATATTGTTTTATGATCTATTTTCTGTTAAATGTCATCATTAAATTTACTTTCCCTTTATGTTTGAATGTTTTTTTTAAATAAAATTTCTGTTTGAATAGGAGGCTTCCCTTTTTTTTGTTTTTTAAATAGATATTTCACTCTGTAAATGAAAGTCCACATAAACACTATGGGCCAGATTCAGGTAGATGAGAGTATCTTTCCTCTGGAGTAACGCTTCTCATTTACGTTACTCTGAAGACCCTTTCAGCGCAAGTCCTGTAATTCACATAGCAGTTGCGCGTAAACTTGCGCCAGAGTAACGATAATGCGCTGGCGTAACCCGACGCAAGTGGAAGTGGGTGTGATCATATGTAAATGATGGGCGGAGCCCAGCGCAGAGGCTTACGTTCAGCGCATCATCCACGGAGCATGCGCAGTGAGTGCGGCTCCACTCGCCCCCCTTGTGCGCATGCTCACAACTTCCGTCGGCACCACTTCCTGGGAAACGTCAGCGCAATGCGTTCCGCTGGGCGCTTAAAAGCGCTGGCGGAAACGCCATTCCGGCGCAAAAGTAGTTCCGCTTCCCCCCACCCCAGGGAAGATACTTTTGTGCTGTGATGGCTGCTCCCGCTACCCCCAGAGAGAGGAGGAACCTGAATTTTAATGCCCAGGAGGTCTCAGTGATCATTTCGGCAATGGAGAGGGATAATGAATTTCTCCATGGCAAAAAAAGCCGGAAGACCAGCCGGGAGAGGAAGCAGGGCATCCTGGAGTCGATTGCTGCCAGGGTCAATGTCCTGGGCTACTCCACCCGGACTGCTGGGGACATACAAAAAAAAATTAATGACCTGCGGCGCAAGGTGAGGGACAAGGTGGCCTCCATCAGGAGGTATGAGAGGGGCACAGGTGGTGGTCCCCCATGTCCTGTCACCCTAACCGCAGAGGAGGAGGTGGTTGCTCGCTGCCTGGAGAGGGAGCAGGTGGAGGGGGGTCGCAGGCTATGACTCCATGGAGGAAGGCACAAGGACAGGTAAGTGTTTTATAATCCCCTATTTGTTGTTTTGCATTTGGGGGGGGGGGGAGGGTACATGTGCCAAGTCTGATGGTATACAGGACCAGTTGGCGAGGGATCACGCCAGGCAGACGGAACAGATGGGGGCCATAGCGGTGCACTTGGAGAAAGTGTCTGACAGCTTGGTCTCCGTTGCCAACCTCAGCAACGCAGTGCAGGATGTCAGCTGCAACTGCGCTGCAGTGGTCACCACTTTGGGGGAGGTGCAGGGGGATATCCAGCACCTTACTGCAGCCATCCAGGCCAACAGTGCTGCCATCCGGGACCAGGGGAGGCTGAGTCGGCGGGCCCAGCACTACCAGGTCACCCGTCAGCTCCGGATGCAGGCCCAGACCAACTCCTACCTTGGACGGATAGCCAGGGCCTTGGAGGGCACGCAGGCCACACCTGCCAGGAGTGGCCCACCTGGGGATCAGCCACCTCCAGATGCCCCCCCACCCCCACCCACTCCATCCAGGCAGCTGCGGAGCCAGAGAGGGGCCCCCAGAAGAAGCCCCCGGCATCCCCGATGAGGCCTTATTTTTTTTTTTGTTTTATATTTTTGATTTGGACATACTCAGGTCATGAGTTTATTTTTTCTTTTGCTCAGGTTATGAGATTTTGTTTATTTTATTTATCAGGATATGATATTATTAATTTATTTTTGTACTGCACACGGTCAGGAGTGCAGGGGACAGTGTGAATGGTGTGTGAATGTGAGAGGGTGGCACTCCTGAAAGTAAGGGGTGTCACCCTCGGCCGTGGTGGTGAAGTTAACCCCACGGCTGTATGAATGACGTGTGAAAGGTGTGTGAATGGACAGTGACATCATTGGGGCCTTGACGCTGGCGTTACTGCTCCCAACTCCTACATGCTGGACTTGGGCTAATCCAATGCGATGTGCATGTGGTGTGTGTGATGTAGGGACATCAGTGGTGTACACGCGTGCATTGTCTGTGTGATTAATGTTTTGGGTTAGTGTCCAAAGATGCCTATGGCGAGGACCCTCCTGACTGCTCTTCCATCAGCAGACTGGTTGTCCTCTGGCAGGTGGGGACTGTGTGGGTCGGGGGTCAGGTCATCACGTATGTCAATATGCAGGCCTTTTTTCATAGCAAAGTTATGCAGAATGCAACATGCAGCGATGATCTGACACACGAAGGTAGGGGAATACAATAGGGTCCCCCCAGACTTATCCAGGCATCGGAAACGGGACTTCAAGAGCCCAAATGTTTGCTCCACCACTGCACGGGTTTTGATGTGTGCTTCATTGTATTTTCTCTCTCCTCTGGTTTGGGGGTTCCGGAAAGGAGTCATTAGATGGGGTCCCAGTGCATATGCAGAGTCACCTGTAAGGTAAAAGACAGGAGAATGTTAGTCATGCATGTGCGATTTCTGTTGTGCATCACGGGAGGGGATAGTCATGCCTGACTCCCATGTCACTCACCAATCAGCCAGCTGTCCCCATACATGTTCTGGTTAAATTCTGCTGGGATGGGGCTCTGATTGTATATGTAGCTGTCATGGCTGGACCCGGGGTGTTTGGCACGGACGTGCCATATGAGGCGTTGGGCATCGGCTATCACCTGTACGTTGATGGAATGCCAATGCTTCCGATTGCGGTATATGTGCTCTGTGGCACTGGGGGGCTGTAGGGCCACATGTGTGCAATCAATGGCCCCCACAGTGCGTGGGAATCTGGCAATGTTGTAGAAATCTGTCATTGCCTTCTGCCGCAGCTCCTCAGTGGTGGGTCTGATGAACTGGTTGGACATGCGTCTGAGGATTGCGGGGACAACCTGGTGCACACATCTGCTTATGGAGGACTGTGACATCCCAGCCACCACTCCACTTGTACGCTGGAATGATCCACTGGCAAGGAAATGAAGTGTTGCCAGGACCTTCACCAGTGGCTGCACTGCTTGTGAGCGGTATGTCTTGCTGGTGATGTCATCCTGCAGGGTTGTGGTTAGTTCAAGTATTGTATCAGGGCTGAATCTGAAGAGGCGATACACCTCCTCCTCCCCCATGCCAAAGAGGTTCATACGAGTGCGGTATATCCTCTCACGTGGCCGCCTTCTTGGTTCCGGGGGACCCATCAGTAGTTCTAGGACCACAATTGCCCCTGGCATGTTGGCACACAGAGGTGTTGTCCTTGCAAGTGGGGGTGCTCAGCTAGCTCCTATCGTCGGTAACGCTGCTGTAGCTGCTCTCCTGCTGACCTGTGACCGTCTGGAGTAAAGATAAAGCAGCCTTTTGTAGAAATAACTTTGCGCCGGACGGACCAGATACGCGCGGCGCATGTAGCCAGCGTATGGTGCTAATCCGTTCGTGAATTGGGAAATCTCCCTCATTTGCATATTTGCAGGGGAAATCAATGGGCGCGACTGATGCGCCCAGCGAAAATAAGCGCTGACGATACTCTGGCGTCGGAACGTTCCGCCGGTCGCAAATGACCCGTTATTGGGCGCATCTAGTTTGCTGGGTACGGGCACATAGAAACGACGGCGCATCATCACAGTTACGCGGCGCATATCCAAATACTCCAGCGCAAGTGTTCGTGAATCTGGCCCTATTAGATTTTCATATATATATATATATATATATATATATATATATATATATATATTTTAACAAACGAGACAATATGAGCACAAAGCTTAAAGGGGTTATAAAGGTTTGTTTTGTAATTTCAAAATAGGTTACTTTAAGCTAGTGCATTGTTGGTTCACTTACCCTTTCCTTCTATTTTCCTTCTAAATGTTTTTTTCTTTGTCTGAACTTCTCACTTCCTGTTCCTCATCAGTAAGGTGTTCAGTAAGCCGTTCTAAATGACTTTCCACTGCTCAGATGATGGTGGAAAGCTTACTAAGAAGGAACAGGAAGTGAGAGATTCAAACAAAAACAAAAAATTAGAAGGGAAATGGAAGGAAAAGGTAGAAAATAAAAAACTTTACAACCCCTTTAAGAGCTTCAATTTGTATGCAATATGGCAGGCCCTTGCACTACAGTACATGTTTTGGGTAAAGATGCATTCCAAAAACAAAAGGATTATCAAATTGTGTGTATGGGGCCTAAGTCTGCCATTGCTGGAGTGTTCAGGAGGGAAAGATAAGATTGTGCCAGCTAGGCACACATTGAGCAGAATACCATAGTAGCCTAACTGACCCTTTGCCAGTCTTCTTAAAGCGGATGGTTCACAAAACAAAAAATATTAAAAGCCAGCAGCAACAAATACTGCAGCTGCTGACTTTTAATATTAGGACACTTACCTGTCCTGGAGTCCAGCGCCGTCCGCAGCAGAGGATGAGCGATCGCTCGTTTCTCTGCTGTTCCCCGCTCCATCCACGGTGAGGGAACCAGGAAGTGAAGCGATGCGGCTTCACTGCCCGGTTCCCTACGGCGCATGCGCGAGTCGCGCTGCGCCCGCCGATTGGCTCCAGCTGTGTGCTGGGAGCCGAGTGTTCCCAGCACACAACGGGGGACGGACGGGATGTGATGAAATGCCCGTCTTTTGCCCGTGAATGCTGGGCCGGAAGTGGGTGCAGATACCTGTCTATCTGCACCCCCCTGAGTGTTCGGATCAGCGGATCTTCACTTTAGGGTGGAGATCCGCTTTAACAAATACTATTGGAGTTGTTTACAAAAGGTCATTCCGCTTTGCATCATAAGTGCAAACTGCACTTGGAAGTGCAGTAGCTGTAGATTCAAGTGGGACATGCAAAGAAATGGAAAAACAGCATTTTAGCTTGCAAATGATTGTATAAGAAATTCAGCAGAGCTTCCCCTCATTTCAGATCTACAGCGACAGCGAGTGGATTTCACTTTCATATACAACCCATTTTGACCACTGAGGAGTCTTCCCAAACTTGCACATACCAAACCTAACTTTTGTCAATGATATTTGGCAAACTTGATCCCTGGCAATTTTTAGAAGGAGACAGAAGCACTTTACAATGTTTTTTTTTTTTTACAAAGAATTTTAAAACTAAATATTGTATGAGCTGCAATCCCTTGCAAACATTAACCTTGAAACACAACAACTTTAAAGGTAACAGCGGAAGTTAGAAGAGGTTGTTTTCCTATTGCCATCTGCTACACAACCTTCCTTTTGTAACTAATCACCTGAGATAGTTTTTTGCACTGCAGCAGAAATGGTCCAAATCTGCCCATCGTGCCTCAAGCTAGCAGTCTTGAGCAGACTTGGGCAGATATGTACCGTATATTTTGTACCTGCAGGGTTTCAGAGTGTGTTCAAATTCTAAATATGAAAGGACATATTATCATATAAAGAAAGTTAGGAGAACTATTTGTTGAAAAATATAATTTTATTACAAAATATAAAAACAAACAATCTAGAAAAAAATAAATAAAAATTATTTAAAAGGATAATTTTCAGGTTTATCTTGCGGTGTAAGGCCGAAAACACTTTCCACATACTTAGGCCTCTCTCCGTGCCAGCGGAAAGCAGCGATGACATTGTCCAGAGTAGAGCCTTTAAAAAAAAAAAAAGTGTTCAATCCTGAGTCCCACTTGTGGCAAATAATTGAAATTCTGAATTGTGTCTCAGTGGGTATTTTAGAACAATTGTGAGCCAATAACTTGACACAGCCTTAAACAAACTAGTCACTTAACACATTAATTTAATCTCCAAAGTTGTCTTCATGGAAGTTGGGTCAGTAAATTACTGACATTCACATGTCAAGTGGAGTAGAAGCTGACGCGAACATAAGCCGAGGCACCTAATTTTCCCACAAAAATCGTGACCAATCTTTTGTTGCTTGACTACAATCCTAGAGTGTCCATCTGCGTGCCTCACTGTGCCCCCGACTAGACTGACGTTTAACATGGGAGTCTATGGAAGGGGTGCCTGGCTCTGAAAAATGAGTGATCCCCAGCGCAGACAAAAAAACTTTGCACACTGGTAGAGGAAGAGTAGGGCTACATGTGTGACCATTTTTTGGTCCAGGGGACCAACGGCTGGCTGGTTCAAGGTCCCCAAATTCTGGAAGATCAAGCACTAAAAGATGACTGGAGTATAAGCCGACGGGGGCATTTTCAGCACAGAAAAATGTGCTGCAAATCTCAGATTATACTTGAGTATATATGTTACCTATTTAGTGTTCACAATAGAAGTGTTTGTACATTTCCTGGCCTCTAAATACATGTTCCACAACAGGTCAGTTTCAATCTAGTAAAAATAGAATCAAGGGACTGCCTTAAAAAAAGGCTCTGTGAAAGGTGGATATCAAAGAATAAAGTGGGTGAATAAATGAATTCTTCGTCAGAACCACATTGTCCAAGATTTTTTCCCCTTGTATATACCCCCTGCAAAGTTAAGGTTTCACAAAGATTAGAAGCCTAAAAATCCAGAGATGATCTGCTAATGTTTGTCACCAGGCCCTTGTCCTCTACTTTGTGCTTCAAAACACACCTGAAAACCCTTTTCCAACTATTAGGGGAGGTGGGGGGGATTGGCAATAGAAGTCAATACAAAAAAAACAGAGAATTATTCTTAGGGAGGAAATTAGAAGAAACAAACATACCTCTCTACTCAGGCAGAGAAACATCAGAGGGTGCTAGACAGGGGCGGACTGACCATTCGGTCGGTCAGGCAGAAACCAAGGGCCCCAGAGTCAGGGGGGCCCCATGAGCTACTCAGTCTGCCCCTGGATGTGCCCACAGTTTATTATGCAGGATTAGGAAAGTTTGTGCACCGCAGAGGTAGTGAGTGATGTCATCCCTGCCTGCAGATGATGAGGCTGTATGAGAGGACTAGGTGCTGGCCAGGATTACAGAGCGATCGTGGAGCCATGAGGATTATTGCAATGACAGGCGCTCTGGCCACCTATCCTCCTAGAGAATTCAGCAGAGGGGCGGGGCCACAGTATACATCCATGCCGCTGGGGAAAGCCAGTGAGAGAGCTGGAGGCTGGAGAGGGAAGACACAGTGGAGTCATCATGTCGGAGACAGTCACCTGACCTGCCTTGTTATGTGCAGCAGCAGGTCAGTGTGTAATCACAACATGTCTGTGATTATCAGCCAGGCTAAGTGTTCCTTCTTCCCCAGTGCCCATCTACCAGAAGCTATTCCCTAACACACGGATATCTGTACACTGAGTGTCGAAGTGTACAGATATGCCAGTGTTGCATATAAGGAATAGCTCTCAATATACAGATATCAGTGTCAGGGAAAACACTCAAGTGTATAGATGTCAGTGTAACACATAAGGACTTAGCACTAAGTGATATTCCCTATGTATAACTGACATCTATACACTGAGTGTTTTCCCTGACACTGATATCTGTATATTGAGAGCTATTCCTTGTATACAACACTGATATATCTGTACACTTCGGCAAAAAGAACCATCAGTGGGAAGAATGTCCCTTACATTAGTGGTCAGCAGAAAGAATGTTCCTTGCATTGGTGGTCTGTGCGAATAATGTTCCTTACATTGGTGGTCACCAGAAAGAATGTTCCTCGCATTGGTGGTCACCAGAAAAAAATGTTCCTTGCTTTGGTGGTCTGTGCGAATAATGTTCCTTACATTGGTGGTCAGCAGAAAGAATGCTCCTTACATTGGTGGTCTGTGCGAATAATGTTCCTTACATTGGTGGTCACCAGAAAGAATGTTCCTTGCATTGGTGTGCATTGGTGGTCAGCAGAAAGAATGTTCCTTGCATTGGTGGTCAGCAGAAAGAATGTTCCTTGCATTGGTGGTCACCAGAAAAAATTGTTCCTTGCATTGGTGGTCTGTGCGAATAATGTTTCTTACATTGGTGGTCACCAGAAAGAATGTTCCTCGCATTGGTGGTCACCAGAAAAAAATGTTCCTTGCTTTGGTGGTCTGTGCGAATAATGTTCCTTACATTGGTGGTCAGCAGAAAGAATGCTCCTTACATTGGTGGTCTGTGCGAATAATGTTCCTTACATTGGTGGTCACCAGAAAGAATGTTCCTTGCATTGGTGTGCATTGGTGGTCAGCAGAAAGAATGTTCCTTGCATTGGTGGTCAGCAGAAAGAATGTTCCTTGCATTGGTGGTCACCAGAAAAAATTGTTCCTTGCATTGGTGGTCTGTGCGAATAATGTTTCTTACATTGGTGGTCACCAGAAAGAATGTTCCTTGCATTGGTGGTCACCAGAAGAATGTTCCTTGCATTGGTGGTCACCAGAAGAATGTTCCTTACATTGGGGGTCACCAGAAAGAATGTTCCTTGCATTGGTGGTCACCAGAAAGAATGTTGCTTGCATTGGTGGTCACCAAAAGAATGTTCCTTGCATTGGTGGTCACCAGAAGAATGTTCCTTACATTGGGGGTCAGTAGGAAGAATGTCCCTCAAGGTAACCCCCGGGAGAGCGCTTCTCCTAGGGGGTTATCTGATGTGGGGAGGAGCCGCGAGAACCACGCGGGGACCCCAGAAGACCAGGTTCAGGGCCATTCTGTGCAAAACGAACTGCACAGTGGAGGTAAGTATGACATGTTTGTTATTTTAAAAAAAAGAGCCTTTAAAATCACTTTCATTTTGGAAATGTACCGTTGTTGCACTTTCTTTAATATAAGTTTATTTTTCTTTATATTTTATAATTACCATTTTATTTTGAAAATAGTGTCGAGAAATTCTGTGACGAACGCATATAGTGTGGGCAGTGCAATATGATTTGTGTGGGTGTGGCTTGAGTACGGGTGGGAACACATGGGCGGTGACAGGGGGCCCCAGGATCTCCTATTGCCCGGGGGCCCCATGAGTTGTCAGTCCGCCCCTGGTGCTAGACACCTGCTGTGTGCTGAAATGATGTCCATTTGCCAGGAAGGGTGAGATTTTGGCTTCACCTATTCATAGCTAGTTAGACTAAAAAGGAGAGATTTTTTAGGCTCAAAGATTTTGTCTTTGCCAATGTGTTCCATACACACTAACTAGATTTCTCAAAGTGGTGTTCCCTAAAACTGTAAGTCCGTGGGCAACATTAAAGCGACTTCCAAAAAAAATGGAAGTTAAGGCAGGTGACATGACATCTGCAACAACCTAGGAATAGGGCAAGCAAATGTAGTCAAGTGTGTTCAGTGGACTGTTTGCTTGAAATCAGGTAACCAAATATACATTTAAAGGCATTCTTTCCCCCAAAGTTGGCAACCAATCTGATTTGGAGATTAGATAAAAATGTTGAGTTCCAAAACTGGTGCAGCTCTGCATAGAAACCAATAGCCTTCCATGTCTTATTGTCTGAGATTAACTGATAAAGCAGAATTTCAGAGCTGATTGCCACATGAATCTGCACACACTAATACATAACTCCCATTAGGACCACTTAGCAGCCACTAGCAATGCGCTTTTAACATAGAACTTGTTTTTAGAAATGGCCATTTTGCTTTGCTTTCAAAGCACTTTGAAGGACCAAGATTACAATGGGCAGGAGCAGTTTGTGAGCACAGTACATATTGCTCTCAACCCGCCCCAACAGATCCAGCTTTCTGGAGTTTTTTGCCCCTCCCGCAACACCCTAGTGTGAAGAGGCCCAATGGAATGAATGGGAGGCGGGTTTCATGCACTTACAGAGGCTATTTACACCTCTAAAGCACCATAAAACCGCTACTTTGTGAAAGGGCTCTCTAAGGTAGCTAACTACATCACCCCCCTCCCCAAACCAAAGGTATCTACTGTATCGGGTATCGGGTATCGGCGTATATCGCGCACCCACGATTTTGCCCTGATTTTCAGGGCAAAAAAGTGCGCGGTATACGCCGATAAATACGGTAATCAAATCATTTTGTCAATTTTACAACAAGACACTAAGGAGAAACAATAGACTAAGGGGTTCATTTCAAAAGCTGGACAGTGCAAAATCAGACTCACTTCTGCGTATACAAAAATCTTCCTCTTGAGAGGATGGATTTTCTCCTGCCCCCTCCCTCTCTTCAACTAAACTCACAGCTAAAAACAAAAGACAAAAAATGAGGCATGACAGCACACTCACACTCTTGTGCCTTAATGTGGAAAAGGGTACTTACAGATAACTTCAGGGAGGGCTTGGTCCTCCTTCTCCTCCCCCTTCTCCCTCCCTCCCATCCTTCTCCTCCTTCTGCTCCTGCTCTCTCCTGTCTGGACTTCCAACGGCATAAATAAAGAGCAAAAGACAAACACATCACACAACTAATCAAATAATTTTGTCAATTTTACAATACACTAAGGGGAAACAATAGACTAAGGGGTTCATTTCAAAAGCTGGACAGTGCAAAATTAAGGCTCACTTCTGCATAGAAACCAATCTTATTCCATCTTTTCTTGCTCAAGGTTATTTGAACAAGCTGAGGTGAGAACAGGATTGGTTTCTAAGCAGAAGTGAGCCTGATTTTGCACTGTCCAACTGTAGGACCAACAAAAAATTACATTCCAACTTACTTGATCCCTCGGGAGAGGATGGTTCCACCTCTGCCCCCTCCACCTCTTCATCAGAAGCCTCAGATACATAAAGCAAAACAAAAAAAATGTTTTAAACCAGTTGCAAGTTTCTACTTTACTGTCCCCTCAAAAAGCCAAATGTTAGACTAATCATGTCTGGGAAATGGTTGAGCCTCCTAAAAAAAGACCTGCTGGCTCTTCTTGCCCCTGTGGGCATTTCTACATGCTTGTCCACTATGTCAAAATCCAAGTTGGTCAGACTCTGGACTTGCAGCTAGTGAACGAATCATGCTCATTCCTCACTGGCTGTGTTGTAGGCCATGAGGAACACAAAAGCAAAGAGCCATTCATCTCAAACCTTGCTTGATCATGCTAATCCTGTCTCTTGTAATGTTTTGGTGCCTCTACAGGTTTACCTGGTTCCAACAAGCGCTAAATGCACTGTGCAGCATTCAGTGCATTGCAGGGTGTTTGTCGGGGTGAAAACCCAGCAAACATCCTGCAAATGAGTGTTATTGGCCAAAAACCAAAAATATGCCAATCTTTGGCCAACACTCATGCTCATGACCAAGCCCATCCTGATTGGGGACATAGAGGCTGAGAATGCATGCCAAATCCCTCCCTAACAAAACACCAAAACCCAACATACAAATAAAATCTAGTGCAAGCAACTTACAAGGATTTGAGGCTTGCTGGGCCTGTTGGTCCTGGTCACCTTGCTCTACATAAAGAAGAGATGAGATATTTAGACAATACATCAAGATAGACAGAGATATAGATCAAAACACACCAGGCTGATTAAATAGTGCTTACCATGAATTATTTTTAAGGGGCTGGTAATCAGCTGCCTCTGCAGCCACATAGCTTAGGCAGGCAGTCCTCCTGTCCGCCGGGGAAATGGTCAAGGTGACCATAGGGCGTCTTCGACCGGCTGTGGCTAGGACAAGAGAAAAACAAAAATAATCTACAACTGACACACCCAGGGTATAAAACACATCCCTTACTCCAAATCCACAACATAAATTCACCAGACTTCCTCACAAAGATCATTTGTAAACAACTTTAGAGTATATTGACTTACCAGAAATTTTGCAGCAGACTGTGTGCAGGAAACTCTCCCTGCGCCTCTTTAAGTCCGACCAACAGTGCTGCACCTGCAGCACTGTTGGTCGGTGCTGAAACTTCTGCCACAGCCGGTCTGACGACCCTCAATATCCCCCGCTTGGCAGCGTTGGACTGCCTGCCGTCGTAGTGTTTTAACAATAACTGTGGGGGGAACAAAAAGGAAAGAAGTTCAAATTTCAACACAAGACCAGAATAAACAAAATGGCAAACAAGACAAACCCAAACCATGAACACAATCTTGCTTTTGTTCACTATCCATACATATACATATGTAATGTATGTATGTGTGTGTGTGTATATATATATATATATATATATATAGATAGATAGATAGATAGATAGATAGATAGATAGATAGATAGATAGATAGATAGATAGATAGATAGATAGATAGACATTTCCCACACAGTGGATCCAAAAAGTCACACCTCAGATAATGTGCAATTTCTAGTATTTTGAAACATGAGCCAGGGGTTTAGACATTCAAGGAAACGTTGAATAATTAGAAAATGCCTTTTTGGTTTTGCATGGCAACCTTGGATTACGTGCATAATTCATTACAGGAGAATTGATGGAATCCAAAGCACACACCTATCAAAGCGTGTTTACCCCATCAAAGTCCATGTAAATGTAGAAAAATGGTTCCACATTGACTACTATGGCATGCATGCAATACCACTTGTGTCCAGAGGTGTGGGGGTGGGGCGCCGGAGAGACTTGCAAATACTATGAAAGGCTCATAAACACTTGGAAAAATACATATATATATATATATATATATATATATATATATATTGGTGTGGGTGTGTGTATCTATCTCTCTCTTTATATATATATATATATATATATATATATATATATATATATATATATAAAATCTAGGTAGAGATGTATACACACAGAAGCAGAAGGCAATATATACATTGGCCATTAAGTGAATCTTGAAAAAGTAAATAGGTGTGTATTTTGAGGCCTAAGCATTTGAACCTACACACATGACCCAGACAAACACCAGCCCCTGAATTTTGTTGGGTCAAAATTTTTTATTTTAGAACTAAGAATCATTTCGGCCTTAGATAAGAGAGATCGAGCCAGTTTAAGATCAATCCTCCCAGCAGGACTAGAAAATTCCTCTAGGGGATTGATGTCATTCCTGTATGGTGTCTATGGGTGTCCGCTCCATAGGGCAAGGGGGGTCGTTCCCCCCCCCCCTGAAATTGCCAGGGAGAGCCAGGAGCAGGGCCGAACTGGTTCTGGGGACGATTTAAGCGGTGACTGCAGCGCTCCCCTCCCCTCCCCTTATTAAGAGTGCCTGTCCCTCTTCTGGAATCAAATCCATTTGTCCCTCATTCCGAAAAGGTTCCTCTTTTAGACCTGAAATAAATATACTGTCCATATAGTGTAGTGTTTCAGTCAAGAGAAAGAGGTGCTGTGTAATGTAAAGGCGTCCAGAGCTGTGGGGTGCTGTGTATGGTAAAGGGGTCCAGAGGTGCAGTCGTGGAGAGGGGGTACACAGTAGTGACAAAGAGATATTGAAAGATGCAGGGGACACAGTGGGGTGTTTTTTTTATTGGAAAAAACAACTTTATTGAAGAGTACATGCATGGTACATGAATCAATATAAACCATTGTGACGAAAAGAAAGGTAATACATACATACATAAACACATTGGATTACCTGAGTGACATAAAAGTATAGACCCAGCGGAGGTGGAGCCAGCACACATAAAAAAAAAAGGGTACAAAAAGGGGAAAGTGAAGGTGGGGAATTAAGCGATAAACACATCATGCACACGTCTCGTCATCCGCCAACCATCTGCCCCAGACCTTCTCATACTTAACCACTTCCATACCAGGCACTTACGCACCTTCCCGCCCAAGCCAATTTTCAGCTTTCAGCACTGTCGCAATTTGAATGACAATTGCGCGGTCATGCTACACTGCACCCAAACAAAATTGGCGTCCTTTTTTCCCCACAAATAGAGCTTTCTTTTGGTGGTATTTGATCACCTCTGCGATTTTTTTTTTTTGCGCACTGATGGGCACCGATGAGGTAGTTCTGATGGGCACCGATTAGGTAGCACTGATGGGCACTGATAGGCGGCGCTGGTATGGGGCACTGATGGGCACTCATGGGCGGCACTGATGGGCACTCATGGGCGGCACAGGTGGGCACTCATAGGTGGCACAGGTGGGCACTCATAGGTGGCACAGGTGGGCACTCATAGGTGGCACAGGTGGGCACTCATAGTTGGCACAGGTGGGCACTGATAGGTGGGCACTGGGCATGGATTGGCACTGTGGGGTGGCACTGACAGACACTGGGGTGGCACTGATGATCACTGAGGGGTGGCACTGATGGATCAATGTTGCCAATCAGTGCCCATGTGTGGGCACTGATTGGCATCATTTTTTTTACTGCCCCTTTTTTTTTTGTCCTTTTTTTATTTTATTTGTATGTTTCCTGGTGGTCTAGTGTGGGCACTCCCTGGTGGTCCGTGTGGCGATCCGAGGGGGGGCTGCGCTGATAAACAATCAGCGCGAACCCCCCCTGTCAGGAGAGCCGCTGATCGGCACTCATGTACTCGCGTCTGTCAGACGCGAGTGAGGAAGAGCCGTCGGCGGCTCTTCCTGTTTACATCGTGATCAGCCGTGATTGGACACGGCTGATCACGTGGTAACGAGGCTCCGCCGGAGACTCGTTACCGAGATCGGAGGTGCAGGGTGTCAGACTGACACCCCGCATCACCGATCGCCGCGCTGCGCGCCCGCACGGGCGCGCGCGGCATTGAAATCGTGCTAGACGTTTGAGAACGGATAGTCACGATTTCATAACCACTTCCCGGCCGTAAATCGGCTATTGGCCGGGCGGGAAGTGGTTAAGCGGACACCCTCTATGGACATAAATCAGTTTCTTATATGGCAGGGCGTCATTGACTTTTTTTTTCTAGCACTGAATTGTGGGGGGTAGGGCCTGCATCCAAACACGGGCCACCACCTTTCTCGCCAAGAAGAGCGTCTCATGTAGAAAGGTACGCAGGTGTTTATCAGCGTCTAATTACGGCAGCAGGCCGAGTAGGCACATCTTTGGGTCTAGAGTAGCAGGAGAGCCCATCTCGTCGTGCAGGAAGCGTATCACTTGCATCCAGTATGCTTGGATAACTGGGCAGGACCATAGAAGGTGATAGAAGGAGGCTGGGGTGTGGTCGCAGAGGCAGCACCCTGGATTGTATATGGGTTTGAAACGCGCTATCCTCTGAGGGGTCAGGTATGTCCTGTGTATGATATACAGCAGTGTGAGGCGGTCTGACAGTTTGGGGGAGATTTTTTTAGTGCCCTCCAAAATTTCATCCCAATCCTCATCCTCAACCAGTCCAACGTCCACCTCCCATCTAGTCTTGGCAGCATAAGCCAAAGCTGTTGTACTAGGGAGGCGGATGGCGTAGTATAGCGTGGAAATCAGTTTCGCTGGTGCAGTGTCTATGACTATGTCTACTATGGAGGGAACCGCCAGGGACAGGTTGGAGCCAGTGAACTGGGTTTGTATAGCGTGGAGTAGCTGCAAATACCTAAAAAGAAGGTGATTTGGGAGGGAAAACTCATCTTTCAGCGTTTGGAATGTTTTAAGCCTCATAGTGGTCATAATCTGGTGTATGTACAGGATCCCATGGCGTATCCACACCGCAAGGTCCGGAACGGTCAATAATTCAGGAAGGCGTGTGTTGAACCAGAGAGGGGTATGAGCATGGACCTGTGGGGTACCGAGTTTCTGTAATGCTGCCTGCCATACCCTCCGGTGGTGCGTCAGCATGCCTGCTTTGTGTTGAGGGGGACGTCCTGTCAAAGGGGTTCTGAGGACCGACTGAAGTGGAGAGTGGGCAGGATCATCAGGGTGCTCACAGAGCAATAGCTGGTACCGTGATCGCTCTGTTTTATTGAAATGATAAAAATGGGACAGCTGGGAGGCAAGGTAATAATCCCGAAAATCTGGGAAAGCGACTCCTCCCAATGTCACAGGGTTTTTCAGAATTCTCCAAGATAATTTGTGTCTGTTGTGACCCCATATAAACGAGTTAAGAATAGATTCAATTATCCTGAAGAATTTTTGAGGTATATACAGGGGAGCATGCCATACCAAATAGAGTATCTTTGGGAGGAGTATCATTTTGACTAGGCTGACGCGACCCATTACACCAGCCATTCTCAACCAGGGTTCCGTGGAACCCTAGAGTTCCTCCAGAGGTGGCTAGGGGTTCATTGAGCTGTGGCTGATTTACCTCCTGTTTGATGGTGCCTACATAGCTCAGAGCCAATTCCACTTGGAGGAGCCACTGGTATTACACCAATGATCTTCATAGTTCTCTGTAAGGGGGGCATTCTTACCACTACTGTAAAAAAGGGCATTCTTCTCACTGACCTCCAAAGTATGGGTTTTATCAGGGGTTCTCCGAAACCTGAAAATTATTTTTAGGGTTCCCCGGCGGTAAAAAGGTTGAGAAAGGCTGCATTACACCCAGGGGTAGTCTGGCCCATGTCTGTGTCTTGGTCTTGATCAGGGTGTATAGGGGTTCAATGTTTCAATAGTGTGTAGTCTGTGAGGGATCTGGTGACCTGCACTCCAAGGTACTTAATCAAGGAGACCCTTGGGGGGGCCAGAGGGGGGGATGTGAACGAGGGGGGGGGGGGATGGTCGATCGGAAGGATCTGGGATTTAGACCAATTAATACTTAGTACGTTCTATGGGATGGAGGGCTACAACAAGAGAGGGACCAGAGTCTGCTAAGTACAAGAGTGTGTCGTCAGCGTACATCCCAATCTTTTCCTCCATATTACCTATCTTGAGGCCTCGAAAACCGGTGTCTGCACGAATCAGGATGGCCAGTGGTTCCACAGCCAAGGCGTACAACAGAGGGGAAAGGGGACAGCCTTGTCGGGTCCCCCTCTCCAGCGGGAATTGGTCAGAGAGCCAACCGTTCACAGTGGGGTGTTTTTACATTTTAACGTGGGGGCGCTTTTAACCCCCGCTAGCGGTCGAAGAAAGGGTAAAATGTGACTTGTGGGGGCGTGTCCAAGATGGCGCTGGGAGCGGACGTGTAGTCGCTGAGCTCCCGCTCTGAGATCCTTTCCTGCCTCGATCCGTGTGTGGAATCCGGGCCAACGCTTCGCCTCTTCTCCCCCTGGCTCCCGGGGAATGCGCCGGAACAACAAGGGCTGCCGGACGCGCCGTCACACCGCCGCTGCGGCTACTCCGCCGAAGCCTGGTCCTACAGTGCAGGCCGTCACACGCTACATGGCGTCTCAAGTGGACCTCCCGCGGGACAATTCGATCCAGGCTGGGTCGGAAGCCTTTGAGGCCCTCATGGCAGCGATCTCCACCTGCCAATCCGCTCTCACGGTCAAAATCGACCACGTCCAGGCGGAAACGGCGCTCATACGCCGCGACCTAGACTCGTTCTGGGACCGCGTGTCGGAGGCGGAGAGACGGGTCTCGGACCTGGAGGATATCCAGAGGGACCACCATACTGACATCCAGTCGCTGAAGGCCAGAGTAAAGGTCCTGGAGCACATGGCGGAAGATGTCGAAAATAGAAACCGCCGCAACAACCTGAGGGATCTCGGCCTGCCGGAGGGGGCGGAAGGTACGGATCCGGTGGCCTTTATGGAACGGATTCTCCCGGTTATACTCCCGGGCACCCGATTCTCCCCCTACTACTCCATAGAAAGGGCCCACCGCATACCAGCGACCAGAGGCCCGGTGGGAGCCCCCCCACGCACCTTCATTTTCAAGCTCTTTCACTACCGGGACCGAGATACCATCCTCCGGGCCGCACGTCTGCAGGGGGACCTCAAGTTCCAGAACACCAGACTCCTGATATTCCCGGACTATTCGGTGGAAACACAGCGGCAGCGCAAGTCCTTCGACCACGTCCGTACCATGCTGAGAGACCGCGGTGTCAAGTACAGCATGCTTTTCCCCGCACGACTCTGGGTTCAGGATGGAGAGAGGGTGCAATTCTTCACCTCCCTGAGGGATGTTGCGGCCTGGGCAGAATCCCTGCCACGTTGCATTTCAAGCTTATTTTCTAGTTATTGTCCTTAGGCTAGGTCCACATTGGAGCGATTTGAGAGATCAAATCGCATGACAAGAGGCAGCCTATTGGCGGGAATGGCACTGTTCCAATCGGTGCAACAACGATTTTGCAGCGCGGAACCGATTTGCAAAAGTTGTTCCTGCACTACTTTTACTGTTTTCAGGTGCGATTTCTATAGACATCTGTGTAGGAAGCCACACAAATGTCTATCAAGTAGCACCTGAAATCGTGCTGACCTTGCTAAATTTTTCCTTTTGCTACCTGATTTCCTTTTATGAAGAGGTAAGTAAAACCCTGGACAGAGGCGTGGCAGTGGACGTGGTATACTTGGATTTTGCAAAATCGTTTGATACAGTTCCCCACACACGGCTCATGTGTAAGGTAAGGTCTACAGGATTGGATATATTGGTTTGTAAATGGATAGAAAACTGGCTGAAAGACAGAATTCAGAGAGTTGTGGTTAATGATTCTTACTCAGAATGGTTCCTTACTTTTCAATATATTTATAAATGATATTGGGTCTGAGATCAAAAGTAACATTTCTGTTTTTGCAGATGACACCAAGCTATGCAGTGGAATAACGTCCTTACAGGATGTCTCCAATTTACAAGCCGACCTCAACGCTCTGTCTAAGTGGGTGACTAAGTGGCTGATGAGGTTTAATGTTGATAAATGTAAAGTTATGCACTTAGGGGCTAAGAATATGCATGCATCATACATGCTAGGGGGAGTACAACTGGGGGATCTGTAGTGGAGAAGGATCTGGGGTTTTTAGATGATCATAAGCTCAATAATGGCATGCAATGCCAAGCTGCGGTTTCCAAAGCGAGCAAAGTCCTTTCTTGTATTAAGAGAGGTATGGACTCCAGAGATAGAGATATCATTTTGCCCCTGTACAAATCATTAGTAAGACCTCATCTGGAATATGCAGTCCAGTTTTGGACACCAGTTCTCAAAAAGGATATCGGAGAACTGGAGAAAGTGCAGAGAAGGGCAACCAAACTGATAAGAGGCATAGAGGAGCTCAGCTATGAGGAAGGATTAGAAGAACTGAATGTGTTCACTCTTGGGAAGAGGAGAATAAGGGGGGTATGATCAACATATACAAATATATAAGAGGTCCATATAGTGAACTTGGTGTTGAGTTATTCACTTTGAGGTCAACACTGAGGACAAGGGGGCACTGTTTACGTCTGGAGGAAAAGAGATTTTACCTCCAAATACGGAAAGGTTTCTTCACAGTAAGAGCTGTGAAAATGTGGAACAGACTCCATCCAGAGGTGGTTCTGGCCAGCTCAGTAGATTGCTTTAAGAAGGGCCTGGATTCTTTCCTAAATGCACATAATATAACTGAGTAATAAGATTTGTAGGTAAAGTTGATCCAGGGTAAATACGATTGCCTGTCGGGGGATCAGGAAGGAATTTTTTCCCCTCCTGTAGCAAATTGGATCATCGCTCTGCTGTTTTTTTTTTGCCTTCCTCTGGATCAACTGTGGGTATGGAGTTGGGTGTATGGGATTGTACTGTGTTTTATTTTGTTTGTTTATTTTATTTTTTTATGGTTGAACTGGATGGACTTGTGTCTTTTTTCAACCTGGCTAACTATGTAACTTTGAAATCACGCTACCTCAAGTAAAGTAGCACGATTTCAAAGTAGCATCAGTCTGAACCAGGGCTGAAACTGAGTATGGGGGCCCAGGTCTCACCCTAAGTGACATATATCAATGTCAACAATTTGGACAACACCAAAAAGGAAACAAGGAGAAATGCCTTTAAAAATGCCAAATTTCTTAAGGGCCAGTTCACACCACATGCAATTGATGTCTTTTGTTTTCTGCAGGAAAATCGCACTGAAAGTAGGTAATAGGATTTTGAATGGCAGAGTTCACACCAATGCTCGCAGTTCCAGTTCATGGAACATATCAAATTAAGCATTTTCCCTGCAGTGGACTGGAAAATGCAGCAAAAAAAACCATCACAAACGCACATGCAGAAAAGCATCTGGAACACATCTGGACTGCGCTTCGATTGAGTGAACTAGCCCTGAGCCCTGCTTCACACTGGTGCGATTTGACATGTCAAATCGCATGTCAAATAGGCAGCATTTGCCAGCAATTCTTGTCAATGGCACCATCCTAATCATTGCAACACAGCATATGCGGCACTGCACCGATTTAACAAAGTAATTTCTGACCTACTTTTTGATATTCTTACGTGCCCAAAACATGCAGAAATGTCTCTTTAATCGCAGCCAAAATCAGGACTGACAAGCATAAGTAAAATTCTATGAGTTTAGCTGAACTCGCAAAGGTTCACTGCCACAGTGTGAACCTGGGCTCAAGCTAGTAACTTGGGGGGGGGGGGGGTTTACTCTGCCTGTAAAGTGGTGCATCTTGGAGCATGTTTGCAAAATGATGCTTCAAAGATGCACGGCTTTATAGAAAAAGGACAATTCTACATTGCAGCTGCAATGTTTGAACACAAAACAAACAATTCTCTACCCACCATACATGCAAGGCAATTTAGGTCTGAAAAGGCTTAAAAGGAAAACGCTCACGTGAAAAAGACCTCCCCAAAATTTGAATGTGCCCCTCCCAAGCAATAACAAACCCCTAGCCAAACACAGCAGGCCAGCACATTGAAAGGGGGGACAAGGGCCTCTTCCACACAAGCCTAGATTCGGGTTGTGGGGGCTGGGCTTCAAACAGGGGGTCTTTAAAAATGTGTAAAGCCCCTTTAAAGCAGTGTGGACAAGGTGATTTGTGCTTGGTATTGGGCTGAGCCCAACATGGCCTCAAAGGCAGCCAGCTAGGTTGAGTGCATACATGTGGCCTTGAAGGGTTCAGGAGGGAATTGGGTGATCCTTCTTCTAGCACCTTTCCTAGCTGGCCCTGTTTGGTCTCAAATAGTATGTAGTTTCGGTCACGTGATGAGGACGTGACGCGGGTAGGAGAGAGGGGCTGCTGGAATGCTCCGTGGCTGTGAGCGGTACGGCGAAGCTCCGTAAGATTCGAGGCGACCGACCCGGCGTGAGAGGCTGGGCTGGATCCGACCGCAAGGAGTAACCCACCCGGAACCACCGCGACACACGACCCGAGATTTGCCCAAGATGCGGATCATAACCGCAACGCTTGGAGTCCGCAGGGCGTAAAGGCAGCGGCACTGTGGCGAAGGTGCACGCAGCCCCCTGTGGAGCCAGAGAGACAACACCACAGCATGTTCACGGCAGCAACGAGAGGCGAGACAAGGCTTGGGTGAGGCGCTCTAAGGAGCCGAGAAAGACAGGGGCCGGTGGGCCCCCCCCTGCCAATACCCCCCCCCCTATTGTGGAGATATTATTGCTTGCGGCAGGGTAAGGTAAAAACAGCCCGTATACTTTGTATAACATTACCTACTCTGCCTAGGCGGACTGGTATTATCAAGTAAAGCAGGGAAGAGCTGTGGTAACCTTTTTAACTCTGCTGTTAAGTTGGAAGGATTTGCATTCTGGGCTTAGACATGATGTATCTACCACTTTGAGGGAACTGCCACTGCAACCTTGAATTTAAAAACTACTGAAACCAGGATGATTATGGAATTATGAGTCTGGTACATAACAAATGGGACTGTGAAACTGGGGCAGGGCAGTGCAACCCGAGTTGAATGGCCCTGAAATCTTAAAGGTAGACATCTCTAGAATCTGTTACTGGAAGACTTTGCGATTTAGAGCCAGAGGTATTTGCAACGTCAACCTTGCGACTCAATGCGACTCAGAGTATATCCCCGAAGCAACCCTGTGTCTAGTATCCTGCGGTTTTGGAGTCGGGGTTCTTAGTCAACTCCTTTGACTGGGGACATTAAGAGGGTAAAAGTAGACAGATAGAAAGATAGAAGATCGCACCCCCTTGTGCCCGTGGGCTCCCCTAGGGGACGAGGAGGGGGTTCTTGGTTCACGTACCGGGGTAACTCAATAGAGGGGCAGCAGGACTTAGCAGATTAGACCTAAAACTACCAAGAGAAGTTTCTAAGCACCCCACATAAAGGGGGGATATATAAAAATAAAGGTAAACAACCCCCTCATCTGTAAGCCGGGGAGCAATAGAAGTAAAGAGCCAGGAGTGCCAGTATTATATCAAGCAAGAACCCTCTAGAACCCAGGAAGAATAAGCAAAGTGATCGGGCACCTTACTTCTCTCAAGACGCCAAACTGGGGAAAAGAATTAGACCAAACAACAGATTTAAAATGAGCAGGTCAACAAGAGGGGCTGCCTCAAAACCCCCTAAAAGCAATATGAGTTCTAGCTCGATACAGCAATATATGACACAGGAATCCTCTGCTAAAAGCCCAGGCGCTGCAAAGAAAACGGATAAGAAAAGAACAGGAGAAGCCATGGCAAATCGGTCTAAAGGTGAGACGACCCTTGAAGGAGAGCTTGATCAAAGCAGGCTGAACGACCTGAGCCAAGAGGCACAACCACCCTCAAAAGCTGAGATGAATGTGATGCTCCTGAGGATAGAAAATCTAATAAAAACAGAAATCAACAGTTTAAGAACAGAATCAGGGAGCCTATTTGAAAGAGTGGAGGGTGTAGAAAAAAAAATAGTAGAACAAGACCAAGAACTGGGAAAATTAAAATCACAAGTACAGGCGATGACAGAGAGTCAAAAAATCCTGGCATATAGACTGGAAGACCAGGAAAATCGCAGCAGGCGAAAGAACCTTAGAATTCGTGCAATAGAGGAAGTACAGGGGTAGGACTTAAGAGAGATCATAAACACGCTCTTTAAACCCTTGTTGAGAAAATCAGCAGAAGACAAGCACATTAAAATTGAGAGGGTGCATCGGATAGGGAACCCCAAACAGGCAGAGAAAAGGGGACCCAGAGATATTATCGTACGCTTTCGGAACTACGAGGACAAGGCTGCAATCTGGGGAAGTTTGAGGGGAGCAGCCCCCATCAAATATAAAGAAAAAGAGATTCAAATCTTCTCGGATCTATCAAGAGAAACTCTAGAAAGAAGAAGACATTTGAGACCCCTTCTGGACCGGTTGCGTACGGAGAACATCAAATATCAATGGGGGTTCCAGGCTTGCCTTATCGGGTTTAAGGGGGGACTTCCGCCCGATTAAGATTCCCGGAAGAACTAGAGAGGTTCTGCCAAAAAATGGATATCCCAGTACCCGATCTTCCAGATTGGGTAGTCTAAAGGAAGAACAGGATGGGGGGGGGGGTAGACCATGAAGGGAGACGTGACAGCCATGCAGCATTCCCTAGGCCCAACCCTAGGGAGGGGAGCCGAGGATAAGGGAGAGGAGGAGATCAAGAATGGCTTCCAGGCCTCTAACAGGCCAACGGGGGAGAGGGGGGGACGAGGGAGGGGGGACGAGGGAGGAGGGGGGGGGAAGGGTAGGAGGGGAGGGGGGGGTGGGGAGGTTGGGTTGGGGAGGGGGGGACATCTCGCTGATTCCACATCGATCCATTTTTTACATCCAAGCAAGACCCCATGGGAGGATAGGGCTAGACAAGCAAACAAAAAAGGTAATAAGAACAGATGACAGAAATTAAACTACTATCATACAACGTTAAGGGGTTAAACTCTCCTGCAAAGAGACATAAAATCCTTAAGGAATTACAACTTTATAAAGCGGACATAGTCTTTTTGCAGGAGACACACCTAACGTTGGAATCAAATATAAGACTGTCTTCTTGAAGTCACCCTATATGGTACTATGGGGATACAATTACAAAACGAGCCAGAGGTGTCGCAATCGGCATCCGAGGCTCCATACGCTTCGAGCTGGGTGACAGATTAACGGACTCCGAAGGGAGATTCCTTTTTTTAAAAGGAAAACTAAGAGGGGAGGAATATACGCTAGCAAATATATATGCGCCTAATGATAATTCTGAAAACTATGTGACTAAAGTCTTGAAAAAACTTGAACAATTTAAGTCGGGATATTTGATAATAATGGGAGACTTTAACTTTTGCATGGATCCTGTAGTGGACAGTACGTCCCATGCACAGGGGACGAGAAACGATCAGCGGATACTAGTAAAACACGGACTACATCAGGCTCAGTTGGTAGACATATGGCGTCTGCAACATCCCAAAAAATTTGATTATACGTTTTACTCCTCTGTGCACGGGACGTACTCTAGGATTGATTATGCCATGGTGGATCATAGACTCCTGGAAAGGGTAGTAGAGACCAGTATTGAAGTTATGACAATCTCCGACCATACACCTATAACTATGAAGCTTAATGTATCAGACCAGAAAACGAACCCTCCAGAGTGGAGAATAGATGAGAGCCTATTGGACGATGAAAAAATAGTAAAAAGAGTGCAAGGAGAATTAGAACGATACTTCAGAGAAAATGACACGGAGGGGATCTCCAGGGCTACACTGTGGGAAGCCCATAAGGCCTACATAAGAGGAATATCTATTATGGAGGGGGCAAGGAAAAAGAAAGAAAAAAACAAAAGAGTTAAAAGGAATTAGTGAAGGCTATCTCATTATTAGAACAAGAATATAAAAATAAAGGACAAAAAATAGAAACATGGCACAAAGTAAAAATGAAAAGGGATGAGTACAGAGCGCTCATAGAACAAGAGATTAAGAAAGAACTAAATATCATTGAAAGAGAGAGATATATATGGGGAGACAAACCGGGTAAATCCCTGGCCAGATTGGTGAAAAAAAAAAAGTAGGAACTATATAGAAAAAATAAGGAAAAAGAATGGGGACTTGGTCTATAAAACCAGAGACATTGCAGAAGAGTTTAGAAGCTATTATGAGGGCCTATATAATGTAAAACAAAAAAACTGGAAACAGGGTGAGAAAGAAGCTAGTATTGAGGAGGTACTGAGAAAAGGCAAACTCCCCAGAATAGACAAAGAGGTAGCTGAAATTCTAGACCAGCCTATAACGGAGGAGGAAATAAGGTTAACTTTAAAAAACTCCAATAAAGGGAAAAGCCCTGGCCCTGATGGCTTTACGACCAGATATATACAAAAGTTCGGAACCATATTAATACCAAAACTCTGCCAGTATTTTAATGGACTTGGGAGTGACTATGAGCTGAGTAGAGAAGCCGCCATGGCAAACATCACGGTCATAGAAAAAGAGGGGAAAAACAATACGGTATGCTCAGGGTTTAGACCAATTTCATTGTTGAACGTCGACATAAAGATTTATGCTAAAATTTTGGCAGACCGTATGAAGGAGTTAATGACGTCCATTATTCACCCGGACCAGGTGGGATTTATATCAGGCAGGGAGGGCAAGGACAATGGAACCAGAGCCCTCCTACTCATAGAGCAAATTAAAGAAAATCGAACCCCCAGTCTACTCCTCTCAGTAGACGCTGAGAAAGCGTTTGATAGGGTAGACTGGGGGTTCTATGCAGGGATAGGCCCAAGGATGAGAGAGAGAATTCAAACATTATACCGACACCCACGAGCAAGAGTCAAGATCAACGGTTCCCTATCGTCAGCCTTCGAGATGGGGAATGGAACGAGGCAGGGATGTCCTCTGTCCCCCCTCCTCTTTGTGCTCTCACTCGAGACCCTTTTGGCCATGATACGGAACGACCCCAACATTAAAGGGGTCAGAGCAGGAGATGAGGAACACATATTGTCAGCCTTTGCTGACGATGTGTTGTTCTTCGTAAGAAATCCAAGAGACACGCTTCCCCACTTAATAGCGAATATTAAACAATATGGAGAAATCTCTAATTTCAAGATGAACATGGCCAAGACAGAAATATTAAATGTAAACATTAATAAAGACGAAGCGGGATTTCTTAAAAAGGAATACAACTTTACTTGGCAGAAAGAGATCAAATACTTGGGAATAAAGCTAGCAAGATCTTTAAAAAATATATATCGATCAAACTATATCCCCCTTCTCGAGGAAATAAAAGGAGAAATCAGAAAAATAAAGAATCGACCGATCTCCTGGTTCGGTAGAGTTAATTTAGTAAAAATGATATTAGTCCCGAAAATCCTGTATAGGTTCCAGATGATTCCAATTTACATCCCCCAAGGATACTTTAGATTACTGAACTCACTCCTATTGAATTTTATATGGAATAAAAAAAAAAACATAGGATCTCCCTTCAAGTTTTAAAACAGGGAAAAAAACTGGGTGGCTTAGGAGTGCCGGAAATCAGAAAATACTACGCAGCTTCAATTATTTCCCGTATAATAGAGTGGGCCAAAGAAAAGCACGATAAAAGATGGGTTCAGATCGAGTGTGCACTTGCAAATACACAATTAGGTAGAGTGATATGGAATCCACCACAGTACAGAAAATTACACATAACCACCCATGAAATGACACGGACAGCATTAAGGATATGGGATAGAACACACAAACAGCTAGGATCAGCTTATAACTCACCACTCATCGACTTAAAAGACAATGTATTTTTCTCACCGGGGTTAAAAGAGGAGGGGGGGAACTGGATTAAAAACCGGACTCAGGTAAAAGATATAACACAGCAAGGTAAAATAATGACACTTCACGAAATTAAAGTTAAGAATATATGCACAGGGTGGAATGATTGGCGATACAGACAGCTCTCCTCTTCATCAGGACCCTACAAGGCCCCATCCGGGAACAGAAGGACTACACACCCTTGGAACAACTATGCCTGGTGGATAGTTCAAAAGGAAATATCTCAAAACTATATAAAATCCTGATGAGGGCGGAAGAGCTGGGGACGCCTAGGTATATCATGAAATGGGAAAGGGAACTCGAAGTCACTAGGGGGAAAACATCAGTAGAATGAATATTGAATCTAACCCATTCCTCAGCAATTGATGTAAGAACAGCTGAGATGAATTTCAAACTTATTACGGGATGGTACTCTACCCCCGATAAAACTAGTAAATTTAAAGAAGGGGAGACAGGAGAATGCTGGAGAGGCTGCCCACCAATGGGGACAATGGCCCACCTTTGGTGGAAATGTCCCAAAATTAAAAGCTTTTGGAACAGTATTCTTCTACTAATTAAGGATATTACCAAAAAAGAGATTAAAGAAGATCCTTGGGAAGTCCTATTCCATGGAGGAGTGGTGCCCTTAAAGGAGTATAAAAAGTCCTTGGTTCCCCACCTCCTCAATGCAGCAAAACGGTTCATTCCGGAAAAAATGGAGGGATAAGAACAGCCCACAGATATGGGAATGGATTGACTCAGTGGAGGAAACCTATAGGAGGGAGGAGCTGAAACTTAGAGAGGTGGAGGACAGCGAGGATATACGTAAGAAGTGGGGACCGTGGAGAGAATTTAAAAGAACCTGGAGCTACGCAGAAAATCTCAGAGTACCTTGAACAAGGGGAAGGAAACAAATCTAACCGTAGGGGGGACACTTGGGTGGGAGAGATAGTGGAATCACGAGATAGAGGGAGGGAGGAGGGGGGGGGGGAATCGAGGGGGAAAATCCACATGTTAAATCAAAATAGTATATATAAAAATAAAAATAAAGTAATTAAAACAGAAGGAAAATAAAGAGAACCACAGATGATGCAATGACTACAATGATAAGCGAAGGGCGGAAAGATCCGTGAGCTGGTCTTCCGGTGATACCTTGGGTCTAGACTGATGTGAAAAAAAAAAAATAGTATGTAGTTTAGATTGGTGAAGGCAGCTCAAGGCTCACAGAGTGTGGAGTTCCCCTTTAAATGCCCAAACTAGTACAAGGCAAACATATGCATTAGAAAAAGCAAACCAAAACAAAATGAGTGTGGAGTTCCCCTTTAAATGGCCAAACTAGTCCAATGCATACATATGCATTAGAGGGGGAAGGCTTGGGTTTGTAATTTTTAATTTACAACTCCATTAAAGGCATTTTATGAGGAGCAAGCGAGGCAAGAGTATTTTTAATTACAAATAAATAAAACAGGTAACATGTTAAAAAAAAAAACAACACACACTAACATGTCCTGTGTATAAATATAATTCCATGAAGACTTAAAAGTGAACCAGCGCACACACCGAGAAAGAAAAAATATGATGTGCGCCTGCCTGATCAACATATGCAAATTAGTGTGCGTCACATAAGATTTATCAAGATTATGCCCGTGTAGTGACCTGGTGCACCTTAACTTGCGCAAATGCCGGTCACGCATGCGTCATGACCACATGAACCCCGCGCAGTTCTAGTCGTATTTGCAGGCGTAGCAGGAGAAAGTTATTTTCCCATGCAATATGAGACATATTATCAACTTTGGCAGTTTGTACTGTACTACCTCATGTCAGCCAACCACAACCCTATAGTATTGGCACTTCCAGATTCTATCTATGGGATTTAGAGCTACGCTGCCGGCGCGAAAGTGTTTCGTAAATGCCATTTTTACGTTACGCCTCGCCATGCTCGACAACGCAAGGCGCAAAACGGTTCGTAAATCAGCCACTCTGTGTTAACCAGGAAGAGAAAATCTCCTAAAAGGATCTCAATTTTCTAATCCGTATATAAATGTGAAGATAGCAGATATACCGTACATATAAAACCTATGTAGGGATGATTAATCTATGTGTATCATCTGAGGTTGTTCACTTCACTTGGTGTATGGAGGGTTTACATCCACTTTAAGTTTATAAAGAAATTAGGGGCCAGATCCACAAAGCACTTACGCCTGCGTATCTCGAGATGCGCGGCGTAAGTGTAAATATGCGCTGTCGTGTATATGCGCCGTATCCCCAAAACAAGATACGCCTGAAAACCACATTTTCCCGACCAACGTAATTTTTCTACACCGGGGGGCGCAAAAATGCGCTAGACACACCATTGATTTGCTATGCAAATATGCAAATGAGGGAGATACGGCGATCCACAAAAGTAAGTTTGTCTGGCGCAGGCTACGCGCTGTGCGCATCAGCTGTACATCCGGTCTAAAGTTACCCCTTATAAAAGCAGCTTTAACTTTGCACCAGACGTGTGCAGGTCAGCTAAAGCAACACCGTTAGGGACGAGCTGAGCAGCCACACTTGCAGGACAACAATCTGTATGCCAACATGCCAGGGGCATCCATGGTCATAGCTCTACTACTGGCTTTAGATGCACGCAGAAGGAGTAGGGGACAGAGGAGGAGGGCACGGGAGAGGGTATACCGCACACACATAGACATCTTTGGCATGTGTGATTCTGAGGTGTATCGCATCGTCAGATTCACCCCTGCTGTCATCCTGGAATTAACCACAACCCTGAAAGATAACATCACCAGCCCAACACACCGCTCACATGCAGTGCAGCCACTGGTCAAGTTACTGGCAACACTCCATTTCCTTGCCAGTGGCTCTTTTCAAAGAACAAGTGGAGTTGTGGCTGGGATGGCACAATCCTCCATTAGCAGATGTGTGCACCAGGTTATCCCCGCAATCCTCAGATGCATGGCCAACCAAATCATCAGACCCACCCAGGAGGACCTGTGGGTGAAGGCAATGACAGATTTATACAGAATTGCCACATTCCCATGCACCGTAGGGGCCATTGATTGCACACCTGTGGCACTACAGCCCCCCCGGGAGACAGAGCACCTATACCGCAATCGGAAGCATTGGCATTCCATCAACGTACAGGTGATGGTCGATGCCCAATGCCTCATATGGCACGTCCGTGCCAAACACCCCCGGTCCAGCCATGACAGCTACATATACAATCAGAGCCCCATCCCAATGGAATTCGAACAGAACATGTATGGGGACACCTGGCTGGTTGGTGAGTGACATGGGTGTCATGCATGACTGTCCCCCCCCCCCATGATGCACACATCACGACGGTACACGCACGACTAACATCCTCCTGTCTTTTCCCTTCCAGGTGACTCTGCATATGCACTTGGACCCCATCTCATGACTCCTTTCCGGAGCCCCCAAACCCCAGGAGAGGAAAGATACAATGAAGCACACGCACGTACCCGTGCAGTGGTGGAACGCACTTTGGCCTCCTGAAGTCCCGTTTCCGATGCCTGGGTTAAGTCTGGGGGTACCCTATTGTATTCCCCAAACTTTGTGTGCCAGATCATCGGTGCATGTTGCATGCTGCACAACTGAGAAAGGGCCTGGAGATTGACATACGTGATGACCTGACCCCCGAACCAGACAATCCCCCTCTAACCGAGGGTCTCCCGTCTTCTAAGGGAAGAGCAGCCAGGAGACGCCTCGCATTAGACACACATTTAAACACACACATTAATCATGGCACAATGAAGATGCATGCATGCACACCACTGTGGTCCCTAGCACACACACCCCACATCCTCATCTAATTGGATTAGCACAAGCCCACCATGCAGGACTTGGGAGCAGCAACGCCACGCCAAGGCTCCAATTATGTCACTGTACATTCATACACCATTCACACGGACCTGGGGATCACTTCTCCCTGGTCCTGGGGATCCCTTCTCCACCACAACCAAGGGTGACACCCCTTTTCTGGCAGGAATGTCACCCCCACAATCAAACATCATTCACAAAAAGAAAACAAATCATGATCACTGTAAAAAAAAAAAATCATCAAACACAGAAACCCCCCCAAAAAAAACAGAAACAAAAAAAAACCCCACAGAAACCCCCCAAAAAACCCACAGAAACAAACAAAAAAAACTAACGCCTGGGGCGGCCACGGCTCCTCAGGGGAGACTCATGGGGGGGGGAATCAGGGGAAGGAGGAGCATCCCCTGGTCTCTGCCCACCTGCCCTCCAAGGCCACGGCGAGGCGTGCGTGAGGCCCACATTGAGGGCTGCCGTGTTGGCCTGGACAGCCTGGGTCAGGGCACGCCAGATGGCGGGTCTGACGGGCCTGGTCCCTCCTCAGATTTAACGGCAGAACCTCTGCCACCCCCCTGGTCTTGCGGCTCGCCTTCCTGCCTCCATATGAGGCTTGTGGCCTGGGAGTAGGGGAGACGCCCTGTTGGGGGGAGGAGTGGGAGGGGCTACCCCTGATGGAGGCCTGACTGCTGCCAGCCCTAGGGGGAGACTTCACCAAATGGAGAAGTACCTCATTGGCACTTAGCAACTCCTCCTCCTCAACCTCCTCAGAGGACTCCAGGCTTGCCTGGGGGTCTTCCTCAGATGTCCGGTTGAGGCTGCTGACTGGCCAGATGGCCCAGCACCCTCCTGCCCATCTGTGGATGACACAAAACACTCACAGGTTGGAGGATCCACACACTTGTCACATATTCCCTCCCCCCCCCCCCACATGCTACACACCAGATAAAAAAACAAAAACAAAAAAACGTACCTGTACTCACGGCCTCCTCAATGGAGTCAAAACCAGGCAGCCCCTCCACTTGCTGCCTGTGGAAGCACTGGGTCACCGCACGCTCCTCAGCAGTCAGCCTAATAGTGCATGGTGGTCCCCCTCCAGTGCCCCTGGCATGAGCCACGATCTTGGCCAGCTTCCCACGGACCACACGCCTCAGATCATTATTTTTTTTTTGGATCCCATGGCGGGTCCGGGTCTCACCACACAAGGCATTGACCTCGTCGGTGATGTCCTGCAGGATCTGCCTCCTCCTGGCCGGGCTGGTGGTGGCACTCTCAGGGCCATGCAGGAAACCATCAAAGCGGGTAATGGCCCTCAAAATGATCTCCTTCTCCCGCAATGAGAAGTTTAATTTCCTCTTCCTCTCAGTCATCTTTCCAAAACACTCTCCAACAACACACTGACACGACACAACACAAACCAACAACGGAACAAAAGCACCTTGCTTCAGGAAGGGAAACAAATGGATGTACTTTTGCAATGGAAGGGCGTTTGTCTGGGCCTATTTATGCACTGGGCGTAGCTCACTAAGTACGCCGGGCCTAGTTCCAATCTCACTGATTGCGCCGGGCCGAGTTGTGAGCATGCACAGAGAGGCTCTGACCATTTTTGCCGTCATGCGCATGCGCAGTCCGGCCGGCCCTTCATTTGCATTGGTCACGGCTCATTTCAATGGAACACGCCCACGTCCTTCCCACTTTGAATTACGCCGCCTTACACCTCGGAATTTACATTACGCTGGCGCAAATTTGTGCGCAAATACTACGAGGATACGGTACTTGCGTCTCTAATTTGAGGCGGCGTAACGGAACGGAGATGCGCTACACCGGTCTATATATGCGCCGATGTACGTGGATCTGGCCCTAGATTTTTAACATTTTTAGGATATGTTTTATAACAGAGCTATAAAAAACACCAGTAGCTTTGCAGGGAGCCTTTCAACGTTTTTTAGTGTTTTTGCAATAGCGTTTATTAGCGTAGTTCAGTGTAGCGGTTTTTAGCTTTATTTATTTTTTCAATGGATAAAAAAAAAAACGCAAAGCAACAAACTCTGGCGCCAGCGTTTTTTTATTCATTACTGGGCACATATACCCCCTTCCTGCCTAGGCGAAATTTCAGCTTTCAGCACTGTCCTGATTTGAATGACAATTGCGCGGTCGTGCGACGTGGCTCCCAAACAAAATTTACGTTCTTTTTTTCCCAAAAATAGAGCTTTCTTTTGGTGGTATTTGATCATCTCTACCAATTTTTTTTTTTGCGATATTAAAAAAAACACAATTTTTTACTTGTTGCTATAATAAATATCCAATTAAGAAAAATAAAAAAAATAAAAAATGTTCTCAGTTTAGGCCGATACGTATTCTTCTACATATTTTTGGTAAAAATAAAAATAGCAATAAGCGTATAGTGATTGGTTTGCGCAAACGTTATAGCGCCTTTTTTTTATTATTTTTTTTACTAGTAATGGTGGCGATCTGTGATTTTTGTCAGGACTGCGATATTACAGCGGACACATCGGACACATTTTTGGGACCATTCACATTTATACAGCGAACAGTGCTATAAACTGATTACTGTATAATATGACTGGCAGGGAAGGGGTTAACACTAGGGGGCGAGGAAGGGGTTAATGTGTGCCCTGCTAGGTCATTCTTACTGTGGGGGAGGGAACTGACTGGGGGAGATGACTGATGGTTGTCCCTATGTACAAGAGACACACCATCGGTCTCCTCTCCCTGACAGGACGTGGATCTCTGTGACTGCTGATCGCGGGTGCCTGGCGGACATCACGGCCGACAGGCACGTGCATTGGCACCTGACTGACGTGGCGGGCGGGTAAACTCTGCCGGAGGTCAAGTGGTTAGTTTTTATTTATTTATTTTGGTATACTTTTTTTTTTTAGCTCTAAGTGGTGTCCTTCGATTGCCTGTTTACTGGTCACCTTCCTTCCCCTCCCTGTCTATACTTTTCTCATTGCAGCCCAGCTGAATCAGGCCACAGCACCATCATCATTCATCTTCCAGGTCCAGACGTGACACCCCGTCTGGGTCCCACCATCACAGGGGACGCTCACATCCCCCCTCTAAGCATAGGAGATGTTCCCGTTCCTCCTCGAGTCACCGCTACCACCACTGCGATAGTCACTGACCATAGAGCATGCTGGGGATGTAAGATTAGAATTAGGGTTGTCCCGATACCAGTATGCAGCAGTAATGCGCCTAGCGAAGCATGTCACCCTCCCGCTAGATGATACGGTTTCTTTTAAAGATGGCCTGGAATGCAAAATAGACCAAGATCTCAAAAGGATCTATAAAACTTGGCTGGAAACCAGCCCTGGCACTTGCGGTTATGTCCAAAGCTATGGAGGCCTGGGTTGAGAACGTGGATTCCGTTCTCAGAGGAGTTTTAGAAGATCTAGCTCAAGGATCGGCAGTACAAGAGCTTAAATTGGCAGTTGCCTTTTTGAACGAGGCATCGATTGACCTCATTCGCGTGTTGGCCAGATCGATGTTGTCTTCAGTCACGGCCAAACAGGCTTTGTGATTGCGTCCCTGGCTTGCTGACCCAGCCTCTAAGCAGGCATGGTGTAAAATTCTCTTCGAGGGGTCATCCTTGTTCGGTAACAAGTTGGATAATGCTATCTCTAAGGCCACAGGCGGGAGGTCGGGGTTCCTTCCCCAGGATAGGCGGCCGTTTAACCAAAGAAGGCCTCAGCGTAGGCGCAGTACAGAATGCTCGAGGGAAGCACGCTCCTATAAACCCGGACAGGATTTCAGGAGAAGCTGTAACTGGAAAAGTGGACAGTCTTCCTTTCAGAAGTCCGCCAAGAAACAGACACCTGGTGGACGTGAGCCAGCAAAATCCTTTTGAGATTGGGCCCGCCCAGGCGGGTCGGGTAGGGGCTCGCTTGCATCTCTTCCGGCACGGCTGGGTGGCCTCGATTTTCGATTATTGGACCATCAAAACCGTCTCCACAGGCCACACATGGTCATTCACCAAGATCCCTCCCCACGGACCAATGTCCACAACACTTCCACGATTAGAAGAGAAACGACAAGTTCTACTATTATACGTAAATGCTCTAAAAAATCAAGGAGCAGTGGTGCCTGTACCAAAGTGCGAGGAATTCCAGGTGGTATACTCCCCTCTCGTTCTAGTGCAAAAAAAGAACGGCTCTTGGTGCCCGGTGATAGACCTTACGTTCCTCAACAAATTCATAAGGCACGAGAAATTCAAAATGGAATCACTTTCGACCATCCAGAATGTAGTCCAACCAGGCGACTGGTTAATCTCAATAGATTTGAAAGATGCGTACTTTCATGTTCCAGTGGCGGAAGTATTCCACAAGTACCTTTGGTTCCAGGTCGGTCAGGAGTACTTGCAGTTCATATGTCTTCCGTTCGGATTGACGACCTCTCCAAGAGTTTTCTCAAAGGTCCTGTTGGCAGTAGTGTCTCTTATCAGAACAGAAGAGGTACGACTGTACCACTACCTGGACGACCTGTTAGTACTATCTAAAGACAGGCAACAACTTCTAGTCCACAAGGAACAGGTAATCACCACACTGTTGGAATTCAGGTGGCTCTGAAACTGAGAGAAAAGCCATCTAGAACCGACCCAGTGCCTAATCTACCTTGGAGCCCAGTTCAACACCATAGAGAACACCATCTCTCTTCCAGAAGAAAAGATCGCTCTCCTCCAAGAGGTCGAGCCCATCATGTCCTGGGCTCAAAGGAATCTGATCAATCTGTCAACAGTCTTCATTCCAGGGGAGCAGAACATTCAAGCGGACTTCCTGTCTCGCAACAATCTAGACAACAACGAATGGTCACTGCATCCACAAACCTTCAAGTGGATCCTATCATTGGGAATCGATCTCGAGGCGAATCTGTTTGCATCCCTCTGCAACCACAAACTCAACAAATACTACACTCGAGCCCGTTGCAGTCAAGCTTTCGGAGTAGATGCTTTAACGAGTCAGTGGAATTTCAACAGGGTGTATGCCTTCCCTCCACCTCCGATCATTCTAAAATTCCTTCAGAGGCTTCAATTGGAGACGGTCGAAGTGGTGACAATAGCACCCTACTGGCTGAGAAGGCCATGGTTTCCCCTCCTGAACCAGATGAGCTTCCGGAATCCGCTGCCTCTCCCTCTCAGACCAAACCTTCTTTCTCAGGGGGCGACCCTGCACCCCTTTCCAGCTATACTGAGACTGATGGTCTGGTTCTTGAGAGGGAGAGGCTAGAGTCTCTCGGCTGTGCTTCAAGAGTTATTTCTTCCCTCATGAGTTCCAGAAAACCTAATACCAACAAAGTCTACAGTAGAATATGGGCCAAGTTTGTTAACTTTTCTACTTCGGCAGGAAGATCATGTTGAGACCCTGAAGTCCAAGACATCCTCAGTTTTCTCCAGTCTGGCCTGGATCTTCCTCTGTCGGTTAGTTCCCTTAGAGTGCAAGTATCAGCCCTGTCCGTCTTTTAAGGAACAGCATGGGTCACCCACTGATATGACAATTCTTTTGTAGGGCATCGAGACTCAGGCCTCAGAGGAAGCCTAGATTCCCTAAATGGGATCTTCCACAGGTCCTTGATGCATTATCTTCTCTCAACAACAAAGATCTTTCAATGAAGGACTTGTCACTAAAACTGGCCTTTTTGGTGGCCATCACCTCAGCCAAAAGGGTATCGGAGATGAGCTTTTTGGGATGTCAGGAACCCTTTCTGACTTTCTTTCTGGACCATGTTGTCCTTGTTCCAATGGTTGGGTCCAAGCCAAAAGTTACTTCCATGTTTCACGAAAACCAGGAGATAGTGCTTCCTACATTCAAGTCGCCAGAATCTACAGATGTACATCCTTTGGATATGGGTGAAACGCTAAGAGAATACTTACGAGTCACTTCGTCTTTCAGATGTTCCAATCATCTGTTCTTATTACACTATGGCAGCAACAGAGGAAAACGTGCTTCTTCAAAAACAATAGCGGCCTGGATTGTTCAAGCTATTCAACAAGCTTACAGGGCAAATGGCTTGGCTCCTCCAGAGGCGGTGAAGGCTCATTCCACCAGAGGCATGGCGACCTCATGGGCAGCGGTTCGACATGTGGCTCCTGATGTGATATGCAAGGCAGCCTCGTGGTCTTCGATTAACACTTTCATGTCTCATTATTGTATAGAGCCTGCTTCCCTTTCTTCTGTTAATTTTGGCCTAAGAATCCTGTCAGTTGACCGGAAAGATTAAATTTTTTTTTGAGTTCAGCATACCCTTCCGTGTGGATTGGCTAGTTATTTCCCACACGTAGTCTGCCATGGAGTCTGTCAGGAAAATGTTTTACCAAATACTTACCGTAATTTTCCTTTCCTGGTAGACTCCATGGCAGACTACGTGTGGGTTAACCCCGCCTCCTCTCCACTGCTATAGGACCCCCTACCCATAAATGTGAGCTCACCTCTATGGACTGTGTTCCGTAACTAGCCGACTCTTAGTCCAATAATCATATTATCGTTCATGGGTGGGAACTCCGTCTGCCATGGAGTCGGATTATTAGACTAAGAGTTGGCTAGTTACGGAACACAGTCCATAGAGGTGAGCTCAAATTTATGGGTAGGGGGTCCTATAGCAGTGGAGAGGAGGCGGGGTTAACCCACACGTAGTCTGCCATGGAGTCTATCAGGAAAGAAAAATTACGGTAAGTTTGGTAATACATTTTCCGTTTTTATTTCATGTTGTATGTAACCTACTTTTTTTTTTCCCTATAAAAATAAACGGGTTATATTTACCTGCTCTGTTGAAGTGGATTTGCACAGAGCAGTCTGGATCCTCCGGTTCTGTGCTTCTGGTCCCTCCATCCTGTTCAGTGCCCCCACAGCAATCAGCTTGCTATGGGGGCACCCAAGCCAAGTCACAGCTCCCTGTGTCCATTCAGACACGGAGCCCCCCCAGCCCCTTTCTCCCCTGATTGGCTAGCTGAATTTGACAACAGCGTGAGCCAATCTCGGTCGAGTGGTAGACTTGTGGACATTGCTGAACAGAGTGGGACGTCAGGTAAGTGTAAGGCCGTGTACACACGGCAGAGAACCTCGACGGGCAGAACACATCGTTCCGCCCGTCGAGGTTCTCTGCCGGCTGTCTAAATCGGCAACCCGCCCGTCGGGAATGACAACCAGCTATTCATCCAGGCGGGCCGTCGAGCAAATAGAGAGCGTGCTCTCTATTTCTGCTCGACGGGCTTCCCGACGGGAAGCTTGCCGAGAGTGTACACACGGCCGAGGTCCTCGGTGGAATGCAGCTTCCAGCGAGGTTCTCGCTGGTTTCCAGCGAGAACCTCGGTCGTGTGTACGCCGCCTAAAGAGGGCTGCTGCACACAGAAGGCTTTCTATCCAAATGCATTGAGATTTAAAAAAAAAAAATCTGCTTTTACAACCCCTTTAGGCCTAGTACACACGGACAAATTCTGGGTGACATTGGCCGGTTGAATAAAAACCAGCCGACATTTGGCCCGTGTGTATGGCAGGCTTCTGTCAGATGAGCTGACAAGCTCCCAATCAGTGCTGACCGAGGTGTTCTGAGGAGGGGGTCGCCCCTTTCAGAACACAATAGCATAGCGGAGATTGCTGCACCAACATCAGATTGTTAGTACAGTGGCTCTGACCTGACAGTTTTTCCACTCAAGTCAGCTTGAACGGGAAAAAAAAACAGATAGTGTGTACCAGGCTTTACTCACGCTGCACATGGTGGCCGTTGACCACATATACCCATTGCCTTTTCAGAGAAGTACAAATGTTAATGACGCCTCATGCATACAAAGCTTAAAAAAAACACCACTTATAAAAGGTGTTCAGCGGTTTGTTTGTTTTTCAGTCTGTAAAAGCACCTCTATAGAAGCCTAGGTGACCATGCACACACGGGCATTTACCAGGGTATTTGAAGGGGAGCACTTTCACAACCATGCGACTGCAAAGTTGCATGACAAGTCATACCCCACGATTTCCAATGAGTATCATTCATATCTGTGCGACTTCAGAGTAGTCCCTGCACTACTTTGATGCGACTTCAGGTTCAAAGACCCCAAGATTACAAAAGTATTGTTTCAAGTCATGTGACTTTCAGGCTGTATATGTGTGAATGGGGCCTTATAGGCAAAAAAAAAAAAAAAAAGGTTGCATTGAAGAGAGGAGCTAACGAGCAGAAAATACATTGAACATGCCTAAATTTGTATGAATAAGCCTAAACGCACAAATGTATTCCAAAGAAAACAAAATAATATAAATATTCTGGCCAATAGAATGCATCTACACTCAAATACCACGAAAGGCAAATCCACTTTGCACTACAAGTACACTTGAAAATGTGGTAGATCTGAAATGAGGGGGAAGCTCTGCTGATTTTATCATCCATTAACCACTTAAGACCCGGACCAAAATGCAGGTAAATGACCTGGCCCCTTTTTGCGATTCGGCACTGCGTCGCTTTAACTGACAATTGCGCGGTCGTGCGACGTGGCTCCCAAACAAAATTTGCCTTCTTTTCTTCCCACAAATAGAGCTTTCTTTTGGTGGTATTTGATAGGGTTGTCCCGATACCACTTTTTTAGGACTGAGTACAAGTACCGATACTTTTTTTCATGTACTCGCCGATACCGATACTTTTTAAATGCAGCCACGTGTCCCCAAATGCAGCCATGTCCCTCTGAGTTCAGCCATGGTCCCTCTGAGTTCAGCCATGGTCCCTCTCCACCCCGCACTCAAAAAAAAAAAAAGTATTCTATTTAGGTATCGGGAGTATTCGCGCGAGTACAAGTACTAGCGCAAATACTCGGTATCGGTACCGATACTAGTATCGGTATCGGGACAACCCTAGTATTTGATTGCCTCTGCGATTTTTATTTGTTGCGCTATATACAAAAATAGAGCGACATTTTTGAAAAAAAAATAAAATATTTTTTACTTTTTGTCATAAGAAAAATCAAATAAACTAAATTTTAGTCAAACATTTAGGCCAAAATATATTTAGCCATATGTCTTTAGTAAAAAAAAAATCACAATAAAAAAAAAATAGCTACCTAGCGGGAACAGCGACACTAATACAGCGATCAGAAAAATGATCACTTAGTGACGCTGGCAATAGGGAGTGAAAGGGTTAACTAGGGTGGTGATCAAGGGGTTAAAACTTTATTAGGGGGGGGGGGGTAGGGGGCTATCCTGAACCTAACACTAACTGCCTGTCACACTGACACTAACTGCAGTGATCATACATATAATCACTGCATTCAGTGACACTGTGACAGGGGGGAGGGGGTGGGTTAAATGTGCCTATGGGGCTGATTTACTAATGACTCTGCGCTGCGCCGTTACATGCCTTAATAGGTGCGCTGGATGAAGCCCTAATTAGGCGCATGAACCGGCGGCAGCAGCAGCGCGATGTGATTGATAAGTAAAGCCGCCGCCGAACTCCCTGTATAAGTCTATGGGGGGAAATCTTAATTGTGAATTTTAAAGGCTAATCTGCAAGTTTTGTCCTAAAAAGTGTTTGGGGACCTCAGTCCTGCCCCAGAGGACATGTACCAATGCTTTTTTTCTTTTTTAAAACGGCCGTTTTTTCGGGAGCAGTGATTTTAATAATGCTAAAAGTGCAATAATAAAAGTGTAATTTTTCTTTAAATTTCGTACTATGGGGGTCTCTAATGTCAGCATGTGAAAAAGCGCATGTTTCCCGTGGTTAGAACTGTCTCTGCACAAAATGTCATTTTTGAAAGTAAAAAAGCCATTTAAAACTGACTCGCGGCTATAATGAATTGTCGGCTCCTGGAAATTGCAGGAGAATTCATTCATTAAAAAAACGAAAAAATAAAGCGTGGGGGTCCCCCCAAATTCAATAACCAGACCCTTTAGGTCTGGTATGGATATTAAGGGGAACCCCGCCATCAATTTAAAAAAAAATGACGTGGGGTTCCCCCCAAATATCCATAACCAGACCCTTCGGGTCTGGTGTGGAATTTAAGGGGAACTCCACCCCAAATTAAAAAACAAATGGCGTGGAGTCCCCCCTAAAATCCACACCAGACCCCTTATCCGAGCACGTTGACCTGGCCGGCCGCAGAAAAGAGGGGGGGACAGAGCGCGGCCCCCCCCCCTCTCCTGAACCGCACCAGGCCACATGCCCTCAACATTGGGAGGGTGTTTTGGGGTGCCCCCCAAAACACCTTGTCCCCATGTTGATGAGGACAAGGGTCTCTTCCCCACAACCCTTGCCCGGTGGTTGTGGGGGTCTGCGGGCAGGAGGCTTATCGAAATCTGGAAGACCCCTTTAACAAAGGGGCCCCCCAGATGCCGGCCCCCCCCCTGTGTGAAATGGTAATGGGGTACCTTGTACCTCTACCATTTCACGAGAAAAAAAAATGTAAAGGGTTAAAAACGACAAGAGCCGGTTTTTGACAAGTCCTTTATTATCTTCTTTCTTCTTTCCTTCGGGTTTCTTCTTCCTCCTTCTTCTTCTTCCTCTGCTTCTGTCTTGGGTCTTCTATTCCCGCATCTTGCCCGGCGTGTTCTTCCATCTTCTTCTCCTTCCGCTGTCCTTCTCGTCCGCATCTTCTTCTCCTTCTTCTTCTTCGCCGGAGCGGCCGCTTCCAATTGAAATCCCCGCTGTCTGCCGGACCACGCCCCCCCTCTGACGCCACGGGCAAGCTCTTAGGAGTGTGCTGCCAGTGCGTCAGAGGGGGGCGTGGTCACAAGTGAGAGGGCGGGCAATTCAATTTGAAGCTCGTGCGCGGCTTTTTCTTTGCCAGAGTCGCCGCTTCCAATTGAATTGCCCGCTTTCTGGAACATGTGACCACGCCCCCCTCTGACGCACAGGCACCACACGGGGACTTTCCTAAGAGCTTGCCCGTGGCGTCAGAGGGGGGGCGTGGTCCGGCAGACAGCGGGGATTTCAATTGGAAGCGGCCGCTCCGGCGAAGAAGAAGAAGGAGAAGAAGATGCGGACGAGAAGGACAGCGAAGAAGATGGAAGAACACGCCGGGCAAGATGCGGGAATAGAAGACCCAAGACAGAAGCAGAGGAAGAAGAAGATGGAGGAAGAAGAAACCCGAAGGAAAGAAGAAAGAAGATAATAAAGGACTTGTCAAAAACCGGCTCTTGTCGTTTTTAACCCTTTACATTTTTTTTTCTCGTGAAATGGTAGAGGTACAAGGTACCCCATTACCATTTCACACAGGGGGGGGGCCGGCATCTGGGGGGCCCCTTTGTTAAAGGGGTCTTCCAGATTTCGATAAGCCTCCTGCCCGCAGACCCCCACAACCACCGGGCAAGGGTTGTGGGGAAGAGACCCTTGTCCTCATCAACATGGGGACAAGGTGTTTTGGGGGGCACCCCAAAACACCCTCCCAATGTTGAGGGCATGTGGCCTGGTGCGGTTCAGGAGAGGGGGGGGGCCGCGCTCTGTCCCCCCCTCTTTTCTGCGGCCGGCCAGGTCAACGTGCTCGGATAAGGGGTCTGGTGTGGATTTTAGGGGGGACTCCACGCCATTTTTTTTAAAATTTGGGGTGGAGTTCCCCTTAAATTCCACACCAGACCCGAAGGGTCTGGTTATGGATATTTGGGGGGAACCCCACGTCATTTTTATTTTAAATTGATGGCGGGGTTCCCCTTAATATCCATACCAGACCTAAAGGGTCTGGTTATTGAATTTGGGGGGACCCCCACGCTTTTTTATTGGTGTTTTTAATGAATGAATTCTCCTGCAATTGCCGGGAGCCGACAATTCATTATAGCCGTGAGTCAGTTTTAAATGGCTTTTTTCCTTCAGAATGTCATTTTTCACATGCTGACATTACACCCAGGGCCGCCATCAGGGGGGTACAGGCAGTACACCTGCAGGGCCGCCATTAGGGGGGTACAGGGATTACACCGCCCGGGGGTCCCCAGGGGCCCGGATGGGAACCACCCTAAAACAAAAAAAACATTTTTTTTTATTTTTATTTTTTTAAGGGCTCCGAAGGTCCCTAGGGGCCCGGAGGCCACTAAGGGCCCCAGATGGCAAGCCCTTTTTTTTAAATAAAATATATATATTTAAAAATATATATATATTTTTTTTATATATTTGTTTTTTTTTTTTTTATGAAAGGGCCCAGAGGTCCCCAGGGCCCTGGAAGGCAACCCCCTTGTTTTTTTAATTTTTTTCGATAAATGTTATATTTAAAAAATATATATATATGTATTTTCTCACTTTTTTATTTTTATTTTATAAAGAGCACAGAGGTCCCCAGGGCCCCGGATGGCTACCCCCCTTTTTTATATATATTTTTCTTTATTTCTTATTTCTGTCCAAATTTTTGTAAAGGGCCCCCCCGCTCCTCAATTTGCGGCACCACCCCCCCATGCCTGAAGCTGTGTAAGGGGCCCCAAAATTCCTGATGGCGGCCCTGTACACCTGTAAGGGGCCCGGGGGTCCGGAGGTGCCCAGATGCCTGGAGGCCCCCCAGCGCCCCAGATGGTAACCCCCCTCTTTTTTTTTTTTGTATATATATTTGTTAGTTGGTTTTTGTAGGATTTTTTATTAAAGGGCCAATTTTTGGAATTTAATATTTTTTAGCAGTCTGGAGGTCCCCAGGGCCCCGGGCCCCGGGTGGCAACCCCCCATATTTTTTGTTATTAAAGGGCCAATGTTTTGTTTTAGGGGTCTGGAGGTCCCCAGTGGCCCGGAGATCCCCAGGGCTCCAGATGACAACCCCCCACCTTTAAAAAAAAAACAAAAAAAAAAAAATTAGATATTTTTTGGTTACTTTTTTAACATATATATATATATAATATAATTATGAAAGCTCCCAGAGGGCCCCAGATGACAACCTTTTTGCTTCTAAAAATGTTATAAACATTTTCCCCAGGTTTGTTACTTTTTACTTTAATTTCTTTTTTAAAGTGTATTTTGTGCGTGAAGTCGAGAGAGAGGAGCTGGACTTGCAATCGCCATCCTTCTCCATGCCCCCGGTGGCAATGGTGGGTGTGAGGGGGGCCTCCCACTCACCCCACCTGCTACACTTGGGAGCCCGATGGGACAGAGGGACTCCCCCTATGAGGGAGTGTAGCCCACCCAGCCAGCCCTGTAGGTCCTTCGCCTCCCTTTATTTTAGGAGATCTCATGGCCAAAGTGCGTGCAAGTGTGGTGTTTTTTTTGGGGGGGAGGGGGGTGGGCGTACTAAGCACAGGCGTACCTTGCATAGCACACCCATCGGGAGCCGGGCTGACACCACCAAACTCAATTCACATGTAGCCGAGACCGGGATCCGAACCCTTGGCTGCAGAGGTGAACAGCTTGTCAGCGCAGTGCCATTCACGTTGAGCCACCGCAGCTCCCACCCAATGTTATTTTTTTTTTAGATTTTTGGTAGTTATTTTTTATTAAAGGGCCCAGAGCTCCCAAGGCAACCCCCTTTTTTATTATTTTATATATATAGATATATATATATAGATATTGTAATTTATTTTTCATTAAAGAGCCCAGAGGTTTATTTTTATTAAAGGGCCCAGTGGTCCCCAGGGCCCCCGGATGGCTACCACCCTTTTTAATATATATTTTTCTGTATGTATTTTTTAGTAAAGGAACCCCCCGCTTATCAAATTGCGGCAGCCCCCCCCTTCTTAATATCAGGCGGCACCCCCCCCCTATTCTCTGCTCCAGGGGGCCCATGCCTGAAGCTGTGTAAGGGGCCCCATAATTCCTGATGGCGGCCCTAATTGCCTCCCCCCCCCCATGGTACGAAATTTCAAGGAATTTTTCACTTTTATTGTTGCACTTTAACCACTTCCATACCGCGCCTATTCTGGCACTTCTCTCCTTCATGTAACAATTATATTTTCTTCCTTGAAAATTACTCAGGACCCCCAAACATTATATATATTTTATTAACAAACACCCTAGGGAATAAAGTGGCGGACATTTTTTCGGACACATTTCCAACAGTATTTGTGCCAAAAATTTGCAAACGTTTTTTTTTTTTTTTGGCTTTCAAAAAAAAAACCTGTTTCATGAATGACAAAATAAGAAAGCAGTAAAGCTAGTCCAATTTTTAGGGATAAGGTAAAAGATGATGTTACACCGAGTAAATAGATACCTAACTTGTCACGCTTTCATATTGCGCACACTCATGGAATGGCGCTAAATTTCGTTATTAAAAATCTCCATAGGCAACGCTTGACTTTTTTTCTCAGGTTACCACTTTTGAGTTACAGAGAAGGTCTAGTGCTAAAATTATTGCTCTCGCTCTAACGCACGCTATGATACCTCACATGTGGGGTTTGAAGGATGTTTACATATGTGGGTGGGACTTGCATGCGTGTTCGCTTCTGAGTGCGAGCTACTAGGGACAGGAGCATTTAAATTCCTTTTTTATTTTATTTTTTAACTTAATATTTTAATTTTTGCACTTGTTTGTCCCTTTTTTTGTATTATTTTTCACTTTTCTTCCTATTACAAGGAATGTAAACATCCCTTGTAATAGGACTAGTGTGTGACAGGTCCTCTTTATAGAGAAAGGCGGGGTCAATTAGACCCCACATCTGTCCTCCAGGCTGGAAAGCATGGAATTGGTAAAAAAAAAAAAACATCTCATGCTTTCAGCTGCGATCATGTTCGTTCAGCACAGTAGTGTAGTGTGTAGCATGTTCACCTAGCAGCAAAAGGGTTGCTGGTTGGAATCCCGCCCGTGACACTATCTGCCTGGAGTTTGCATGTTCTCCCTGTGCGGGTTTCCTCCCACAATCTAAAAACATGCTGTAAATTGGATCCTGTCTAAATAAGCCCTAATATGCAGTAGGATATTTAGGTTTTGTGCTTCCCTAGGCCTGACCAAATTTTGGCACCCCCCTAATAGAAAAATGACCCACCTTTCCTGTCAAGGCCACACCCTGTTTTTTTATGACCCACCCAGGAATTTTCAGGGGACACACACAAGTTCTGTGGGGGGGGGGGGCGGCACAGGAGACCCTTAATTTGGCTAGTTTTTCGATCACTTCCTGTTTGGCTATGGGGCAGGAAGTGAAGGCCAATCTCCCCAAACGGACAGGGATAATACAAAATAAACTGACAGAGCTTCTAACCCCCCCCCCCCAACTCTATCCAAAATGAAAGAAATCCAAAAAATAAAAGTGATGATTATTGTTCCAGTTTAACCCCAAATTTCAGATCATTTTATTGAGAGGCTTAAGAAAATATAACCATGCCAATAGGCCAGGATCCAGCGTTGCTAATATGTATGAATGTGTGTTAAGGACCCCCACAAACACCACCCAATGGTAAATCAACTATTTTCTTGTTTGTTTTGGGGATGCCTGCACCCCTGATAGGGTAAAGACACCTCACAAATGTTGTCACTTTCTACTTAATTCATTCACTTCCTGCCACACAGCCAAACAGGAAGTGAGGGAAACACCTGAGTAATGTTTTGTTGGGGACACACAGATCAATATAAATAGTTTCCCATTTTGGAAATGGCATTTTGCTGTGTACACCCCAAATTAGTAGGAATCTTGGACTTTGGGGTCCATTTACTAAAGGCAAATCCACTTTGCACTACAAGTGGACAAGCAAGGAAGAAAACTCAAAACTTGGCGGGATTGGAAGTAAAAACCATCAGTGCTTCCCTTCTGATTTTCATTGCCTACGCTTCTACTGCAGAGCGGCTTTGCCTTTACTAAACCCCAAAATAACTAATCATTTGGGGTGTACACTGCAGTGCAATTTGCTTAATGGTGACACTAGTTAGATTGACCTGTGTCCCAAAGAAAAGACCATTGGTAGGGTTTTAACCTCACTTCCTGTTCAGCTGTGTGACAGGAAGTGAAGCCAATTTTAGGAAAAGGGACACAAAGCCCAACCTAAAAACACTAGCAGGGGTTCTAACACTCAATTGGCTTCCCTCAAACAACCCACAATTAGAATAGGATTGTCTTGTGCTAGTTTCAAGCACAGCGCTGTAAATCAGCACTTCAAGCCTGTCCACCAATACACCACCCCCCCTCCAACAGGCCATGTTTGCAGCTTTTCCTACATCTTGCACATGTGCTTTAAAAAGTCAGTCTGGACATCAGTTCTAGGAAACATTACTTACCGCTTTGTCCTTCCTTTTCTGGTGACTAAACATTTCATGCATACACACCAGGAAAGAGCTTAGAGACAAATCACACTTGATGGTTTAGGCCCAAACTAGTTCAGCTGCAGCAGTTGAAATCCATAGCAGGAAAAAAATATCACAAAACTAACTTCAAAATTTGAAAGTAATTTTATTGGTCCACAAAACAAGGAAAGCAAAACAAAAAATTACAAATAAACACACCAAAAATATATAAAAACACCTAAAAACAAAAAAGACCAACGTTTATTTCACAGTCATTGGAAAATAAATCATGCTTTTGAAATAACAGGATAGACCCACAGGATTAAAACATTAGTCATTAACATCTTGAGAAACATTTAGCAAAATTATGTAGCAGAGAAAACATCAAAAAATACAAAACTTGCTCCAAAACATCTCTGTTTCGCTCCGCCATTACTTCCAGCCAGCAAATCTGCCCCCTCTGAGGAGCAGCTGACACGTGCAGTATCCACGCTTTTTATAACATGTGTGCTAATGAACCAATTGGAAACACATGAAGAAATGTCAGCCTCTAGTTTGTGTGCACTTGTAACTGCTTACACCTGTTAAGGATGTCCTTAAATTACTAAGCCAAAAAAAAAGCTTTCTGAGCATGCTCAGAAAGATGCAAGTCATTTTCAGGATGAAACTTCCAACTTCTTTTACTAAGTGTTCGAGCATGCCCAGTTCACTCGAAATGCAGTACCAGAATCAAATCTGCAAAGGCGGATGAAAGCATTAGAGGTGTTTAATTTTTTTTTGGTCCCCCTGAAGTGATGCTTTACAAGCTGAACGGGAGGTCTTATAGCATTTTGACGTAACAAACCTAAATAGTAATAATTTAAACGCCCCTGTCCCTAGTAGCTCGCAGTCAGAAGCGAACAAGCAGCATTTTTATTGTTTCCGGTTACCAGTTTAGATTTACAGATGAGGTCTAGTGCTAAAAATATTCCTCTTGCTGTTACGCACGCTATGATACCTCACATGTGTGGTTTGAAGAATGTTTTCATATGTGGGCGGGCCTTAAATGTGTAAGCCCCGCCCACATATTGAACCCCCGTTCAAACCCCACATGTGAGGTATCATAGCGTACGTTAGAGCGAGAGCAATACTTTTAGCACTAGACCTCCTCTGTAAATCTAAACTGGTAACCTGAAACACATAAAAAAGCGTTGCCTATGGGTATTTTCAAGTACTGAAGTTTGGCGCCATTCCATGAGTGTGTGCAATATTAAAGTGTAACATGTTGGGTATCTATTTACTCGGTGTAACATCATCTTTCACATTATGGCCATAAATTGGGCTAACTTTAGTGTATTCTTAATTTGTAACCACTTGAGCCCCAGACCATATTACTGCTCACTGACGGGGCCATTTTTTGCATTTCAACACTGCGTCATTTTGACTGACAATTGCGTGGTTGTGCGACGTGGCCCCCAAACAAATTTGGCGTCCTCATCCTCCCCCCCCCCCCCTAAAAATTTTTTTTTTTTTTTTGGTGGTATTTGATCACCTCTGCGTTTTTTCTTATTTTTGCTTGACCCAAAAATATAGCGACAATTTGGTAACTAAAAAAACATATTTTTTACTGTTTGCTATAATAAATCTCCCCCAAAATATATTCTAAAAATGTTTGCCCTCAGTTTAGGCCGATAAGTATTCTTGGACATATTTTTGGTTGCAAAAAATCACAATAAGCGTTTGATTGGTTTGGGCAAAAGTTCTAAGTAGGGGTTGGTCTTATGGGTTTTTTTGGAATAATTTTTTGTTTTACTAGTAATGGTGGCTATCATTGTTTTTTCTGGCTACTGCGACATTGTGGCGGACACATTTTTGTGAGATTTGGCATTTTTGTAGCGAGCAATGGTATAGAAATGCATTGCTTACTATAAAAATGACACTGGCAGGGAAGGGGTTAACACTAGGGGCGCGGAAGGGGTTGAATATGTTACCTGGGTGTGTTCTAACTGTAAAGGGGGTGGGACTGTGTAGGGGAAATGACAGATCGCTGTTCATACATTGTAGGGACAGACGAGCAGGCATTCCCCCCCCCTGACAGGACCGGGATAAAGGGGAACTCCACCCCAAATTATAAAAAAAAACGGCGTGGGGGGTCCCCCTTCAGGTGCACAACAGGCTCTTAGATTTGATCTGGAACATAAGGGGTTAAACCCACGCCAAAAAACGGCGTGGGGGTTCCCCCTCAGATCCAGACCAAACCCTTCTCCCAGGCACGCAGTCTGGCCGGACAGGAATGGGGGTGGGGACGAGCGAGCGCCCCCCCCCTCCTGAGCCGTACCAGACCACATGCCCTCGACATGGGGGAGTGTGTGCTGTGGGGGAGGGGGGCACTGCCCCCCCACCCCAAAGCACTCTTGTCCCCATGTCGATAGGGACAAGAGCCTCTTCCCGACAACCCTGGCCGTTGGTTGTCGGGGTATGCGGGCGGGGGGCTTATCAGAATCTGAGAGCCCCCTATATTAAGGGGGCCCCCAGATTCTGGCCCCCCACCCTATGTGAATGAGTATGGGGTACATCGTACCCCTACCCATTCACCGGGTGGAAAAGTGTAAACACAAAAAAAACCACACAGAAAAAAATAATTTATTAGTCAGCTCCGGGGGTCTTCTGCCGGGACCGCCCACCACCAGCCCATTGGGCCCCGGGCTTCGCCGTCTTCTGCCGGGGGGGGACACCCACCGATGCTCTCCGCCATGTCCAGCCAGGCCCCCACCCCAAAATAAGCTCTTTCACATCCGGGGGGGGGCGGCCGAAAAAAGCAGAGAACAACGGGGGCGGAGCCCCTCGGTCTTCCAGACGTTTTCTGCCGGGGGGCTCCAGCCCCGCACCGGTCTTCGCCGCCGCCTTCCGCCGGGGGGGGACACCCACCGATGCTCTCCGCCATGTTCGGCCAGGCCCCCTACCCCAAATCAAGCTCTTTTACATCCGGGGGGGGGCCGGCGGAAATGGCGGAGAACAACGGGGGCGTCGCCACTCCTCGGTCTTCTAGCCGTTTTCTGCCGGGGGGGGGGAACACCCACCCATGCTCTCCGCCATGCTCGACTGTGCCCCCACCCCAAAATGAAGCTCTTTTACATCCGGGGGGGGGGTTGGCCGAAAACAGCGGAGAACAACGGGGGTGTCGCCCCACCTCGGGCTCCTCCGCTTCTGCCTGGCTCCTCCCGAGGCCAGGGCTTCTTTCGCCGTCTTCCGCCGGAGGGCGCCACTCTCCGGGCTTCTCGTCGTTGTCTTCCGCCGCGGGGGCCAGGCCTTCTTCTTTGCCGCCCCCTTCGAATTTTTCGGCCTGGACGGGGGTCGCACATCCCATCCAGGACTTGGACGTGGCGGGCTTCTCGTCGCTGTTTTCTGCCGCTGCCCCCTTCACCACGAAGCTCCGTGCTTGTTTGATGAGGGCAGCGGGCTTCCGACGTCTTCTACCGGAGCGAGGGTCGTACATCCCACTCCGGATTTCGTCGCCGGCTTCTGCCTGGCTCCAGGAGTAGCCAGGTCTTGTCGTCGCTGTCTTCCGCCGCGGGGTGACACTCGCGGGCTTCTTCTTCCATTCGATGTTGACACGGCGAGGTCCGGCGCTGAAATGCCTTCTGAGCGGCGGGCAAGGACTTATATTGGCATAGGGCGTGGTTATGCCAACATGTGACCTTAACCCATGTGACAGTGATGTCACATCACATCACTGTCACATGGGTTAAGGTCACATGGTGGCATAACCACGCCCACGCCCTATGCCAATATAAGTCCTTGCCCGCCGCTCAGAAGGCATTTCAGCGCCGGACCTCGCCGTGTCAACATCGAATGGAAGAAGAAGCCCGCGAGTGTCACCCCGCGGCGGAAGACAGCGACGACAAGACCTGGCTACTCCTGGAGCCAGGCAGAAGCCGGCGACGAAATCCGGAGTGGGATGTACGACCCTCGCTCCGGTAGAAGACGTCGGAAGCCCGCTGCCCTCATCAAACAAGCACGGAGCTTCGTGGTGAAGGGGGCAGCGGCAGAAGAGAGCGACGAGAAGCCCGCCACGTCCAAGTCCTGGATGGGATGTGCGACCCCCGTCCAGGCCGAAAAATTCGAAGGGGGCGGCAAAGAAGAAGGCCTGGCCCCCGCGGCGGAAGACAACGATGAGAAGCCCGGAGAGTGGCGCCCTCCGGCGGAAGACGGCAAAAGAAGCCCTGGCCCCGGGAGGAGCCAGGGCAGAAGCCGGCGAAGAAATCCGGGGTGGGATGTATGACCCTCGCCCCGGTAGAAGACGACGGAAGCCCGCTGCCCTCATCAAACAAGCACGGAGCTTCGTGGTGAAGGGGGCAGCGGCAGAAAACAGCGACGAGAAGCCCGCCACGTCCAAGTCCTGGATGGGATGTGCGACCCCCGTCCAGGCCGAAAAATTTGAAGGGGGCGGCGGCAGAAGACCCTCAAAGTTAAAACCAGGTGAATGGGTAGGGGTACGATGTACCCCATACTCATTCACATAGGGTGGGGGCCCGAAATCTGGGGGCCACCTTATTAAAGGGGGCTCCCAGATTCTGATTGGCTCCCGCCCGCATACCCCGACAACCAATGGCTAGGGTTGTCGGGAAGAGGCTCTTGTCCCGATCGACATGGGGACAAGAGTGCTTTGGGGTGGGGGGGCAGCGCCCCCCTACCCCAAAGCACACACCCCCATGTCGAGGGCATGTGGTCTGGTACGGCTCAGGAGGGGGGGGGCCGCTCGCTCGTCCCCACCCCCATTCCTGTCCGGCCAGACTGCATGCCTGGGATGAGGGCTTGGTACGGATCTGGGGGGGAACCCCACGCCGATTTTGGCGTGGGATAACCCCTCACGTTCCGGACCAAGCCGAAGAGCATATTGTGCCCCTGGGGGGGAAGCCGCGCCGGTTTCAAATTTGAAATTTGGCGCGGAGTTCCCCTTTAGTGTCGGCGCAGCCCGAGAACAGCTCGGAGCTTGCCGTGCGCCGCTCCAGGCAGTGCAAACACTGCTATGCCGCTTGGTATTTACCAAGATTTTCCCGGCGTACTGAAGAGGCGCACGCAAAGCCCCGATTTATCCCTCTGCGCATGCCCAGTATGCAAATGAAGCTTCCGAGGTTCTAGCGTACTTTGCAAGCGCACGGGGATCGGGTACCAAAAGTCACTTTCCCTTTCAAATCGGCCCGCCACACACGTTCAAACACATGTCACTACACTTCCCCTGCATCACCCCCCTCCCTCCCCTCATAAACTCCCGCCCGAATCCCCGATGTTTACATTACTAAATGCCGCACGCCAGCTCTGTACTGGCGTGCTGTGCGCCCTCTCCTGGGCGCATTAGGCACTTTAGTAAATGAGGAAACACGCTGCACTGGCAGCGTGTTTCTTTTGTAAATCTCAAAAACAGGTTTACTCCTGCTTGTGCACCATGAGTCTTGGCGCACAGGCTTGGTAAATCAGCCCCCATGAGTCTTGGCGCACAGGCTTGGTAAATCAGCCCCTATGTGTAGTGTGTGTCAGTGTAGTGTTGTGCAGATTCACTGTGCGATGTGATCTCTCCTCAGCGGTGGTTGAAAAAAAACGCTGAGTGGAGAGATCACATCACTTCCTCCTTCCTGTGTTTACACAGGAGGAGGAAATGACACGCAGGGGAGCGCGCGCATTGACTGAGAGCGATATGGAGGGGGCTGACAAAAACGAACCGCCGCCCCCTCTGCACGGATCGCTCGGCCAGGTAACCGGACCGCCGTATGTACGGGGGGGGTCCGATCGGACCCCCGAACCCCCCCAAGGCACCAATGTATATATACGTTGATGTGCCTGTCGGTGCCATTCTGCCGACGTAAATGTACATGCGGCGGTCCGCAACCAGTTAATGTGCAAACTAAAATGCGTTTTTTTATTTTCCTTGCATGTCCCCCTCGGATCTACAGCGACTGCACTTCCAAGTACACAGTGGATTTGCCTTTCGTAAATAACCCCCCATATTTTATTATTATTAGAGGTGTTTTTTCTTCCAAATTCTGTCAGGTTATTTTCCCACCCAGGTGCACCAGGCCTCACTCCCTCCTTTGAGAGCCTTATATGCAGAGAGGAGCCCTAAACCAAAAACACACAAGTCTGAAAAACAAATTGCGCCAAGGTTGAGGCGGAAATGTATAAGGTGACCCATGGCTCCAGTAGTCAGGAGAAGTGGGGGAAGCAATGAGCAGGGCGGGTAATACACAGCCCTGTGCGCCACGTTACGTCACCTGTGTATAGTAAATCCTCTCACAGCAGTCTTCTCCAGGACAGGCGGGAAGGACAGCACACGTGACTCCTTGGCGCTCTGTTATTGGGGCGGGTACGTAGGGTCACATGACGTTGAGCGCTTTGTATAAATGAGGCGGGGCGCGGGAATAGTCAGTGTATGTTGAACGTATTTGGATATCGGTGTGTTGTGAAGAGTTCGCGCTACGGTGAGTTAGCGGGGGGGGGAAGGCCTGTGCTGGATATATGGGAGGAATTACACATTGGAAGGCCAGCTGGCCTTAATGTGAAGGCGCGTTTTATGCGACTCGTATTAATGCGAAGGTAGGACCCAGAAAGGATTTTGAGGCCGAGACCGCCAAAACCTGACGCAGTGCTGTATAGACCGCCTGAGTGTGCAGGCTCCGGCCTGTGCTCTCTGATGGGGGAGGGGGTACTAGCCAGTCTGCTTTTCGACCAGATGTGTTGCAGAGCCTCTCGATGTGGCAGTGAAGGCTCGGCTGTGTATTGTGACTCAGCGTTCGCGCTACGTGGATGTTTGGTGCCACGGCTGCTTGTTCCCGGATGGTGTCCCCTGTGACGAATGCTGGCGGGTTACTGATAACGCAGGCCTTTGTTTTCACATTCTACTGGCAAATGCGATTTATATTGGTGAGATGATGGGCATGTTGCCGACTGTCTGGTGTCCACCATAGTTTGCTTATGTGCTCCTGTGTCTTGGCAGTTTATAGCCGTTGTTTGATGATCATTGCGAGCCCTGTGTTGTAAATATGAAGGGTGGCTGTGCCTGAGTATCTCTCCTGTCACCATAGGGGGCCCCTGGGACTATCCATCACTGTCCTGATACAAGAGGGGTACTCTAGGGCAGGGTTACCTCTATACACACCACCCTTTCAATTGACATCAGTTGCTACATTCCTACAGGTTGTTTGTGTGGGATTAGAGGTGCAAGGGAACCCATTCACACAGGCCTCTGGTTCTTGCTGGCTTAAGATCCTACCTAAAACGCTCTCATTTGCATGTGTACAGTGTGAATATGCATACAATGTCGAATTGACTACACAATAAACTTGTGTGCCTAAAGTCTTCAATCTGTTACCCAGGATCCAGAGGTATCCCAATGTTTGTGTACATTTTTACATGGATGTGCAGCTGTATTGGCTCATGAATTAGTGCAGTGTTTAGATGTGCACAACTGCACTGTGCTTTTTGCTTTTTCCTTGTGAATGAGCTCTTAGGTGTTGAAAGAGATGGAGGTGATCAGTGTTAATATCTAGCTGTTATATAGCAATGTTTTTTTCTTCAGCTGTGACAGTGCTATCCATACTGATGTAGTGCTGATTTCAGTTGTGCCAAAATAAAACTGGAAAATGTGTCAACCGGTTGATTGTGATGGGTATACAGTATGTGGGATGGTAACAGTTAAGATCTGCCAGTGTTGCCGGTTTTTGGAAGTGCATTTGATGTTGGATTTGTTGACTTGGCATCTAAGGGCTTCAGACTATGTGCACAAGATTGAAGACCTGAGTTGCTGGCTAGGTCACTCGCCAGGTACTGAAGTTTGGTGGTCTGTCTTTAAGTCATAGTTGTATAGACTTATGGTTCATGCACACTGGCATTTAGATCTATTCAGGAAAACCATTCAGGGATGCAATTTACTAAAACCCATGTTTAGAGTAGTTTATATGCATGTGTGTATGTATTCCAGTGGCCAGAAAAGATTTTACCCACTAGTATGAATTGTGTTGCTTTAAACGCAAGCATTTTACACAATGTGTAGAGAAATTATTATTTTTTATATTATGCTGGACCTTTTTGAAAGAACTAGTTGGCATTCACCTTTCTGCCTGAGCCCCTAAGTCAGCAATGGCAGCATTTGTATGTCTACCTTTTGAGGAAATATAGTAGATGTCTTTCAGATGTCTACTCAAATGCATTGTTTGTAACTTCTTAGGCCACTGAAGACTGGCATGCATTGACATGGTTTTTCTTTGTTTGCAGGCTTGTCGACATGAATCCAGGTATGAAACAGAAACTTGCCATGGAGAATCCTGCAATGTCAATCAAGGTAAGCATTTATGTTGCAGATGCAGTTAACTTGTCTGTGCTGGGTATGCAAGTTGATTTTTGAGTCCTTTAAGGCTGGCTATACATTATATAATCTTGTACACTTTTGTCAAAAAATCATGAGGTCCAAACTTTCATCTTGTATGTAATCAGGCAAGCCCTTGCACTACATAGATAAAGGTAAATCTAAAACACACAATTTAATAAAACAATGATATACTGCATGACCAACCTAACTGAATAAATGGTTTCATTACTGTCTAAAAAAAGGAGGGTGCATTACCATTTAAAATGGGATAAAAGGCAATAGTCATACTCACCAAGGGATATTAAGTAAGCGCCTTTCAAACTCTCAGATGTCTGAGGTTCTACTGGCAGGTGCTGTGAGGTCCAGTCCAGCTGTTTGAAAAGCGCTTACTTAATATCCCTTTGTGAGTAGGACTATTGCTTTTGATGGTAATGTACAAGGTCGGTGCGCTTTTTTTTTTTTTTTTTTTTAGCTTTATGAACACCCTTTGTTCTGCAAGACTTCAGACTTTACCATTAGACTATACTGCTGTACCTGAGCGCAGATTTTTTTTTTGTGCTCATTACTGTCTATGCAATGATTTTAATTGGGACAAAATGCCCTTGTGATGCACGTGAAATGTAAATTTTGTCTGGCAGTGCTTGGAACAGTTTAGATGTCAGATCTATCCTTTAAGGCTTGTGTTAGGGGGGTAGAGTGTAGAAGATTTAAAATTTCCAGAAGCTGACAAGGTTTATAGGAGATGCCACTTGGGGTTGGAAAACGTCTTTTGTAATTAGTGGTTCTATGATGCAATGGATTTCCTTAGGACCTAAAAATATATACTTGTCCACTAAATGTGCGAAAAGGTTGCTTCACTGATGGTCGTTTGTCACTAAATGTGTGCATCTAAAAAGCGTTTATAAATGTCCACAGAGTTTCATGTGTATCTAAAGGGCAATCGGTTCTTAACTGCCAAGGGTTAAGTAAAGGAGAAGTCGAACTGAATTCTTACTGCAGTTTTAACTAAGATTTTCCCATGAGATAACCTTGTTGTACAGTTACCTGTCATATAAGCCAGTGGTGTCAAGTGTTGCAATTTGAGAATGCGATAATCCATAACTTTAAAGAGTTTGAAATAATAGTTGAAATGTTTAACAGTGCAGGTTCCCATAGTTAACACTCCTATTGATTGACAGTCTGATAATAACCTGCAGTAAAAACAGACCGTGGGAAAGTTTAGCTTGTGTCATGTAGTACAGTTTGTTTCAGCAACTTTCTCACGGTGCTTTAGTGCTGCACATATTTCTTACCTGTGTGGTCAACTGGCTCTGTTTGCTATAGCAAGGTGGCGTTGTAGATAACATTATACAATTGGATAATGACTGTAATCCCCTAGTTTACTTTGCTATAAGTGTTGATTAAAGCTGTTGCACAATGGGCTGTCTGGGCTAAAAAATAAACGTTGGCTTTGGGTTATCATTCTGTGTTTTGGAATTGCAATATAGAAGTCTAATGGCATTTACTTTTATATTTTAATAGAACTTCTTTACGGACAAAACGGAGGTTACTCAAAGGAGGACACTTAAAGTCATTCAGCCTTCTGCCACTGGCCAACTTGTCGGTCGTGCCAAAGAGGTATGTCTTCATTATGGGGTGTAGGTGGCTTCATCTGATAAAAATAAACTGGCACTATAGCTTTTGAAAGCTGAATTTTTGATTAGTCTAGTGCAGGCAAGCGCATGTTGTAGTACACCACTTAATTCACATCTGTGCAGTGTGATTTTTATGTGGTGGTTTACATGGCTTTTAGGTATATAATGCTATTAAACGTGTATCAGAGATTCAGGATTTTAAACTCTGCACCTGAAGTGCACACCGCAAAGGGGTCAGGTTATTAAGCAGATGGGATGGCCTTTTTAAAGCAGAACTTGACTATCTGAGCTCCATAAACCTAACATGCGAAACTCCTTCATTTGAAAACTACCCCATAAAGTTCTAGCCATGGTCATCTTGAGAGTACAGATACTCGTGTAGAATCTACTTCCTGTAATCCATCTGCCCCTAATCAGGGCGATTTGTTTTGCTGTGATGTGCATAATCATTTTGGCTTGCACATAAAACCTGGAAGCAACTTATGTTTAAATATACCTTACACTAGCTCTAATGCTTGCAGCATTAGTATTGTAAATGGTTTGGCATCAAGTTCAGCCTTAAAGTCTAAGCAATGGCTAGTTTACATCTTCCTTATTCTAGTGGTTATATAAAAGTACCTAGGTAAATCTTTTTGGTGGAGTGCTTGGTATTGGCGTAAATGGCATAAAAACCTGATGCGATACTAACCTAGAAGCATACTAATTTGTATCCACCCAGTGCAATGTGACAAAGTACAGTAAAACCTTGGTTTGTGAGCATAATTTGTTACAGAAACGTGCTTGAAATCAAAGCACTTTATTTTATTTCCAGGGTATAAAAGGCGCCAATAATTGTAGCAAATTGCCAAATGTACCTTTGTTAAATGTAAACATATTGCTACACTTGGATGCTCTTGTTTTTAAGGATCCTTCCACACAAGTCAAACTCCATTGTTGTAGAGTCCACCAGCTCAGCCTGTTGATCTCCACTGAGCTGGGAGGGGCTTGTCGGGTGTTATCTCCTATGGGGAGATTGGATAAAAACAGACAGCATGTTCATTTTCATCAGATTTCACCCGGTCTGCCATGGATGGGATGTATTCCCCCATACATCTGTTTTTAAGCGGATCAGATGTCGGCAGACATATTTCCGCTGACATCCGACGCTCCATAGAGATGCATGGAGTGGCTGTTCAGGTCTGCTGTCAAAACTTGTAGTAGATCAAGGCAAAATGTAACATTTTGATTGTTTGCAAAACTCTCAAACCAGGGTTTTACGGTTTATTTTTTGCACTTAAACCAGCTTGCATGTGTTAAACATAATGCTGTAGAAACTTACTGTCATAGGCTATATATGAGCATCAAAACCTTCTAGTGTTTGCTACATGCCATTCATTGTGATGCAATCTTTTCTCTAGCCTGCCAAAAATTCCACCAAAAGGAAGCTGTGGAATGACCAAGGAACACTAAAAAAGGCAAAGGTGGAAGTTGCTATTGACCCAGAGCAGAGAGAAAATGCAGACTGTTCAAGTGAGGCTTATGAGCTCATGATTAAAGGTGAGTCTTGGCTGCCTTGTATGGAACTGTTGCAGTAGACTGCTGTAAAATGTTTAACTTGTCAACTGGTGAGCACAATTTTTGTAACTTTACTTTCTTGCATCCTTTAGAAACCCCCTCCATCCAGTACTGGAAAGAGCTTGCAGAGGAAAGGAGAAAAGCACTTTATGAAGCCTTGCAGGAAAATGAAAAGGTAATGGCTTGCATTCAGTGAGATTGGTTTCTTGTGTGATATTGAATCCTGCTCTTATAGCTTCTTTGAGTGGAGCTGGCTTCAGTCCTGGTCTGGTTTTGGGTTGATCTTTTATAAGATCTGTTTTAGATATTAATGAATGCTTTCAGCTACAGGTCAGATGTTGTGATATAGGCCATTTGGCAGGTCCCCCCCCCCCCCCCCTGCTGATATAGCCTGAACAATGAAATGCAGTCAGTGCACAAGACTTAACAATGCCCCTCAAGCCCCCTTGTCTTTTCTCTTTATTCATTGTAAAGTAATGAATTAACTGATGGTACAAAGCAGTGTTGAGTACTAAATGGTGCATTCTTTTACAGTTGCACAAAGAAATTGATCTTAAAGATGGGGAGATTATGCGGCTAAAACAAGAAAACGATGAGCTCCTGGAACTGGCAGGACATGTACAGCACATGGCTAACCTGATTGAGGTGAGTTTTTAAACTTCACAAACTTGGCAGCTTGCATGCAAACAAGTGCTGCCTAAAAAAGTTTTAAAAATGGGCAAAGTACTGTACAGATTACCAAAGCTCATGTGAAGGGGTGTGTATTGTAAAAATATATTGCACCATTTTTACACTATTTTTACACTAACAAATAGCTGCTGTATGTCACAGCTAATCCAAATCTATATTCAAGTAAACTATCCAAAGTTTGGTACATTCAATTTAACTCTATTGTAAAGATGAGCTTGTGGTGTGAGCTACTAATGTCAAGCCTCAAAACTGCATATAGCAATGGGTGGGCCTTTAACTATGAACCTGTAAATGACCTGAGTAGGTCTGTGGACAGTAGCTAACTAACCTTTATCTTGCAGAGACTTACAGGCAGTGCACCACAAAGCCTTGAAGATGTAAAAAATCTAGACCTAGAGGAAGCAAGATATGAAGATGAAGCAGAGGAGGAAGCAAGATATGAAGATGAAGCAGAGGAAGCAAGATGTGAAGATGAATCGGAGTACTACAGTTCTTCAGATGATGACCTTAATTTTAAACCTGAAAGAACTTTACTTTAAGTGGCCACTGCCTGGGCTGTTCTGTTAAACTTGAAACTGCCACTATTTTCATACTTGTAGCTAGGAAAAGCTACTGTAAACTCATTCAAATATGGAGTCTTTAAATGCGGTGCAAAAGATTCAATATCCAAACAGGCACTTTTCAGTTGGCCACTTGTTTAATGCAAATACTATGTATTTTATCTTGCTTGTAAATAGTTTTTTTTTTTTATTCAATGGCCTTGATAAAAGGTAGTTGTACATATTTTATTGCCAAATAAACTTCAGTTGGAGCAAACTGGGTTACTTTTTTCAGTGCTTGTAAAATTTTGACAACTTAAAATGTCATAACTGGTAGTGACCTCTTCACTAAACACTAAAGGTGCAATGGGCATAATTTATGCCCGATCTCACCTGAGTCAAATGTTGAACACCAGGAAAGGCGGCAACTATTTATAGCCTAACTGACCCATTACTGTATGCTCACAAGGGTGGGGAAGGGGGGGGGTAAGGGGACGGGAGGCAGAGCCACGGGGGGGGGGGGGGGGGAATCCAATAAATATAACAACCTATTTAACATTGCACAAGATTTTAACCTTATAGGGCACAGCCACTAGTCGTTCCAATATTTATTTATGTAATTTGTTAAACTGCTTGTACTCCTGACTGACGGATATATGTATGTGTAAAGTGATAAAAAAAAAGTGCAACGGATCACGGTTGATCCGAACGGGTCACCCCCTTCGGATCGGCACGCTATGCGATCCGCGGACTACCGCCGCGGGCATAGCATTAGGAAAGGCTGCGGCTTCGGCCTAGCTCCGGAGCCGCGGCCATCTTGGTACACCCGGCGTCAGTCCCTCTCTATTCACACCCACAGAGGAGAAGCCTGCGCTCAAGGGACACACACGCCGTATCTGATCTGAGGTCTGCAGGGCGCTCACTGTGTGCCTGTACTACTTGGGGGCGCTCACTGTGTGCCTGTACTACTTGGGGGCGCTCACTGTGTGCCTGTACTACTTGGGGGCGCTCACTGTGTGCCTGTACTACTTGGGGGCGCTCACTGTGTGCCTGTACTACTTGGGGGCGCTCACTGTGTGCCTGTACTACTTGGGGGCGCTCACTGTGTGCCTGTACTACTTGGGGGCGCTCACTGTGTGCCTGTACTACTTGGGGGCGCTCACTGTGTGCCTGTACTACTTGGGGGGCGCTCACTGTGTGCCTGTACGTCGTGGGGGCGCTCACTGTGTGCCTGTACTACTTGGGGGCGCTCACGGTGTGCCTGTACTACTTGGGGGGCGCTCACTGTGTGCCTGTACTACTTGGGGGGCGCTCACTGTGTGCCTGTACTACTTGGGGGGTGTGCCTGTACTACTTGGGGCTCACTGTGTGCCTGTACTACTTGGGGGGCGCTCACTGTGTGCCTGTACTACTTGGGGGGCGCTCACTGTGTGCCTGTACTACTTGGGGGGCGCTCACTGTGTGCCTGTACTACTTGGGGGGCGCTCACTGTGTGCCTGTACTACTTGGGGGGCGCTCACTGTGTGCCTGTACTACTTGGGGGGCGCTCACTGTGTGCCCTGTACTACTTGGGGGGCGCTCACTGTGTGCCTGTACTACTTGGGGGGCGCTCACTGTGTGCCTGTACTACTTGGGGGGCGCTCACTGTGTGCCTGTACTACTTGGGGGGCGCTCACTGTGTGCCTGTACTACTTGGGGGGCGCTCACTGTGTGCCTGTACTACTTGGGGGGCGCTCACTGTGTGCCTGTACTACTTGGGGGGCGCTCACTGTGTGCCTGTACTACTTGGGGGGCGCTCACTGTGTGCCTGTACTACTTGGGGGGGGGCGCCACTGGCTTTTACACTGTGTGCCTGTACTACTTGGGGGGCGCTCACTGTGTGCCTGTACTACTTGGGGGGCGCTCACTTTTATTTAATTTTGCCGATCCGTGACTGCTGATTTGAGGAACAAAACGAACCGTGAGTTTTTTTGATCCGTTGCACCCCTACTAAACACCATGCAGTCAAAACCATTGTTTTCAGAAACTAGCTTTATATAGATATGCACCTTGTTCTTAACCTCCCAGCATCACAGGCCCTACTACCTGTAAAGGGAACACAAATGACCTGCAAGTATAACAAAGTACTATTTAAGGCAGCATAGGATTTTGAACATGCTGGGGTGTTTTCTGTATGGGAAGTTTTATTAACATCTAGAAGACCACTTGCATGTAAATCTATATAACTTTAAGCTCAGTTGCTTTATCAGATTTGTGTAAGGACTTTAGTCATAACTCGATTATGAACATTTCCATGTATTCGCAGATACAATTTTGGGTACACATTACAGCTAGTAAACAGATCTCTGTCAATATTAATTTTTGAGGTGACTCACTTTTAATGGCATTAAAACTTGGCTTTTGTAAATGTGCCTCAGCAGAAAATGTACTCTGCGCTATACTGCAGACACTAAGCTTGAGAGCAGCAATCTCACTCATGTGTAATCAAACCTATGGTGCTGCAAATGGGCTTTCACTCCCTGCTTGGTGAAAACTGCAGGGTTTGTTGGACCTCTATAATGGGACGGCTTCAGAATAGTTTTCTGTTGAGGCAGGTCCCTTAACCAAGTGAGTGTACCACTTCCCTGCCTGTAGTCAAATGGCATCTCCCATCCTAAGCAAATTTCTTATGACATCAGCTTCCCTGCCATCTAGGGGGCACATGCCCAGCACATCACTCAGGGGCTGTGATGTCTGCTGGGCACACAATTGCCTGAAACGGCAGGGATGTAGATCCACATCCTGTCGGAGAGGAGACTCAATTGTGTTCCTAGTACAGAACGGCATGATCTGTTTCCTCCCCTTTGAGTCCCCCCCAACCATTGGTAAGTGATCAAAGGTAATGGTTAACCCCTTCCCTGCAAGTGACATTTATATAGTAATCTGCATTTTTATAGCACTGTATAAATGTGAGTGGTCCCAAAATGGTGTCAAATGTCTGTCAGATTGCCACTATTGCTAATAAAAATGCCATAAATGTATCCCCTAATTTGTAGACGCTATAACGTTTGTGCAAATCAATATACATTTCTTTCTCGTACATCACGGGACACAGAGCGGCATATTCATTACTATGTGGGTTATATGGAGTACCTTCAGGTGTGGACACTGGCAATCTCAAACAGGAAGTCCCCTCCCTATATAACCCCCTCCCCTAGAGGGAGTCCCTCAGTTTTTTTGCCAGTGTCTTAGGTGTTGGTCACGGAATAGCTTTGCTCCACATCCTTGGGATTAGGGCGGGCTAACCGGATCTGTCCAAGGAGCCTCAGTGCCAAAGTGGACAGTACCCGGGCCCCAAGCCGTGGGGTTTTGCCTATAATGCTCCTCTTTGGAGGGCTGGACCCTGGGCCCAGGACTTGGAGTTTGTAAAAAACCATAAGTTCCTGCTTGCCAGGGTGCTATATAGGTCCAGGACAGTGGGTACCTTCATAGGACCCCAGGGCCTGAAGGTCTACTACGCTACCCACGGAGATGGGAGAAGATTGGATCAGTTTGCTGGACAAACATCCTGCTGCATGGAGCAGGTAAGGGGGAGCCTGCGGGACTTGGTTCGACAGCAGGCTCTCCGGGGTAACCTAAAAGGGGGGATAGCCTAAGTATGCTCTGCATGGGCAACCTTGTTCACTATGTCTGAGAGAGACAGGATGACACCCTTTCTCCCCCATCACTAGGTTCCCCTGTCTAAAAAATGTGTTGCTAGCTAAACCTGCTGTTTTCTTCCTAGGGCTAGTAAGGATCCCTAGGGGCCTTTGGAGAGTCCTACCTGGCCGGGGGTTTGAATCTGCCGCCTGTTTCTGCGTTCCTGGATCTCCAGCAGCGCGGCTCCTCCATGTTCCTCCTGTTTCCGGCGTACGCGCGCGCGCACGTCTTATAGACTTTTTCGCGCCGTTCAGACAGGAGGGCGGGGGGGGGGGGGCGTGCCTGCGGCGTCATACAGGAGGCGCGCCTTTGTGCTGTTATAGACAGCAGGCATTGTCAGTGCTCAGTCTGAGGCTGATGTTCAGAAGGAGAGGACGCAGAGCGGCAGAACAGTGACTCCCGGTGGCGGAAGAGGGGTAGTACATGCTGGACTTTGTTCCAATGCCTTTTTTGTTAAGCCAAAAAATTCCCCTTTTTGCAGCAGGTTGGAGGCTGGCAAACTAAGTTTGGGAATCACTGTATGTTGTAAAAAGAAAATATAGAATATATATTTATAAAAAAAAAAAAAAAAAACATACGGGATCCCATCAGTTTTTGGGCATTAGTGATCTATTGTCCCCTAAACTCTGGTTTTGTACTCCTGGCCACTACAGTCTGTTGTGTGGGCGGAGTCCCTCGATTTTGTATTATGGCTTCCAAAGGTTCGGGGTCAAAGGGTACAAAAAAGACCAAAAAACAAAAGGGTTCCCTTTCTGATTCTGATGATATGCCGATACTTTCCCCGCAACTTATTAACATAAAAGGCGCCTTGGATGAGCCATTAGGGGGATCTGGTGCGGAGGCTGGCCCAGATCAGCCCAGCCCTGTGTTTATCACAGAGGAGATGCTAGCCGTATCCCTAGGGGGGCTAGAAGAGAGAATAGCAGCATTGATCGCTAGAGCTATTCCTGGTAAGAAACGGGGTAGATCCCCATCACCAAGAGGTGTATCCTCAGATGCTGAGATTCTCTCGCCGGAGGAATTGGAATCACAGGAGGATCAACTAGACCTGAACCAAGAGGGTTCAGGGATTGAGGGGTCTGCCTCGGAGGAACCATTTTCAGACTCCCAGACAGAAAGACTGTGGGTACAGTCTTTGACGGACATGGTCCGCTCGGCATTTAGTTTACCATTGCCAGAGCCTCAGGTTCCTCCGGTATCCTCTCTGGGCTCTTTGAAAGCTCCGTTAAGCAACGCAGTTTTGCCGGTCCATCCTCTTTTAGAGGAATTGATCTTTCGGGATTGGGTATGGCCGGACAGGATTTTTCTGCCACCGAAAAGATTTGCGGTCATTTACCCCATGGAGGAAAAATTCTCCAAGAGGTGGAGGCTCCCAGTAGTGGATGCAGCCATCTCATGTGTGAATAAATCACTAACTTGCCCGGTGGAAAACATACATATGTTTAAAGATCCGGTTGATAAAAGAGTAGAGACACTTTTAAAAGCATCCTTTGCTACGGCAGGAGCAGTGGTGCAGCCAGCGGTGGCTGCGATTGGTGTTTGTCAGGCGTTAAAAGACCAGACAAAGGAAATGTTAAAGGACATGCCTACCCATCAAGCAGAAGAGTTTTCTGACATTCCCAGAGCTCTGTGTTTTGCTGTAGATGCTATAAAAGATTCCATCCAGCAGGCCTCTCGTTTATCACTATTTTTGGTGCACATGAGAAGGCTCTTATGGTTGAAGAACTGGGCGGCGGAGCCCCCATGCAAAAAGCTTCTGGCAGGGTTTCCCTTCCATGGAGGACGACTCTTCGGAGAGGATCTGGATAAATATATTCAGACTATTTCAAATGGCAAGAGTACCCTTTTACCGGTCAAAAAGACATTCCGGGCTCCTACATTTAAAAGGCAGCTCTTTCCTGTCTCGGGGCCCCCAAATTCCAGACAGTATCGACGGCCACCTGCACGATCCAACGTTAACAGTAGATCGCAGGGACAGGCCCCTGGGGGTAAGAGGCCGTGGTATCGCAAGCCGTCAAAAACAGCCCCTAAGTCTGCCTTATGAAGGGGCGCCCCCACTCTCGCGGGTGGGGGGAAGGCTTCGTTTCTTCTCAGAAGTTTGGGAAGCCAAGATCCCCGACAAATGGGTCCGGGCATCGGTAACCACAGGTTACAGACTGGAGTTTCTAAAGTATCCTCCGCCTCATTTTCAAGAATCAAGGCTACCAACGGATCCAGCAAGGAAGGCCTCAATGCTGGCAGCTTTGGATCACCTGCTTTGCCAGGACGTAATTATAGAAGTGCCAGCCCAAGAGCAAGGGCTAGGTTTCTATTCCAATCTCTTTGTCATACCAAAGCCCAACGGCGATGTCAGGCCAATCTTGGACCTAAAGAGGTTAAACGGTTACCTAAGGGTTCGTTCCTTCCGGATGGAATCCATCCGGTCAGCAGCCGCCGCGCTTCAGAAGGACGATTTTCTGGCCTTCATAGACATAAAGGATGCTTACCTCCATGTACCAATCTTTCAGTTGCATCAAAGATTTTTACGCTTCGCGGTGGGGCAGCGACACTTCCAATTCAGGGCGCTCCCCTTCGGGCTGGCCACGGCCCCCCGGGTATTCACGAAGATCCTAGCCCCAGTTCTGGCCAATTTAAGGATCCAGGGGGTCACAGTCCTAGCATACTTGGACGACCTTTTTTTTTTTTTTTTTTTTTTTTTGTTTCAAAAGTTTTATTGTTATTATACTCAAAATACAATGTATTAGCATCAAGTAAATTGAAGTTCAGGTGCAGAATCGCGGGCGCAGCCGCAGTATTTTAACAACAGTGAATAGAAATAACATTACAAGGTTAACAATCTGGCACAACCGTATAAGTTTTAAAAAGGAGCAAAGTCTAAACAAGTGTACCATGTAGAGGCAGTATTATATAACATTCTAACCTTTCAGGGTATGAAAGAGGGTATGAATAGCCGGGGCCGAAGAAGGGGGATAGTGCATATAACAAAAGGGTATGTCAGATTATTTGTGAGGGTAGATTGGGGAAATAAAGAAATGTGTCCGGCAATGAAAATGGGGTTGAGTAATCCTGGGGGGGCGGTAGGTGTGTAGGGCAGCTAGGGGGATTAGTGATGGTCAATTCTATATATAAGATGTGACAGTACTTGGACGACCTTTTAATCATAGATCACTCACGGCCGGGTCTGCAAAAGGCAGTAAACCTCACGGTTCGGTACCTCGAAGAATTCGGCTGGGTCCTAAACCGGGGAAAGTCAGCGTTCCAGCCTACAAAGCAGTTGGAATACCTCGGCATGAGGTTAGACACAGAACAGCAAAAGGTGTTCCTGCCCCTGGTAAAGATCGAAGCTATCAAGGGGTTGGTTCAGTTGGTTCTAAACAAGAAAAAACCAACTATTCGTCTGTGTATGCGAGTACTAGGCAAGCTAGTAGCCACGTTCGAGGCAGTACCATACGCTCAGATCCACACTCGCGTCCTACAGGCAGCCATTCTAGCAGCCTGGGGCAAGAGGGCACATGCCTTAGAGTCCCCTTTGACGCTATCTTCAGGGGTCCGACAAAGCCTGGCCTGGTGGTTGAACCCTCAGAACCTTCTAAAGGGAAAATCCTTCAGCCCTATTGTCTGGAAGGTAGTTACCACAGACGCCAGCCTGGCAGGCTGGGGGGCGGTCTTCGAGGGGTTCTCTCGCCAGGGAACTTGGGTGAAAGCGGAGAGGCAGCTCCCCATCAATATCTTGGAGATCAGAGCTGCTCGCCTAGCCCTTCTGGCATGGACCTCCAGATTAAAGGGGTTCCCGGTGAGAATCCAGTCAGACAATGCCACGGCGGTGGCATACATAAACCACCAAGGGGGAACCAGGAGTCAGGCCGCTCAGAGGGAGGTGAGCTTGATTTTTCAGTGGGCAGAGGTTCATGTACCCTGCATTTCGGCGATATTCATTCCCGGAGTGGACAACCTGCAGGCAGACTTCTTAAGTCGCCAGAGTCTGTTGCCAGGGGAGTGGTCTCTGCATCCCCAGGTCTTTCAGACAATCTGCCAGAGGTGGGGAATGCCGGACGTAGATATAATGGCATCCAGGTTCAACAAGAAACTAGACAGGTTCGTGTCTCGAGCGAGGGATCCGATGGCCTGCGGAACCGATGCGTTGGTTTGCCCTTGGCATCAATTCAAACTTCTATATGCATTCCCTCCACTACAGTTACTCCCTCGCCTGTTGCGCAAGATCAGAGTGGAGCACAAGCCAGTCATTCTAGTAGCTCCGGCTTGGCCCAGGAGGACTTGGTACTCACTAGTCCTGAAGATGGCAGTGGGAGACCCTTGGACTCTTCCTCTACAACCAGACCTACTCTCACAAGGCCCGATCCTCCACCCTACATTACAGCATCTAAATTTGACGGCCTGGAGGCTGAATCCCTGATTCTCAGGGGTAGAGGTCTGTCTAGGCAGGTAATCCCTACCCTGATTAGGGCTAGAAAGCCGGTCTCCAGGGTGATTTATTACAGGGTGTGGAGGAACTACGTAGGCTGGTGTGAATCCAAAAGATGGAATTCCCGCAAATATACTATTGATAGGGTGTTAAGTTTTCTCCAGCTAGGAGTGGATAAAGGCCTGGCACTAAGCACAATCAAGGGACAGATCTCAGCTCTGTCAGTATGGTTTCAGAGGCCGCTGGCCACCCACTCGCTGGTAAAGACCTTCACCAATTTGTCCATGGGACTTAAATCTTGTCCTGTCCACTTTACAGAAACAACCCTTTGAGCCGTTGGCTGAGATTCCTTTAGTCTTACTGACAAGAAAGTTGGTTTTCTTGGTCGCCATAGTTTCGGCCAGGAGAGTGTCAGAATTAGCAGCCTTATCGTGTAAGGAACCATATCTCGTTCTACATAAGGACAGGGCAGTTCTCCGGCCCCATCCTTCCTTTCTACCAAAGGTTATATCCAAATTTCACTTGAACCAGGATTTGGTACTTCCATCCTTCTTTCCAAAACCTACATCTAGAAAGGAGGGGTTGCTGCATACCTTGGATATTGTCCGGGCCTTGAAGGCCTATCTTAAAGCTACAGAAAAGATCCGGAAGACAGATGTGTTATTCGTTCTACCAGATGGCCCCAAGAAGGGGCAGGCAGCGGCAAAATCCACCATCTCGAGATGGATTAGACAATTAATCATTCAAGCCTACGGTTTGAAGAGGTTACCTCCTCCGTTGTCGGTAAAGGCCCATTCTACCAGGGCCATGGGCGCCTCTTGGGCAGCACACCATCAGATCTCTATGGCTCAGATATGCAAGGCGGCAACGTGGTCATCAGTCGACACGTTTACAAGGTTTTATCAACTAGACGTGAGAAGGAATGCGGATTCTGCCTTTGGACAGGCAGTACTACAGGCTGCAGTTTGAAATCCTCGGGATCAGAAGTACCCTGGGTTAAAAAAAAAAAAAAAGTTTTTTTTTTTCTTGACTAAGTTGGATTTATTATTATTGTTTGAGTTTACCTCTAAATTGAATCCTTCTTTGGAAGATGTCTCCCTCCCCTCATTAAAGCATTGCTTTCGGACATCCCACATAGTAATGAATATGCCGCTCTGTGTCCCGTGATGTACGAGAAAGAAAAAGGGATTTTTAAATACAGCTTACCTGTAAAATCCTTTTCTTGGAGTACATCACGGGACACAGAGCTCCCACCCCTCTTTTGGGTGACCATTTTGGGAGGCATACTGCTTGCTACAAAACTGAGGGACTCCCTCTAGGGGAGGGGGTTATATAGGGAGGGGACTTCCTGTTTGAGATTGCCAGTGTCCACACCTGAAGGTACTCCATATAACCCACATAGTAATGAATATGCCGCTCTGTGTCCCGTGATGTACTCCAAGAAAAGGATTTTACAGGTAAGCTGTATTTAAAAATCACTTTTTTTCTAAGCAAAGAGACGAAGGTCTGGGACCAAGGTCTTTCCCCCCTGGATTTCTGGCCTAAGAGCAGTCAGTGGGGTCTGCAGGCTAAGTCTCAAGCTTGTTAGCTTGCTTTCAGGGGGGTCTTTCCCTTATACATATTCTCAGGGAGAAGTGTGGCTGGGCTACAGGTAAAGTCTCCCTGAGAATTCTGGTTGCAGTCGACTCGGTGAGGGGGTCAGTGCTTGCCAGAGACCATTTATCCCACTCTTTTCTTCCTACCTGAAGGTGGCAGATGGTTAGGAAGAAGCTGCCCGGACATCCCCTCTAGCTGGGAAAACAGGTTCTGTGCTGCTGGTATTTCCGAACGGAACTAAACACAGAATCTTCACAGGAGCCGCCGTGCGGCTTCGGCGTCCCCAGGGAGCTACTGCGCATGGGCGCGGCCGGATGACGTCAAATCCGCACGCCCAGGCTACGACAAAATGCCGAAGAGGCGTTTTCACATGCTACGGAGCAGGGGTCCACGGTTGAGTACTCCCAATTCTCTTCAGCACCCAGCCTGTGGATCATGGCGGGGCTGCCTAGAAGCAGTTGGGAGAAGGATGGACCGATACCAGCTTCACAAGTTGCCACAGTGGGTGAGTGACTCGGCTGATGGGGGGGGGGGGAGTGATTTTTTTTGGGATGGCCCTATTAACACTATCCCCCACAAGGAATAGCCATGGGTAACAGGTCTGTCTCCTTTTACTATTTGTTTCGGAGATTGAAAGTCCTGCCCATGAGACCCCCAGCAGGTCTAGAGGCAAATCCAAACGCTGTGGTTGTGGCGATAAACTCCCACAAGACTATGTGAAACCTTTCTGCTCTAAATGTATATGCAAATTAGCAAGCAAGGAGACAGCACAAACAATGAAGGAATGCAGAACGCTGCAGACTGAAATGCTAGCTACGCTTCAATCCTTCAAAGCCTCGGTAGCTAGCAAGAAGTAGCTCTTGTAGAAAGGGGAAGCTCCCCCTCCCTAGTGGAGACTCAGACTAATGTTACGGAGGAGTCTCAGGGACCACCACTAACCTACTCAGACGTAGTTAGAACTCACGGATCAAAGTTCCAGAGAGGAAGGGGAGGATTCTGACCACAGTAGTCTTGAGGATACTAAGCCTGGAGGGGTCATCTGTTTTCAGCAGAGGATATGGAGGATCTCAAAGCTATCTATATCTCTGAGGACATGAAATTACCCCCTGCTCAGGTTTCAGTACGAGACAAGCTTTACAGGGGGCTTAGTAAATCCCAAAATAATGCCTTTCCTGTGCACCAATCTCTTAGAGACATTATTTTAAGAGAATGGAAGCATCCTGAGCGCAAGGTTTTGAGACTAAAAACTTGGAAGCGCAGGTGCCCCTTCAAAGTGGAAGAGGAAGACAGATTTTTTAAAGTTCCGTGTTTAGATGCTTCTTTGGCTCAAGTATCCAAACACTCGGATATATCCTTCGAAGATTCCGGTAGCATTCGGGATCCGATGGATAAAAAATCTGAAACTTTGCTACGCAGAGTATGGGATGCCAATTCAGCTGCTATGGCCCCTGCATTGGCCTCTGCATATGTCGCTAGAAATGCGGACGCATAGCTCCGCAAACTAATGGACCACGTAGCACGGGACAGTAGAACCAAGGAGGTTTTACACTCTCTGGAAGTAATTGTAAAGGCAGTTGCCTACCTAGCAGATGCTGCTGTGGAAACGGTCAGAACCACTGCCAAATCAGCAGCTCTTTTGAATTCCATCAGAAGAGCCCTTTGTGTTAAGACTTGGGGTGGAGATTTTACATCTAAGTCTCGCCTTTGCGGTATTCCCTTTGAGGGATCACTGCTCTTTGGCTCTAATTTGGAGCAGGTACTGTCTCGTTCCACAGAACAAGGAAAGAAGTTCCCTGCCAAATTCAAAAGAGATAAAGAGAAGACATTTTTTCGTGGCCCCCCCCTTCAAAAAAATGTTTTCAGGGAAAGAAGGAAACAAAGAGAAAGTAGGGATTTGGGAAAGGCAAAGGAAAAAGGTGGGGTCCTTTTTTCCGGAGCTACTTCTTCCAACAAAGAAACCAAGTGACGCCAGCATAAAAGTTGGCGGAAGGCTCTCGTGGTTTCTCTCCCAGTGGGAAAATATCACGCAGTCCTTGTATTCTAAATTTGATAAAGGAGGGGTACAAGTTAGAATTTCTGTCTCCCCCTCCACCAAACTTTGTCTTGACTCATCTCCCCAAAGACCTGTTAAAAGCAAGAGGCCTACTGGTGAGTGTCCGGGAACTAGCGGAACAGCAGGTCATCATTCCTGTTCCAGTAGAACAAATCGGCCAGGGGTTTTACTCCCACAGTTGTGGTACCAAAACCACCTGGAAAATTCCGGCTGATTATAAATCTACGGAAATTAAACCAACACCTGGTTTACAAAAAATTCAGGATGAAAAGCATTTACACAGTCAGAAGACACCTCCAAGAAGGAGTCTTTATGATAACTTTGGAATTAAAGGATGCTTACCTGCATGTTCCCATTTCCCCGAAAGTTCATAAGTTCCTGAGGTTTGCAGTACAGACCAAACAGGGCGTCGGACATTGGCAATTCTAGGCTCTCCCCTTTGGCCTAGCGGCCAGCCCAAGAATTTTTACCAATGTTCTGGCCAAGGTGGTGTCATTCCTACACCTCCAGGGGATAGCCTTGATCCCATACTTGGACGATATGCTGATTTTCAGTCCGGCCCTGCAACAGCTCCAGGCAGACCAAGACAAGGTCCTCTCCACACTAAACTATCTGGGGTGTCTAGTCAGCAAAGAGAAATCTTCCCTAGACCCTGCACAGTCCAAAGTGTTTCTAGGGTACTGGGTGGACTCAGTGAGCCAAATTATCTTTCTACCAGAGGAAGAAATCTCAAAAGTGCAAAGAGCAGTCTCTGCCTTGCTTGGTACCAGAGAGATCTCCCTAAGGACCATGATGAGAGTCTTGGGGCTCATATCATCTTGCATCCCAGTGGATCACTGGGCCCAATTCCATTCCCGGAAACTCCAGGGATTCCTTCTCTCCTCCTGGGACGGGAGAAGAGAATCCCTGGACTTAAGTGTCCCTTTCAGCAGTGGCAAGGAACTCCCTAGACTGGTGGCTCAGCACAGACAATCTGTCAGAAGGGCGCTCCTGGACCCAACAGAATCCATTGATTCTAACCACAGACGCAAGCGCCTGGGGCTGGGGAGCGCATATAGGAGATCTTTTTGTCCAGGGACCTTGGGACCGGGCACAGAGCAAAGCCTCCTCCAATTTCAGGGAGTTGTTGGCGGTAGGGAAAGCCCTAAACTTCTTCAAGGACCAGGTCCTAGGAAGAGAAGTACAAATTCTATCGGACAATGCAGTAGCTGTGTCCTACCTAAATCATCAAGGGGGAACAAGGTCCAGCAGGCTGATGAAACTGTCCCAGGACATCCTGCGGGACATGTAGAAAAAGATTCTCTCAGTTTCGGCGGTACATGTAAAAGGCAGCCCATTCATCAGGGGGAGTGGGAGCTAAACAACAAAGTTTTCTCTCTGGTAAGCCAACACTTTGGCAGTCCAGAAATAGACTTATTTGCCTGCAAAAAGAACAGGAGGGTCCACAAGTACTTCTCTCTCACCAGAGAACAGGACGCCTGTGGGATAGATGCCCTAGCCCAGAAGTGGGAGTTCAACCTAGCTTATGCGTTTCCTCCTCTGAGTCTCATCCCCAGAGTTCTACAGAAACTATCCAGGTCGAAGGGATACCTTATCCTGATCGCACCCTGGTGGCCGAAGCGAGCTTGGTTCCCCACACTGAGAAGGTGGTCGATGGCTCCTCAGTTGCATCTCCCGTCCAGACGCGATCTCCTCTCCCAGGGACCAGTGTTACATCCCGATCCGAATCCCTATTTATTTGAAATGGCTCAGGAAGGGCACCTTGGCTTCTAACTCCACTATCAAGGTGAATTTGACAAACCATCCTTTTACTTGGCCTTAAAGTGCAGCTCCACTTTTGGGAGATGTGAGCGGCGGGCATTGCTCTGGTGGGTGCCGCTGCTGGTCAGCGTTGTGTCCCGCATGTCGGTTCCCAGGTCCTGGCCAGCGGGTGATATGTCCGGTGGCGCAGATTGCTGCAGGGGTGTGTGGTGCAAGTGGTTCCAAGCGCCTGGAACGGAGAGAGACTGGGAGCGGGTTGATTGACCGGTGCTTCCGGCCGTTGTTGATGGCGCCGCTGGGTATTTTAAAAACTAGAGGTTTCCCCCCCCCCACACCCCACTGCGTTCTCTACCAAGATGGAGAGACTGAAAGGCAGAAGCAGGCGCCTCAAGCACCGGTCAGGCCCAGGTAAGAGGGGTACAGTGGTATTCTCCATATGGGCTTATGTTTTGGTTTTGTTGGATTCCTCCCTGCTGGGAGCCTGTGGCTGCATGGTCAGAGGTTACTCCGCTCAGACCCTGCAGTGTAGACTGGGGGATTGCACTGGTCAAGGCACTATTTCCTTTTGTCTGGTTTTGCACTAGGGGTTGGTAGTTTGTGTAGGGGCCCCTAGGTGAGTTTAATTAGGAAATTACGAGCATGCAAAAACCACCAAGTCAGACAAAATGTCCTTCTTGCAAGAACCCCCTTAGAGATTCATGGCAGAAGGCAATGTGCAAGGTCCTGTATTGAGAACTTGGTTGAGGAGGAAATGTCCCAACAATACAAGGACCTGTTCTCTTCAGTACAGGAACTTACGAACCTGCTGAGTTTAGTCAAGTCCATACTAGTTCAGAGCCTAGCAGTCCCAGGTTGAGCGCCACCATCAAGCTCGAGAGCATCCACCTCTAGAGCAGTGTAGGTTGGGGACTCAGGACGAGGGCGCAAGTAATCCTCCCTCAGGGATTCGGAGGAGGATAATAGCCAATAGCCAAGTCTCTAGGTACAAGCTATCTTTGGAGTAAGTGGACAACTTTCTAAGATGACACTAAACATAGTGTTCCCAGTCCAAAACTGCAGTAGCTTATGTATTGAAACAAGGAGGAACCAGGAGCAGAGGACTCCTAAAACTGGCCAGTTAGCTACTTACCTGGGCAGAACAGAATGTGACTCCATTGTTGGCAATCCATCTGAAGGGATCCCAGAATCTGCTGGTAGACCTACTTGGCAGAAGCAGAGTGGTGGAAATGGAGTGGAGCCTGAACCAAGAATTTTTCTTGATGATCTCTGAAGCTTGGGGGCAACCTCAAAAAGATCTGTTCATCAGCCAACAGAACTTGAAAGTACAGAAGTTCTTCTTACGCCACCGAGAAGACCAGGCAGCAGGCATAGATGCTCTCGCCCATCTGTGGCATTACCAGCTGTGCTATGCCTTTCACCTGATACCACTGGTTCTAAGGAAATTTAGGGAGGAAACTACCAATCTGATCTCTCCTTTCTGGCCACAAAACCTGGTTCGTGACACTATTAAACCTTGCCACAGAACCTCCGTGGAAGCTGCCGTCCAGAAGGGACCTGCTAACGCAGGGTTTGGTGATCCATCAGGGAGCAGACCAACTACATCTAACTGACTGGTTTCTGAAGATCTCCTGAAAGCCTAAGGACTGTGACCTTACTTTCCAGTAGAAAGGAGGTTACTCGTGCTATATACTGTATTTATCGGGGTATAGCGCGCACCCCTAAAGTGGCCCCCATTCCTGTGGAAAAAAAGTTTTTTATACTTACAGTTTTGGTGTCTTGCGTGGGGTCCATCGGCGGCTTCGGGTGTCCTCTTCGTCGGGTCCGGCATCCTCTTTGCTCGATCCTCGCTTTCCCGCGCCAATTTCGAATACTGCGCCGGCATATACCGAGCGCAGTACACTCGGGTATAGTCGGGCAGACTCGGCCCCTCTCGAGCTGACGTCCTGGACGTACAGGATGTCACCGCGAGAGGAGCCGAGTCTGCCCGACTATTCACGAGTGTACTGCGCCTGCATATACCGAGCGCAGTAGATTGGCAATCACGGAGGCCTACAAAGCTAAGGGAGAAATACCCCCTCAGGTATTGCTGCTCGTTCTACGAGATCAACGGCAGTTTCCCGGGCCGAAAGGGCCAGTGCTATGCCTGAACGAATTTGCAAGGCTGCCACTTGGTCCAATTATTCAACATTTCTCCGACATTATAGGTTGGACTTACTGCCTGCCGCAGATCAAGCCTTCGGCAGGAAGGTACTGCAGACGGGGGGCGTGACCAGATGCAAGGGTCAGCGTGTGAGTGAGAGAACGTGTGTGTAGTGTCTCCTCCTCCCCCCCACCTCAACTTCTCTAGCCGAGATCAGTCAAGTCCCCCGGGGCTGGAGGTGTGTGCTCCGAAGCCACAGCGGATTCTAATTTGCTAGCCTGCGGGAAGCGCTGTCTGGAGTACCTGGAGCAGCTGGTGACAACGCGAGAAGAGTAAAGCGCGACGCGACTTGGGCGTTCTGCCCCCCCCCCCATCCCCCCGTTTGGTCAGCCTGTGAACTATCTCATAGCTGCTGCAGCCATCGCGGCTTTCGATCCACGATTGGCCCGGGGGCCTCACGATACTTCGGCGAGGGAGTGCTGACGGCGTAGGAGTGCTGTTAGAGGTACGGCTGTTTTCTCTTCTATACTACCGTTCAAAGCACATGTCCAGGGCACAGGGCCAAACCACAGGAAAAGTAGTTTTGCAGCCCCATAGGTGGATCTACAGGGGTTGTATTAATACCTACCTAACAACTACCTTACACCCCTCCTCCACCCCCTTTATTCTGTATCAGAACTGTCTTGGAACCAGCTGTTAAAATCACCCTGTGCCGTAATATGTCTAATACGACCAAGAAGCGAGGGGCCGAGGATCAGCTGCTCCAGGAAGGGGCCTTAACTACTCGATCTGCCAAGGAGAAGGAGAAGGGAAATCAGGCAGCGGCAGCTAATTTGGAGCGTTTTGCACACACTGCATCCCATTCACCTGCAAAAGGGGTCCATTTGTCGGCCGCATCACAAGTTAAGGCCCAGGTGGGGTCTTCATCAGATAGAATGAGCCAGGGCCCAGTAGCCTCAAAAGCAATCAGCACAACTGGCATAAAATACGTTAATATTAAAGGGCCTGGGGGCGAAGTCTCTGGAACTGTATCAGTTGCCCAGTTAAACAGCCGGAAGTTCCAATCCCAGTACCATTCGGTACACTCTTCATACTCAAGGGGGGGGGGGGTGAGCATAATGGTGGGGAGAGGAATGGTGTTCTCCTGTAGTGAGTCCTCCATAGACGAGAACAGATTATATGTTATGGCCAACATTTATATTCCCCCACCATTTAACTTGGATGTACTATATAAGCTGTTGGAGTTCACGTTGGATAAAACAGGAATCCCAGTAATAACGGTTGTAGACTATGTAGACTATAATGAAGTCCTGGACAGAATCCTGGATAGATTTTCCCCCGGGAACAAACCCAGTATACATGGGCGTCCGCTGAAATTTTTTCAGGGGGGGGCGCTTTGGCAGCAGCGATACAGTCGCATAAAAAAGTTAAAATGTAAAAACACCCCACTGTGCCCCCTGCATCTTTCAATATCTCTTTGTCCCTACTGTGTACCCCTCTCCACAACTGCACCTCTGGGCCCCTTTACATTACACATCACCCCACAGCTCTGGACCCCTTTACATTACACAGCACCCTGCATCACTGGACCTATTTCTATTATTACATTGTTATACAAGATGAAATGGTTTAACTTACCATAATGCAGAATCAGTTGGACCCCCGTGTGTGTCACTTGCCACTATCGCATGCCATGCGTTACGGATTGTCACTTGCCACGTCGCCTGTCACATGTTGTGGATTGTCACTTGCCAGTTGCAACGTCGCCTGCTGTCACAAAGTGTGGATTGTCACTTGCCACGTCGCCTGTTGTGGATTGCCAGTTGCCACGTCGCCTGCTGTCACACATTGTGGATTGTCACTTGCCACAGCGCCTGTCACATGTTGTGGTCCGGATTGTCACTTGCTTTCTCCAATTGTGCCTTGCTGTGTTCCAGAGTCAGGGGCCAGGGTTGTCAGGCAGCAGAGAGATTATTTAATCTCTCTGATCCCCGCGCTGCCTACACAGAGAGGGCAGAGCTGCAGGGCGGGCGGTGAGAGTTGATGTCATCTCTCTGCTCCCTCCCGCTCCCTCCCGTTTACCAGCTCGCTGATTGGCCAGCACTCGCTCTGGCTCAGACATTCATCAAGACACTCACCAAGCCCAGCTGCCCGGCCCGCAAACTCTCTCACCTGACACCCGTCAGCGGAGCCACAGTGACACGCTATGTCACCTGCCCACCGAGCCACCCGCTCCCTCACCAGCCCACCCAGCTGCCCAACATGCCCTGTTAGATTTCAGGGGGGGGGGAGCGTCCAGCTGACAGAGAGGGGGAGGGGGGGGCGATCGGGGGAGATATACATTGCAGACAGCCAGCGGCTCTCCTCTTCCTGTCACAGCGCCACGGCTCCATTTATCAGAGAGAGGGAGAGACAGGGAGAGGAGAGCCGCAGGCTGTCTGCACTTATTGTTGCCACCTTTTCGTGAAGCCAAACCCGAACACATTAGCAGCGCACACCAATATATATATATAATTATTTTTGTAGTACATTAAATTCATTACCTCTGTACAAAGCAATGCACAGCTATTTTTTATTTTTATGTAGTATATAGTACTGTGATTAAATAAAATTTCTAATCATAAGGAGTTAATCACAAAAGTCCCCCTTTATATCAGAGTCAACCGTGTTCTCCTTTAGATCTGAATCCAGAGTTCCCAATTACATTTGAATGCACAGGGTTCTGCAGAAGAGAAGTGCAGAGGGTATGATGGGGTAGTATGTACAGGAGAGGAGGAGTGCAGAGGGTATGATGGGTCAGTATGTACAGGAGAGGAGTGCAGAGGGTATGATGGGGCAGTATGTACAGGAGAGGAGGAGTGCAGAGGGTATGATGGGGCAGTATGTACAGGAGAGGAGGAGTGCAGAGGGTATGATGGGGGCAGTATGTACAGGAGAGGAGGAGTGCAGAGGGTATGATGGGGCAGTATGTACAGGAGAGGAGTGCAGAGGGTATGATGGGGCAGTATGTACAGGAGAGGAGTGCAGAGGGTATTATGGGTGCAGTATGTACAGGAAAGGAGGAGTGCAGAGGGTATGATGGGGGCAGTATATACAGGAGAGGAGGAGTGCAGAGGGTATGATGGGGCAGTATGTACAGGAGAGGAGGAGTGCAGAGGGTATGATGGGGCAGTATGTACAGGAGAGGAGTGCAGAGGGTATGATGGGGCAGTATGTACAGGAGAGGAGTGCAGAGGGTATGATGGGGCAGTATGTACAGGAGAGGAGTGCAGAGGGTATGATGGGTGTAGTATGTACAGGAGAGGAGTGCAGAGGGTATGATGGGTGCAGTTAGTACGGGAGAGGAGTGCAGAGGGTATGATGGGTGCAGTTAGTACTGGAGAGGAGTGTATAGGGTATGATGGCTGCAGTTAGTACAGGAGAGGAGTTTGGGGGGTATGATGGGCGCAGTTAGTACAGGAGAGGAGTGCGGAAGGTAAGATTGGCGCAGTTAGTACAGGAGAGGAGGTCAGAGGGTATGGCGGTGGCAGTATGGGGAGGGATTTCTTGTGGTGTCTATGGGGTGACCATGGAGTGATGTTGGGAAGCTAAGGGAAGGAAAGTGACCATGGAACGATGTCCCTCAGCTGGGGGGGGGGGGGGGTAGGAAGCAGCTCGGAGTGATGTCTGTATGACGTGATCTGGGGGTGATGCAAGCTGGGGGGAGTTGGGGGCTGAGAAGTGGTCAGATAGCGATGTATAAAAAAAAACCTCATCCACTAAAAACATTTACAACAATGAATCACACAACAGTACTAGATGTAAGTACAAATCTATGTAATCCAGCTTCTAGCACTCTGCATCCAATCCAATTGTTCAGACTGGATAATGTGGGGTCATTTATAGCCATTCATGTAACCTGTGTGTGTATGTGGTGAGTTCACACTTCTGATTGCAGTTGTACAGACTCAGAGCCTGGATACACGTACAATCAGAAGTGTGAACTCACCACATACACACACAGGTTACATGAATGGCTATAAATGACCCCACATTATCCAGTCTGAACAATTGGATTGGATGATGTTTGCACAGACTGTTCATGAAGTGTGAAGTGATCTGTCACATGTGATCGGGCTGCTGCAGACCTCACCCCTCCCCTCCCCCACACTCAAACTCACTATCTCCTCTGATTCTTCTCCTGAAAAAAAATCTCCATGAAAGTTTGTACTACTATCCACCCTAGGAAACTTCTCCCCCCATCTCACTCACCTCCTCCCTTCCTCTGGCACGCCCGACAGGAGCTACAGTGAGCTCCGCCTCCCAGGTCTCACAGCACACCGCACTGCTGATTGGAGGGGGGAGTCAGAGAAAACAGGGCACTGCACAGCACGAGACTGGAGGGGGCAGAAAGGAGCATTGAATCCCGAACACACAGCAGGCACATAGTGTATTCATTACAATGCCACCGCTGCTGCGGTTTCACAGTGAAAGGTGTGCTGATGGTCCCCCCTCTCTGGATGGTCTGCCCCTGTTCTGGGCTGAATCATGTGCCCGGGTTACAGGCAGTACAAAACCCGGGGACATGATTCCAGACCCGTACTGTACGGGGAATCCCGCACAGGTGGCAACCTTACTGCACTGTATATCACTACCCTCCCCCTCTCTGTCAGCGGAGCTAGAAGAGGGAGAGAGCAGCTGTAATTTCTTTCACTGTGCCGCCGCCTTGCTTCCTGCCCGGAGAGAATCATGGCACTTGTTTCTAGGGGGGGGCAAGGGCCCTCCCTTGCCCTATGGAGCGGACGCCCATGCCAGTATATCATGTGAGGGCTGATTGTCACGGTTCTTGGAGGAAATGTGGGTGAGGGGCATATGGCGCACTTGTTACCCACAGTCACTGCAATACTCGTGCTATCCTAGTTCTTATCTTACCCTTTCTAGAATTGGCATGGCTCTGGGTAACGAGGAAGCGCTGCCCTTGGTGAAGGGGATAGAGTATGGCCCAAGAGGGGTCTCAGACCACTCCCCGCTAGTGCTGACAAAAAAGATTGGAAATAAGGCTTCCCAAAGTGAGCGGAAAATTAGCCCAGGTTGGCTTGAACTAATTGGCGATCCAGGAAAACTGGTGGATAGATTGAAAGAGTATGTACAAATTAACGCGGGATCGGTGCTGGCTGGAGTGGGACTCCTTGAAGCCGTATTTAAGGGGCCCCTTGATCCAGCAGGTAGAGAGAGTGAAAAGAGAAGGTGTGAGCAGGAGGGAAATCTTGGAAACGAGGCTTTTTGAGCTATTTAATTTGCACTTCCTTGGATCTCAGGCGCAGCAGGATCCCGAAGGGGTGCCCAGGTCGAGGAGTAGTTCTATTTTTCTGCGCAGGATTGGCTTATAAGTACATTAATATATGTTCACCCACTGTACCCATAATGTGAATATTTGTGCAAGTTTGTATGTATACTATGGAGTGTCTGTGTTTTTTCTTTTTGTGGATCTGGCTGCCCTTTGTCGGGGGTCGGATCCGTTTTCTTTCCTTTGATTTCTGTCTGAAAACCTTTAATAAATACTTATTGAACCTAAACCAGCGCATGCTCAGAAGCAAGTTAGGATACGGGAGCTTAAATGGAACTTCCCCTTTAGAGTGCCATCGTACGTGTTGTACATCACCACGCTTTGCTCATCATTTTTTTTAAAATGATGGTGTATGGGCAACATCGTTTTTAATGATGAAGTTGGAAAAACTTAGTTTTTTCTACATGCTGAAAAACAACGTTTTTTTTATGCCGAAAAACTATCGTGTGTACGCGGCATTGGGAAAATCGGCTTTGTTACCACTGGACCCACTTGGCGTCTAGATATTACCAGGAGTCTCCCAATTAAAAGCCGTCACAAAATTAAAATACTTGGGAATCTGGGTTACGAAGGATATAAACCAATATGTTAATAACTATATAGTCCCTTTATTACTTAAAGCGCAGCTCCACCCAATTTTTAATATTTCTAATGCTAAAAAACAATACCAAAATGAATATTTAAGTTTAATAAATATGTACATTACCTGAGTTCTTTGTTTGCCTTCCGGCCTGGAGCCTTTGGGTTTTCCTCAGGTTATTCTTATTTCCTGTCCCACGCTGTGTCTTCTGGGAGCTTGTGTCATAGTTCTCTTGTTGTCCTATTCTGGCCTAGACGAAACATTGCGTGATTTCGGGGACCAGGACGAACCACGCCTGCAATAGCTATGGCAACACAGACGCTGACGCCCATGGTCCGCGCTGCGTGTGTGCATGCGCGAGATCGAGCGGTGGATGCTGAGAACACAGCATCACCGCAACCAGGAAGTCCCTGCCCGTATGTAATGCCCACACAACAAATGGCAATTTAATAAAAAACATAATATGGTAACCTCAGATACTATACCTGCTTCATAATTCCCCGATCTGGATAGGACAAACGTGGTTCAAGAGAATAGAGTCTCTATTCAGAGAATTAATATGGAGCGGTGGACAATCTAGGATCAGTTTGCAGACCATGGAACTTCCCATAAAAGAGGGGGGCATGGCCGTTCCACACTCAAGATTATATTTTTTGGCATCTCAGTTGCAACACCTAGCGGGTTGTGGAACGCCAATAGTCGACTGATGTTAATGGGGACTTCACATAAGATACTTGTAGAAGCCTTATGCCGCGTACACACGATCACTTTATGTGATGAAAAAAAACGACGTTTTCTGTGAAGTAAAAAACAACGTTTTTGAAACGTCACTTTTCAAAGACGATGTTGCCTACACACCATCGTTTTTTCACAAAAAGTGAGGTTACGTTCACCACTCTTTTCCATTGAAGCTCGCTTCATAACTAGCTTCTGGGCATGCGCGGGTTGAAAAACGTAGTTTTAAACAACGTTTTTGCTAAACACGGTGACTTTTTGTGAAACAAAAAACGACGTTTTGAAAAACATTTTTTACAAGACATAAAACGGAGTTTTCCCTTACACACGGTCAATGAAATTGACGTTTTTAAAAACGTCATTTTTTTTCATCACATAAAGTGATCGTGTGTACGCGGCATTAGAGGCAGACTCTTTTTGCCAGATGTGCCCGACTATAAAACTAATTAGTAAAAAATGTCAGACAACAAAGGCATTGATGGGGTATGCTGGGGTAACAGAATTTTCCCCTCTATGGAACAATAAAAACTAAGGCCGTGTACACACGGCAGAGATCCTCGACGGGCAGAACACATCGTTCCGCCCGTCGAGGCTCTCTGCCGGCCGTCGAAATCGGCGACCCGCCCGTCGGGAATGGCAACCAGCCATTCATCCAGGCGGGCCGTCGAGGAAATAGAGAGCGTGCTCTCTATTTCTGCTCGACGGGCTTCCCGACGGGAAGCTCGCCGAGACCGTACACACGGCCAAGGTCCTCGCTGGAATGCACATTCCAGCGAGGTTCTCGCTGGTTTTCAGCGAGAACCTCGGCCGTGTGTACGCCGCCTTAGGGGAAGTAACGGGCATAGAGAAATTCTGGGAATGGGAGAGACAATTTAGATCACAAACAGTTGTATGGACCCAGATACCCGCCCTCCTTAAAACAATAATGGCAACAACATCTAAAGGCCTAATTTCAGAGATGTACACTACTCTGGGGGCCGGAGCAATAAGTAGAGTAGGACCCTCTAAGAGCAGAGAAGGGTAGAAAAGGAATGTGGGGACAGTAACTGTCGAACAGTGGGACAAGATCCTAGAGCAAGGAGCACTGGTTTCAATTGCTCCTGCTCAGAAATTGTCCCACCTGTCCTTACTACACAGAGTATATCACACCCCTAAAAAAATATATATTTTTTATAAAAAAATATATTTTTTTATAAAAAAAATATATTTTTTAATATATTTTTATTTATTTTTTTTATTAAAGGGCCAATTTTTTTTCTTTTATTTTTTTTAGAGGCCAGGAGGTCCCTCCGGAGGCCACCAGGGCCCCAGATGGCAAGCCCTTTTTTTTTCTATAAAAAAATATATTTTTTTATAAAAAAATATATTTTTTTTAATATATTTTTCTTTTATTTTTTTATTAACCACTTAAGACCCGGACCAATACGCTGGCAAATGACCCAAGGGGTTTTTGCGATTCGGCACTGCGTCGCTTTAACAGACAATTGCGCGGTCGTGCGACGTGGCTCCCAAACAAAATTTGCGTCCTTTTTTTCCCACAAATAGAGCTTTCTTTTGGTGGTATTTGATCACCTCTGCGGTTTTTATTTTTTGCGCTATAAACAAAAATAGAGCGACAATTTAAAAAAAAATGCAATATTTTTTACTTTTTGCTATAATAAATATCCCCCAAAAATATATAAAAAAACATTTTTTTTCCTCAGTTTAGGCCGATACGTATTCTTCTACATATTTTTGGTAAAAAAAATCGCAATAAGCGTTTATCGGTTGGTTTTTGCAAAATTTATAGCGTTTACAAAATAAGGGATAGTTTTATTGCATTTTTATAAATTATTTTTTTTTTTACTACTAATAGCGGCGATCAGCGATTTTTTTCGTGACTGCGACATTATGGCGGACACTTCGGACAATTTTTACACATTTTTGGGACAATTGTCATTTTCACAGCAAAAAATGCATTTAAATTGCATTGTTTACTGTGGAAATGACAGTTGCAGTTTGGGAGTTAACCACAGGTGGCGCTGTAGGGAATGTGTGCCCTAATGTGTTGTTTACAACTGTAGGGGGGTGTGGCTGTAGGTGTGACGTCATCGATCGCGTCCCCCTATTACAGGGATGACGCGATCGATGCTCCGGCCACAGAGAAGCACGGGGAAGCCGTGTGTACACACGGCTCTCCCCGTTCTTCCGCTCCAGGGACGGATCGCCGCACTGCAGCGGCGATCGGATCCGCGAATCCCGCGGTCCCGGTCCTGGAGCTTCGGACCGGGTCGCGGGCGCGCGCGCGGGCGCGCGCGCGACCCACGGCTGGGTACTAAAACCAACGTATATATACGTTGATGTGCCCAGCCGTGCCATTCTGCCGACGTAAATCTGCAGGAGGCGGTCCTTAAGTGGTTAAAGGGCCAATTTTTTTTCTTTTATTTTTTTAGAGGTCCGGAGGTCCCCAGGGGCCCGGAGGCCACCAGGGCCCCAGATGGCAAGCCCTTTTTTTTTCTTTTTGTTTTTATATAAAAAAATATTTTTTTATAAAAAAATATATTTTTATATATTTTTCTTTTATTTTTTATTAAAGGGCCAATTTTTTTTCTTTTATTTAGAGGTCCGGAGGTCCACAGGGGCCCGGAGGCCCCCAGGGCACTGGATGGCAACCCCCCGTTTTTTATTTATTTTCTATAAAAAAAAAATATATTTTTTAATATATTTTTATTTTATTTTTTATTAAAGAGCCATTTTTTTAGGGGTCTAGGGGCCCGTAGGCCACCAGGGCCCCAGATGGCAACCCCCTCTTTTTTATTTTTATTTTTTTATAAAAAATATATTTTTTTTAATAAAAAAATATATTTTTTTAATATATTTTTCTTTTATTTTTTATTAAAGGGACAATTTTTTTTCTTTTATTTTTTTTGAGGTCCGGAGGTCCACAGGGACCTGGAGATCCCCAGGGCCCCAGATGACAACCCCCCTTTTTTTATAAAAAAAAAATATATTTTTTATATTTTTTTATTTCTTTTATTTTAGGATGACAATCCTCCTTTTTTATATTTTTTTTTACTTTTTTATATTATTTTATTTCTTTTTTTTAATATATAGATGTATTTTTATTAAAGGGCTCAGAGGTCCCCAGGGCCCCATGTGTCAAACCCCCTTTTTTTATAATTGTATTTTTTATTTTTGTTTATATATTTTTTTATATTTTTATTTTTTATTAAAGGGCCCAGAGGTCCCCAGGGCCCTGGAAGGCAACCCCTTGTTTTTTTTTATATATAAATGTTTATTTCTTTTTTATATATATATATATTTTTTAAAGGGCCCAGAGGTTTCTTTTTATTAAAGGGCCCAGAGGTCCCGAATGGAAAGCCCCATTTTTTTGTAATTTCCTTTTATAAAAAAAAAAATAAGGCCCCCGGGGCCCCAGTTGGCAACCACCCTTAAAAAAATATATATATATATACATATATATATATATATATATATATATATATTCTCTCTTTTTTTCTTTTTATTAAAGGGCACAGAGGTCCCCAGGTTTCTTTACTTCTTCTTTTTGTAAAGGCCCCCCCCCCGCTTCTCAATCCGTGGCAGCACCCCCCCCCCCGGTTCTCTGCTCCAGGGGGCCCATGCCTGAAGCTGTGTAAGGGGCCCCAAAATTCCTGATGGCGGCCCTGGGTGGAGATAATAGATAGGGTTAACAAAGTCTTTACGTCATCTCTTGAACCAGTGGCCACAACCTGCCTCCTAGGGAGTATGGAGGAAAATAGAGTCCCGCCAGGTAATTTGGAAGCTGTATTAAGATGCCTATTCCAGGCACATAAGATAATTGCCCAGAAATGGCAGGCACATACCCCTCCGTCGGTAGAAAACTGGGTAGCGACCATCAACTCAACAATCTGTAGTGAAAGAGTGGGGCTTACCAGACAGGATAAGTATGGGAAGTTTTGTGAGAATGTGGGGTCCTTGGCTGGGGGCAGTGGGGTACCCTCTGTAGGGGGCTGAGCCTTTAAGGTTCTATTTCCCTCTTTTTCATTGTTCCTACAGTCTGAAGTTGCCAAGCGAACGTCTATTTACACCCATCGAAGTCTTGCAATCCCCCCTTTTTTTACCACTAAACTAAGCTTTTATAGTGAAATGGCTGCACTGATGGGCACTGATAGGCGGCGTTGGTATGCTGCACTGATGGGCACTCATAGGCGGCACTGATGGGCACTCATAGGTGCATTGGGCACTCTTTGGCGGCACTGATGGGCACTCATGTGCGGCACTTATGGGTGGCACTGATAGGCACTTATGGATGGCACAGATGGGCACTGATAGGTGGCACTGATGGACACTGGGTGGCACTGATGGCCTTGCTGGGCATCATTAAGTCAGTGCCCATGTTGCCAGTCAGTGCCCATTTGTGGGCACTGATTGGCATCGATTGCATTACATTTTTTTTTGTTTATCTATTTTTTCTATTTGGGGGGCACTCCCTGGTGGTCCAGTGTAGGGATCCGAGGGGGGGCTGCGCTGATAAACAATCAGCGCAAACCCCCCCCTGTCAGGAGAGCCGCCGATCGGCTCTCCTCTACTCGCGTCTGTCTGTTTGCGCGAGTGATGAAGAGCCGGTCAACAGCTCTTCTTGTTTACATCGTGATCAGTCGTGATTGGACATGGCTGATCACGTGGTAACGAGCCTCCACCAGAGGCTCTTTAACGAGATCGGAGATGCAGGGTGTCAGATTGACACCCCGCATCACCGATCGCCGCACACCCCCAGGGGCGCGCGCCGGCATGAAATCCTGCAGGACGTCAATAGACATCCAGTCAGGATTTCAGAACCACTTCCCGGACGTCAATTGGCCATTGACCGGGCGGGAAGTGGTTAAAGTGTTATTAAACCCAAGACCCTGCATTCACTACATCTGGTTTCCCACAGTACACAGAACATGAAAATGCAATTATTTTTGTAAATATAAACTGCTAAATACCTTTTGTCATCACCAGTATATAGCAGTCTTGTGACTTCTATCAGTGTCTGGCTGAGCACTGGTTAAAGCTTGTAGGAGTTTTCATTCACCTCTGACTTTCCTATGAGGCTGTATGACTAGTGAACCTCTGTCTGGACAGTGCTAATCGGTCCTGTGCTGATCACATACAGCCAACCAAAAAAATATCTCTAGCAATACACATCAAAATGAGCATGTGCAAGAGTGCCCCCAAGGCTGTGTTCTATCAGCAGATAGATTGGGGGCAGTAAGAGGAGAATCAAAGAAGACAGAATCAAACAGCATTTTTACACAATGCAGAGGATTAACCCCTTAGGATCCACTGGGAGTATAATAGGCATACTTTACTGCATATAGACACTAATTTTACTGCTGTGGGGTTAGTAACACTAACTACAGAATTTCGGAGAGGATGAGTCTCAGGAGGGATCTCAGGAGTACAGGCAGCGGCATTGCTAGCCAGGTACGGGGGGGGCGGGCCGCACCCGGGTGACACCCACCAGAGGGGTGACACCTGTGGGCAGCGGCACCACACCAACACCGCCCACCCGCTGCCCTGTGTGCCTCGCGCCACGGCTGTGTCCCTCAGCGGAGCATGAAGGAAGCCGCCGCCCCCTCCTCTGTTTACATCCACAGGAGGAGGAGGAGCCCGCGCTCGAGGGAGACACCGCTGTGTGTATCTTCCGCTCTGTTCTGAGGTCTGTAAGGGGGGTGTCTGCACTGGGGGGGTTTGCCGAGGGGGGGTGTCTGCACTAGGGGGTGTCTGCACTAGGGGGGTTTGCCGAGGGGGGGGGTTCTGCACTAGGGGGGTTTGCCGAGGGGGGTGTCTGCATTAGGGGGGGGTGTCTGCACTAGGGGGGATTTGCCACCGAGGGGGGTGTCTGTAACTGAGGGGGGTTTGCCACTAGAGGGGTGTCTGCACATGCGGGGGTTTGCCACTGGGGGGGATTTGCCACCGAGGGGGGTGTCTGTAACCGAGGGGGGTATGCACGGAGGTGTCTGTACTGAGGGGGAGGTTTATACTGGGGAAGGGGGTCTATATTGATGGAGGAGTGTCTGCACTTAGTGGGGGGGTCTGTACTGAGTGAGGGGGAATCTATACTGCGGGAGGGGAGTCTGTAGTTGGTGGAGGGGGGTCTTTACTGAGGGGGGACTATAGTTGGTGGGGGGGTGACACCAACCCTAGTGACGCCACTGAGTACAGGAATCAAAGCTTGCAGGCAGCAAGGTTTTATAGGATATGGAGTCCTTTGCAATAGAAGTAATGAGCAGAGGAGAAGCTGCAAAGCATGCAGGGAATCCGGGAAATTGTGGAAAGAGATGACCAACAGACAAACAGGACTCTCGCCATTACTAGTATAAAAAAAAAAGAAAAATTCTAGTATATATCCCGTAGTTTGTAGCTGCCATAACGTTTGCACAAACCAATCAATATATGCTTATTGGGATTTTTATCAAAAATATGTAATTGTCAGACTTTTTTTGTTTATAGCGCATGAAAAAAATAAGGCAGTGGTGATCAAATACCACCAAAAAAAGCTCTATTTGTGGGGAAATTACATAATTGTATTTGGGTAGTGTTGCCTGACTGCACAATTGTCAGTTAAAGTAATGCGGTGCCGTATCTCAAAAAAAGGCCTGGTCATGAAAGAGTGTTTATGTTTATATATTTTTTTGCTCTACCTATATTTGACCTGTTTAAACTTGGGGTAACACATGATTTTTTTCACTATTTACAGAGCTTGGGTGTCACCCAGGCAGGACTTCAAACATGTTCATCTCTGTCACATGAGCAATAGGGAGATTATTATATATTATAGCAAGATGCATCCAGCTTAGCTCACAGAAAGTCTAGCAAGATCAATATGTATATTCTGTATTTCCTGAAATTGTTCTTTATTCTTGAAAAATAAAAACAAATGCAGCCACCATAGCATCTAAGGAATTATAAGCTGCAATATATTACATTTTTGTTTGTGTGTATAACTATCCTTTTAAAAATTTGCACTTTAGCTAATCAACTAACAAACACCTCCCCCTGAAAAATTAAGTCAGAATTTCCATCTTCAGATGTTTTTTGTTTTTTTATTATTTGTCATCAAAAAGCCAGGCCGCGTGGGCCGTCATTATACAATCACGACATTCGAAACAGGAAAAACCCTGTGTCGGGTAAACAATAAGTCGTACAGTCACATATACAGGCAATGACATCCTATAGTACATGAGTTAGAAATCGTATTATTATGCTGTTTCATTGCGACCCGTTAATCGAATCCCCAGAAGAGCAGAGTGAGGTTAGGCGTAAAATGGGGGGGGGGGGGGCTGCATGAGCAGGGCTAGCCCAGAAAGCGCCCCTAAAGGCGTATCAAAGTTTTCAGTTTCCCTTTGATTCCTGGACAACTAAGTCATCCCAGATACCGGGGAACCCATCTACGATCTGTTGAGTTGGCAGGTGGCTTTCCGTCTCTCTGAGTCTTCGTCCCTCATCTGAATATCTGAAGATGTTATACAATTGCCATGTGTCTGAGTATGTCTCCCCTCGTTGCTGGCTGGAGAGGATCAGATCCTCCATGCGGCTGATCTCGTCTACTTTGTTTAGCCACATAGCTATGGTCAGCGGATGGGGGGACTTCCAGAGGAGGGGCACGCAGGCCTTAGCTGCGTCTAAAAGGTGACGCACCACTGACTTTTTGTACACCCCAGGCGATAAATCGTTTGCGTGCAGGAGAAAATACGCCTGGTCATCCAGTACAACACTTCCTGTAAATTGTTGGGTGATCCGTCGTACCTCTCCCCAGAAGCCCCCGAGCCGCGGGCAGGACAAAAATATATGTAGCATGGTGCCTCTATCCTGATGGCATCTCCAGCAGGTGGGCGTAGTGTCGGGGAACAGCTTACTGAGCATGTCTGGGGTCCTATACCAGCGTGTGAGCACTTTATAGTTTGTCTCTTGCATTCTGGCGCATACAGACGATTTGTGTGTGAAGCGAACTATAGACTGTTTTTTATTGAATGAGAAATGCGTACCCAGTTCCCTTTCCCATTTGGCTAGGGCTGGGATTTGGTAGTCTCCTGGCGGAGTATACATTTGGGACAGAGCATGGGGGAGTACTCCAGGTTCACTACATAGTTCCTCTAAGGACGTCAACGGCGCCTGATCGGTCGGAGGGTCCGGGAGGCTGTTCAAGAAGTGGCGCAGTTGTTGTGTTCTCAGGAAGTCGAGGCGATATGCGCCGTCAGGAGCCATCAGTTCCGCCGCCGTTTTCCATCTACCCCCCGCACTAAAGTGTGATGCCTGGAACAGATCCGCCTTTGCCAAGTCGAGAAACTTCCCATCCTGTAGGCCAGGTTCAATCTTCAGATGTTTTGAACACAGCAATTTACTACAAAGGCTGCCTAAATGTGTCATATCCAGCCACCAGCAACTTTGAGCATGAAATGGGGCGAGGCCTGTGAACTGTCATAGAAAATAATTGTATAATAATAGTTAAAACTGTACTTTTATTTATTTGTTATGGTTCGGTTAAAAGAGGAAGTACAGCTAAAGCTTGTTTGGCTGGACTTCTCCTATAGACCACAGGAGTGTAGTTTGTTCTGCACTCCTGTGACCTGTTTTCAGCAGAGAGCAGTGTGAAGTCTGCTCTCTGCTGACGTCACAGAGTCAGTCTATTCACTGCTTTATCACGACCATGGAGTCAGGATCTTCCCACATGCCTGGACTGACACCCGGCTCAGTCTCTCAGGGAGTCAGTCGGAGCCTGAGCCAGCCGCGCCCGCCCCCTCCACAGCCCAGCCACCCAATGAGCAAGGAGGGGGCAAAGCAGAGAGCTGTGACTGACAGCCACCAGCGGCGGTGTTCGATCGCTCGGTTCTCAGTGTAGAGGCGCCAGGGGACTGTCACTGATGCTGCATCCACCTAAGTAAGTATGAACAATAAAACAAAAAAAAAACATGAGAATTTTCACTAATGGATTGACAGGTAATTTATTTTTCTTATAAACCCACCAATCAGTTACTGATATGAGGAAAAACTTTTAAATAAGGCCAGTTTTATTTTTTATCGGCCTTCAAACGGCCCCTAAATGTTAGACTATGGGGTTGATTTACTAAAGGCAATTATGCTGTGCAGTTGATCCAGAGTAATATGATAAAGCTTTGCTTTCCAAAAAATACCCAATCACATGCAAGGAAATAAAAACTGCATATTTGCTTACACACAATTGGAAAATAGAAATCATCAGAGCTCATTTACAAAGATCTGGAGCAACTGCACTTGGACATTATATTTGCCTTTAGTAAATCGACCCCTATGTGTCCATGCACACTATAGGCGTTGGTAGAAGCATTTAAAGGCAAGAAAAAAAAAATCACTTGTACGTTCAGGAGAGAAGCATTTAGGCATAACAATCTGTGTAAAAATGGCTAAACACGCTTAAGCGCTGGACGCATTTAGAGCCTGAGCATTTATTCATTCCAGCAACCATAATACATGAATATTCTGGCCAAAATGAATGGCTGCCAAAGCGCTTGATGCACTTTTTAGGCTGCTGTTCTCCTGCCAGGAGAAAAGGGTTCAAAAGAGCGCCCAAGTGAATGGGGCCTTATTCATGCATTAAATGGCCTTTTTATGAATAGTCTGTTCAATTGTCTAAAAAGAAATTGTGTGAATTGTGTATTTCTCCAGGTGTTTACTAAAACAAAAGAATTGATGGAAGTGTAATGGTATGGAAATGTATGAAGCATTCAGAATAAAGGCCTTTGTTTTAGTTCCTAAGCACAAGGAAATAAGACATTAACATTGATCACAAAAGAAACAGACAATGCAGTTATGCCCTCTGGCACAATGAATATCACTGGCAGAGAAGGACAGGGACACTTCATTGACAGTGACATTAGCAGGAAGTGTGACAAAGCCTCTTCATGGAGTGGGGAGGGAAGGTGGGTAAAATGCAAAACGTGGTGTATGGATTTGTAGCAAATTAAAAATGTAAGAGACGGTTCACACTTAGCCGCCTGACAAGTCGTGCGCCGTTCTATACTATGAAACTGTTCTAATAGAAGCGACTCAAGTCACTCCGACTTAGAAAAAGGCTCCTGTACGACTTTGGAATGACTTCAGGGCGACTTGCATTGACTTCGATACAGAAGTAATTTTGCAAGTTGCCTCTGAAGTCGTGTGCAGATCGCCTTTGCCGAGTCGCTCGGCAAGTCGTGCTGCCCCAGTGTGAACCGGCTCTTAGGGCAAATTATATTGCATGCAAACAGTATAAGTAAGTTATTACGAAAGGGACGTAGGGCGAAGCGACACACTGACGTCACCTCGTGCTCCATGCGACCATCCAGTAGGACAGGTGTCTGTGGTTTGTGCACCAGCTGGCACACCAGACATAAAGGCATATTTTATCTGAAACATTGCAACTATTTGTTTTTAATAAACCTTTTTACGTTTAATGCACTGCATCTGGAGCGTTCATATTTTACATGTACAGGGTGCATCTGCCGATGATCCATTTAGGTTGACTCATTGCTTTACCACTTCCCGCCCGGCCAATAGCAGATTTACGGCCGGGAAGTGGTTATGAAATCGTGACTAGACGTTCTCAAACGTCTAGCACGATTTCAATGCCGCGCGCGTCCGTGGGGGCGCGCAGTGCGGCGATCGTTGATGCGGGGTGTCAGTCTGACACCCTGCATCACCGATCTCGGTAACGAGTCTCCGGCGGAGGCTCGCTACCACGTGATCAGCCGTGTCCAATCACGGCTGATCACGATGTAAACAGGAAGAGCCGCTGATGGCTCTTCCTCACTCGCGTCTGATAGACGCGTGTAGAGGAGAGCCGATCGGCGGCTCTCCTGACAGGGGGGGTTCACGCTGATTGTTTATCAGCGCAGCCCCCCCTTGTATGCCCATACTAGACCACCAGGGATGCCCACACTGGCAGGGCAAAAAAAAAGTAAAAAAAAAACACAAGATAAAAAAAAAAAAAATACAGGAAAAAAAAAAAAAAGATGCCAGTCAGTGCCCACACATGGGCACTGACTGGCAACATATACATCAGTGCCACCCCTCAAAGTCAATCAGTGCCACCCACAGTGTGCTTCAGTGCCACCCCTCTGTGCCAATACATGCCCAGTGCCTACCTATCAGTGCCCCTCTGTGCCTCCCATAAGTACACATCAGTGCCACCCATAAGTACCCATCAGTGCCACCCATAAGTGCCACCCATGAGTGCCATTCTGTGCCGCCTATGAGTTCCCAGTGCCGCCTATGAGTGCCCATCAGTGCCGCCTATGAGTTCCCATCAGTGCCGCCTATGAGTGCTCATCAGTGCCACCTATGAGTGCCCATCAGTGCCGCATACCAGCGCCGCCTATCAGTGCCCAATGCCACCTCATCGGTGCCCATCAGTGCCGCCATATAAGTGTCCGTAATTGAAAGAGAAAACATACTTATTTACAAAAAAGTTGACAGAAAAAAATAATTTTTTTTTTTTCAAAATTTTCAGTCTTTTATTAGTTGTTGCGCAAAAAATAAAAACCGCAGAGGTGATCAAATACCACCAAAAGAAAGCTCTATTTGTGGGGAAAAAAGGACGCCAATTTTGTTTGGGTACAGTGTAGCATGACCGCGCAATTGTCATTCAAAGTGGGACAGTGCTGAAAGCTGAAAATTGGCTTGGGCGGGAAGGTGCATAAGTGCCTGGTATGGAAGTGGTTAAAGATTCGTGTCTGGGTTTGCTGGCATTTTGGTGAAAGCTGACTTATTATAGGCATATATTGATCCTCTCTCAAGGGGGATCGTGGCAAGCTGATAAGGAGCAATTTCTGCTGGTTGGTGGTGGATTCAACACGTTTGTTTTGGGAAAGATATTCATGACAGATGGACCGTGGTTCTTTTGAAAGGTCTGTGTGTACTCTCGGACAGCAAGAGATTCTTGTCAAGAATCTCGTTGGGAAAAACAAAAATGTTTTCCTGATGAGATTTTTGCCGTGTGTATGAGGCCTTAGAGCTCTCATCCTATAACAGGTCCATAGAACATCTCCCCCTTTCCTCATCCCCATAACACAGGGGAGGTGTTTTGTAGTCTACAAATGGAAGGCCAATCAGACAGTTTGAGATAATACTGGGGAGTTAAGCCCCGTACACACAGGCAGAATGTCAGGTGACATTTGCCAGTTCATAAAAAAACGGGCAACATTCTGCCCGTGTGTATGTCGGTCTGTCCGACAGAAGCCGGCCGTTAGAACATGCACGCTGGAAAACCAGCAGCCGACCGACTTCCAAATAGCGTTCTCAGCCTATGGCAGAGAGCGCTGATCGGAGTGTTTTGGTGGGGAGCCATCTCCCTGTCAGAGCACAGCTTAGCGGGGGAGATTGCTGGAATAACCTTGCATGGTAAGTACAGCAGCAGGGTTGTAGTGTGTTGTAGTGTGTACAAGGCTCAAAGGGGCTGTAAAGGCTTGTGTTTCTTCACCTTTATGCATCCTATGCATTAAGGTGAAAAAACACATGCCAGTGACCGACCCTCGTTTTAAAAATTACCTGAGCCCTGGAATGTCCCACGCCGGGGGGATGCGCCATCCCTCTGCCCGGGGGTTCACGGATCTTGATTGGATAGATTGATAGCAGCGCAGCCATTGGCTTCCGCTGCTGTCAATCAAATCCAATGATGTGCCCGGCATTCGAGTCTATGAACGCAAATGCTGGATTCGGGTGCGTGCCCGCAAGGTAACCCCCTGTGAGAGCTTCTCCAAGGGGGGTTATCTGATGTGGGGAGGAGCCACCGAGGGACCCCAGAAGAGGATGTTTGGGGCCACTCTGTGCAAAACGAACTACACAGTGGAGGTAAGTATGACGTTTGTTATTTAAAAAAAAAAATACTTGAACCTTTAGTATCACTTTAAGGTTGGCCATCAACGGTTCTTGCCAAACCGGCTGAGATTCAAACCATGTATGGGCAGGTTGAATTTACCAAGTTGATCGATCAATCAACTTTGGTACAACTAAACTGTCAGATTCTGCATGTGATCATCGCTAGCAGTTGAAATAGCCACTAGCAATATTCACTGTCGTCTCCCGCCAGTGACGGCTTCCACCTTCCCCTTTCCGGGAGAATACTTTCCAGCGACCAGTGCCTGGCCTGCAATCAGTCACTATAATGACTTTAATTTTAAGACCCTGTGCAAGAACAATAAATCTGAGCAGATTTTTTATATTTTGGGTTGGGAATGGGGGGAACTGTATTTGCAGTGTTATCAGAGTTCTACTACCAATAATAATCATTAGTAGTTTACAGTAAACCAAGTGACAAAGGTTGCTTTCTGGCTTGCCATTTGCACTATGTTGTAAAATAATTTGCCCAATATTTTCATTAGCAGAAAATAACAATTGCATTGTAACACAACATGACAGTATTTCAAAAATATTCTTTATTGTAACTTATGCACAATGGAAAATGGGCTTAGTACAAATACTGCAGATCTAAAAAGGCACAATAGCACAGGTCAGTCCAAAAGAGGATTCACCTCATGCAGTAGTACAAGACACTGGTAAAAGTTTAAAGTTGAACTCTGGGAACAAAAACATTCTTTTAAATGTAATCCTTAATAGCCTTTAAGAAATGCCTTTGCAAACCAGATATTACCTTGTAAGAGTAGCAGGGACATCATAACTGGGCTGTACATAGCCTGTGCAGAGACCCATCAGGTCCACCCACAAAAGGGGGGTGGATACAAGACCAGTCACTCTGCACATGAAGAGAGAGCATCAATGAGCAGTCTTTCTTACAGGAAGTCCCTGCACAAAGAATTACGCTGGATTATTACACAGATATGGAAAAAAATTACACAAAAAACACTATAATTCAAGTAAGCATATGCAAGCCGCGTGTATCTAGACAACAACTGTTTATCCCAGAGTTCAGCTTTAACATTACATTTTGTAATACCACAAAGACCCACAGATCCTGCTTCACAAAAATAACTATTTAATGTAGGTTTTGTCCTCTTTTTTTGTTAAAGAGGTCTTCCTGGGTAAGCTAAAACGTGTCCCTTTGCTAAACACCCTTCAGTATAGTAGCATGCTTCCCCAGCACTACTACCTACAGTAGTGGGACACGTTTACCATTACTTGGCTCCAAATTGTGAAATAAAATAACACTCATACAGGCTAATCAAATAAGGCAGTACAAGAGCAAAAACAATGTCCTTGGTGCAATGATCCACACCACTGAATTGGTTTACTATAGTACGATCAGGTAAGGGATGATTTCTGATTGGCTCATATGACTAAAGCTAGCCATACACTATGCAAATGTTGGCCAGGCCTTAATGAACCGGTGGAAATCCACATCCCTCTAAGTCTCTTCCACACGAGGCGCTACGGAGTCCGCCGACTCAGCGGGAGATCTCTCCGCTGAGCCGGCGGATGACAAGTCCCTCTCTGCTCACTGAGCGGGGAGGGGCTTGTGCAGCGCTGCTGTCTCCTATGGAGAGATCTGATGAAAACAGACAGCATCTCCGTTTTCATCAGATCTCACCCGATTCGATATGGACTGATGGGGACATATCGCCATCGGTCTGATTTTGGCGGATCGGATGTCATCGCACATGTCTCCGCTGACATCCGATGCTCCATAGGACTGCATGGAGCAGCCGTTCAGGTCTGCCGACAAAACTGACAGGTGGACCTGAATGGTCCGACCGTGTGAAAGTGGCCTTAGATTGTAAGCTCTAATGAGCAGGGCCCTCTGATTCCTCCTGTATTGTATTGAATTGTATTGTAACTGTACTGTCTGCCCTAACGTTGTAAAGTGCTGCACAAACTATTGGTGCTATATAAATCCTGTATAATAATAATAATTGTGGGTGACCCTGTTGCCATCTTCCTACCCAACACGCTTTGACTGAAAAATCAAAGCTTGATGGAAAATCTTCAATTGAACAGTGTCTGCATCCAATTTAGAAACAGCGTCTGTTCAGGTATTCTGACAGCCGCTGGTGCCAGCTGTTAAAATCCAATAGCTACAGCGGGAGACTCATCCAATCCGTGCTTTATAGCATTGATGGAGGAATCTGTTAGATTTAATATCCCTTATCCAATGACCCACAGAACTGAATTAGTTTACTATATAAGGATCAGGTATGGGAGTTCTGATTGACTAAAACTAGCCACTAGGCTGTGAATTTCAGCCGGACCATGATGCGTTGGTCAAAATCCACATTGTGAATGAATCCCTGTTGATATCCTCCTGCTAGATGTACTTCTAATAAGAAAATCAAAAAGGATGGATAAAAAGTTTTGGATAAACAGTGAATGCATCCAATCAGTTCCAGCCACTGTTCAGGTATTCTGACAGCCGCTGGTGCCAGCTGTTAAAATACAACAGCAACAGCAGGAGACTCATCTATCCGTACCATAAAACGTAGATGGAGGAATCTGATTTCACAATCTCCTTCATGCAATGTCCCACAGAACCAAATTAGTTTACTATATACGGATCAAGTAGGGCAGGGGTGCCCAACCAGGGGGCCACATGTGGCCTGCGGAGCCCTCTGATGTGGCCCGCGACCTCCTGCTCTGGGATGGCTGGTTGGCAAGCCCAGATTGCAGGGTGCCGACCTGCCATCCCAGAGCATCAGTGTTGTGAATGAAGCCGGTGATAGAGGAAGCAAGCGGCTTTTCAGTAAGTGCACCACACCTATAGGACATAATAGATGTCTATGGCAAAGTGCAGCTAACCGCCAGGAAAACCTCAGGTACACTTAGGGTTGCCACCTCATCCCTTTAAAAAGGAACACATCTGAATTACACAGGTTCTGTGGCCAATTAAGGTGGTAATTAAACTCACTTGGTGCCGTATCTGTATTAAATTAGCCTCAGAATCTGTGTAATTCAGATGTGTTCCTTTTCAAAGGGATGAGGTGGCAACCATAGGTACACTGCGTCACACCCACATTGTGGGAAGACCACAAACCATCAGTGTAAAGGTCCCTTTCATACAATCAATCCAACCCAATCGGACCCTCCATTCACCTCTATGGAGCGGCAGATGTAAACAGACTTTTGTCCGTTTACACCCGCCTACCTCCAATACGATCGATAAGAAAAAAAAAACAGAAGTGGATCCCTCTCCTTCCATCTGATTGGATCAGAGGGCCCATAGAGTAGATTGGGCTGTGTCTATTTTGCATATGCAGACCGTTTATTGTGGCCCACAACTGGTTACCTCCGCCATCAAAAGGTTGGGCATCCCTGAAGTAGGGGATGATTTCTGATGGACTAAGGCTAGCCAAGTAGACAAGTATGCGGATTTCAGTGAGACCTTGATGAGTTAGTCTAAATACACATTGTGGGTGACCCTGTTGAGATCCTCTTGCTAGATGTCCTTCTAATGAGAACATCAAAAAAGCTGGATGAAAAGTTTCAGAAAAACAGTGACTGCATCCAATCAGTTCCAGCCACTGTTTAGGTATTCTGACAGCGGTTGGTGTCAGCTGTCAGAATGCAATAGCTGCAGCAGGAGTTTCATCCATCCACGCCATATAGCGTGGATAGAGGAATCTGCCTGATCCAGCCTTACTGCATTCTGCTGTTGTACTGCTTTATTGCATAGGCAAGATAGTGCTTTTCACTTCATCTTCAAGGACAGGTTGTGATAGAGATCACCATACAGTACAATCAGAATAATAACTAAATATTTATATTCTATCAAATAATAACACATCTTATATATATTTTTTAGAAAATAGGTTATGCCACATACATTGGCAATTGTTAATTTTGAAAACCTTTCCATAGCATCACAGTACGTACTATGCAGCAAAAACTTACAGGTAGTATAGAAAGGACACATTACAATGCCTCATCAATTACTCCTAGCCATATCAAAGCACTGAAAGCTTTTGTTCCCAGTTCAAGGAGCGTGGAAACCTCTCACTTGTTTGCACTGAAATTATGAGAAAGGAAACTGACATCAAGGGCATTGTTGTAGCATAAGAAGTACCAGACTCCCTGTCGCTTTCATCTTTAGCAGTTAAACATCTATTTACATTAAAATTATACTTTACGTCAATCTCACATGAAAATCCCTGAATAAATACAAATTCATACATATACAAAACGATAAACCAAAATTAGATCATACAATTTAAACTATACAGTAGATAAGGTTATTTAGATACATTGTATAAACATCAACTGTACATAAATCCCTGCTCACCCCTGTATGATATGCGGTATAGAGGATCACAGAGAACTCCTACTTAAACTTTCTTGGTTTCCAATAATATATGATGTTAGAACCTCTGTCAGGCTTTAATTTTGCTGTCTTTTTTGTTTTCTCACTTCATGTCCAGTGAGCATCAGGACAGAAAATGAATGTTAAAGTGGATGTAAACCCAAAAAAAATTTTTTTTTTTGATGTCACAATGTAGAGTATAAGATTTCCTATCATCTGTGCCCAGTCTTGCCACACAGAGTTATTCCAGCGCTGAGTAATCCTCTTTTAAAGTCCAGTGCAAATTAACCGGACTTCAGATAAAAACCTGCCAAATTAGGTTAAGTCCGTTTCTCTGTTTTTGCTTTCAGTAACAGGTTATTTACAAATATAGCGTGGACATGTTTATCATAACAAGAGGTGATCCAAAGTTCATTGTATATTACTAGGACGTGTTATGATGTTATATCACCTCATGTTATGATAAACAAAACATAAGATATGATAAACATATCCTAGCTATATTTGTAAATAACCTCTCACTCAAAGCAAGAAGAGAGATTCCGGACTTTTTGATTTAGGCAGGGTTTTATCTGGAAGGCTGTTCGTTTTCACTGAACATAAAAGAGGATTACTCAGCGCTGGATTAACTCTGTGTGGCAAGACTGGGCACAGATGATAGGAAATATTATACTCTACATTGTGACATTAAAAAAATAAAAACATTTTTTTTTTGGGTTTACATCCACTTTAATCTCCCCTGTGGGAACACACTAATAAAACCTCATAGACATTCTAAACCCTTACCCACTCTGCTAAAACAGCATTTCAATCGTTGTCTCTATCCCCATTATGCACATTTTCCCTCAATTCCTATCAGGTGTCTGTCACTGAGACCAAAAGCAAGGAAAGGTCTCTTCAGTGTAGCTCAGACAGCAGTCAAAACATTACAGAGGTTCTAACTCTTTATTAGTTTACTTAAAAAAAAAAGTTGTGCGTGGAATTACAACCTAAAGGTATGTACTTTGTGTTTGGGATCTTCCACTGAACAACACAATGGTATTCCTTTTTTCCACAACTCCTAGATATTTTATTAAAGTTGTTATTACCTGCAGCGCTACCTACTGGTGAATTCAGGTTATGTGGAGTGACAATACAATGACCTCATGCGAGAACCTTTGCATTCCCTGGTTCATCTTTATGCTGGCAAGTGCACTTTATTTAAAAGGAGGACTGGTTTAAGGGTTTAAAGACCTGTGTGTATATATATTGAGAGGGGACAAATAGGAAATTTCTATATATTTTTTTCGACTGGATTTTTCATGATAAAAAATTTGGATGTGGCCATTGCTGAGTTGTTTTTGAAGGTGTAAGATCCAGGGAATATCGCTGTCTATAGTAAGTGGGTCAGTAAAGTAAGAACACTAAAGTGTTCATAGATGGTCAGATTTTCTTTCCTGCATCTACGGTTTGACTCTGTTACTAGGGGAATACCTCCCGCTGAGCTATTGTGTTCTCCCAGTAGGGTTATTGGTGGGGGGCCGCGAGGAGCCGTCCCGATTGGGAGAACACATAGTGATTATTGTTAGCAGCTATAGCCGCTTGCAATAGTGGCATTAAAAATCATACATGCTGGTTGTACCCAAGTTTCTAGATCAATCAACTTGGGTACATTCAGCCTGCCCATACATGGTTTGAATCTCGGCTGGTTCAGCAAGTCCTGGCTGAGATTTCAACCATCTATGGCCGGCTTAAAGTGGTTGTAAACCTTTGGGTTTAAAATATATGCCTATACTTACCTGCTCTGTCCAATAGTTTTGCACCCATCAGCCCTGATCCTCTTCTGGGGTCCCCTGCCGGTGCTCCAAGTCCCTTCTCTTTATCAGGTACCCCCACAGAAAGCCGCTTTCCCTGGGGACACCACCCATGCGGGCTCGCTCCTGAGTCCCGCTGCTGCGTCCATTGACACAGACTCGTCCCTAAAGGGGGATCTGGGGGGGAGCTGCAGCACAGAAGGTTTTTCACCTTAATGCATAGACTGCATTAAAGTGCAAAACCTTAAGGCTTTAGAACCACTTTAAAGCTAGCCATACATGTTTAGATTTCTTTTATTCAGCCCCATGGAAATCTTGTCAGCTGATAAAAATTCTGTGTTGACTGCGTGTGGTGAACGCTTATCAGTTACATTGTACTCAGCTCTCACTGAGGGCGACAGTGCTGCTTTTCCATATAATACAGAACAGTGGGTGTTGTCACTCTAGGACAAGAAGTGTGTTACTGGCAGAATCACCAGGTTAAAAAAGAAGGAAAATGCCAGAAATGAAAGAAACAGCATGTATCTACCACTTCTGAAAACTAAGTTGCAATGTATAATTTTTTTTTCTTGGGTTTAGATATACCTTTATTCAAAATCCTTAGATTTTTAGTAATGCAACTGAGCTACTAAAAAACACCCAGCCCTAGGCTGACCCTGTATACTTGTTCTGGGTCAGTGACACAGTAAGTTGTAAAACAAGGATAATGGCTCTAAAATATGCACCTTTAAATACAGGTCAGCTATGACAGCACTCCATATTTCTATCCGTTTCCTTTAAAGTAAGCTTATCAGTAAAATAAAATCCCAAATAGTCAACCAAAAACAGAAGAAAGTGAATACTCACCTTTTCTGCTGTCCGCACTACCAGAACACCTCTATAAGTGAAAACCTACCTAGAAAAGTCCTCTGGGGAAACTGACTCTTCCAAGAGTGTCAATTCCCTTGGTGGTGCCCAATGCAGCCAGCGCTCAGTAGTTCCTCACACCGATCCTAATGTCGCTACAGGGCGCAGAGGTTACCAGGAGGACCAGTAAAGTGCTTCAGGGGACCAAGGAGACCAATATTTCAGGAATTATTGTTTTTTCAGAAGATGATATCTCTTAACTAGAGTGAAGTTCTGGCAGAATGGGAAGTAGGTTTGCAGGTTGACCTGTTTGCATTTTTTTTACTGATAGGTCAAGGCTATATGTCCAACGTTTTACCAGATGGATGCTGGTGTGTCACAGCACCCAGTGGCTGTTAATATCTATCTTAGAAGAGGAGAGGTTGTCCCGCTGTATTTCTCAGTGTGCCCCACATTTTAGGAAATCCCAATAAAAGAGAAAAAGCTGGGAGTTGGCACTGGACAGCAGCACAGTGATCTCGCCACTAGAGACCTGGATAGTTATGGGCACCCAGCGTATGCTGAGAAATGTCAACATACACAAGACTGAAATGCCCGCTTTGGATGGGCCTAGTCTTTATACCATCCACAGTTCAGTAGAAAGTGTAGCGCTTGAATATATTTACATAATAAAAGAGCGCGGTATATAAAATATAATTGTGCTAAAACTGTAAAAAGAAAAACAAACAGCCCATACTAACTATATATACGGTAATAGGATCATCAAATGGATCCCTTTCAGTTTTATGGTGCCATATCTGTGTGAGTTTGCATTGTAATGATTATTCGATAAGTCTTTTTTATCTAGTTTCCCCCAACCTTTTTATAAAACATCTTCAAAACCCCCTGGGTGCAGCTGTCATTAGTATTAATAATCAAATGGTTGTGGGTGGATGACGTAAAGAATCAATTCTCCTCTACGGTGAACAAACTAGTCACATACTGTGCATACTGTAGCGTGGGTGGACTAAAACTGTCAGGGGCTAATTTTTACTGGGTATGTATATGATGGCCACCATTCATCGAAGAGACGACATGGAGACATTCCTAGAGATATATTGAGGCATTAAGCTTTGTCTTCAAGGGTGTTCATTGTTGCTGGTGCAAGCATGCAGTGCTGTTAAAGTTACTAAACTGGCAATAGGATGTAATAGTGGGCACCTTGGTGTGCCTTGCCTCTCTTCTGGAGTTTTTTCAAATACTAACTTGAACTAGGAGGGTGGCTCTTAAGCCTGTTTTTCCACTCATGCCACCTTAGTATTAAGCGAGGCCACCTATAAAAAAAAGCTGTATCAATAAGGTGTCATTGGTTTTTGGGCCCCAAGGGCACTTCAAAAAGGATGGCACATGCCAGTTTTGTAGGTTCAGCTGCATTGCATGCACACAGTTTCTGCTGATAAAGGTTACAGCCAAGTAATTGCTTTTATCCACAATTATGTCTCGTACACATGGACGGTTTACTGATGGGAAAACCGCGAGGAGAGCTTTTGGCCAGGAATCCCGGCCATGTGTATGCTTCTTGCAGTTTTCCCGGTGGGAAAACTGCCCAAAAACCGCCGGACAAAAAAGAGAACCAGTTCCCACCGGAATTCCCGGCAATTTTCCCTATAGGAAAAACTGCGATGGAGCATACACACGGTCAGGATTCCCGACCAAATCTCTCATCTGAGTTTTCTCAATGGCAAAACCTCTCATGTGTATGGGGGAAAAGTTACGGAGCAGGTTCTCGGTTTCCCCCCCCGGGATTTCCGACAGATCTTTTCCCATCGGGAATCCCGGTCGTGTGTACGAGGCATTTGAGTAAAAGATGATAGTTTTATGGGCAAGTGTATAAAATGTAATATTGACATACTGGGGTTGATTTACTAAAATTGGAGAGTGCAAAATTTGGTGTATGGTAGCCAATCAGCTTCTAACTTCAGCTTATTCAATTAAGCTTTGACAAAAAAAATCTGGAAGCTGATTGGTTTTTATGCAGAGCTGCACTTTCAATTGCACTCTCCAGTTTCAGTAAATAACCCCACTGTTTAGGCATGGAGGTTAAAATGCAACATGGCAGAAAGGAGTGGCTAGATCATTTTAATTTCTTTCTCTCTTTTTTTGTGGTAAAAAAGTAAATATACAAAGTTAATTTAAAAAAATCTTGATATTGATAAAAGAAACCTGAGCTTCATATTGACACCTTCTAAGGAAGCAAGAATGTTTGCCAGCTCTTTTATATATACAGTGTCATTAAAAAAGCATTACTCATACATCATTACACCTACAGTACACTATGCACTGGAATGGCTGAAGCAACATAACTATTGCAATTTTACTAAACTAGCTGAAATAAAATGATAATGCATTGTATGTGGTATGATATTACTCTGCAGGAACATATTTCCAAGACACTACATAGTGGTTAGAGTTGCTGCATTATCTGACATTTCTAGGTAAGTGTATAGATATGCACGCACGCATTATACAGAATTGCATGGGGCCATGTAGCCAGCGCATATTCCCAGCATCATTGTTATCTCGAGGGACCCAAATATACAAATTGAGAAAAAAATGCAACTTGGACAATCCACTTTTCTCCCATAGAAGGATCAGCTAGGGGTGTCTGACATGAATGCACACAGCAATAATCTGAATGTTTTTGATATCCTATTACCTATTCTCTATTACAGTTTGTAGATTTAACCTTTTGATCTAGTATTAGCTACAAAGGAGAAGCTTATCTATATTGAATGTGTTTAGTAATAGAATTTGCAGAAATATAAAATATTAGGGTTGTCCAGATACCGATACTAGTATCGGTATCGGGACCGATACCGAGTATTTTTGAGAGTACTTGTACTCACGCAAATGCTCCCGATACCTAAATAGAATACTTTTTTTGTATTTATCAACATGTTCTGTGAAAATTCTTTGAGTTTTTACTACTGCGTGACAAGAAAATAAAAATGTTTTATTCATTTTTACTCATTTTTATTCTTTTATAATGTCTTGAGTTAGAGTTCTTCATAATTCTAAAGAAAATATCCTTAATCTGTATTGTGGTTTGAAAACTGTCACATGACATTTAAAAAAAGTATCGGTATTCGGTATCGGCAAGTACATGAAAAAAAATATCGGTACTTGTACTCGGTCCTAAAAAAGTGGTATCGGGACAACCCTATAAAATATAGATGCACAGTATGCACCGACTTAAGAGGGGAAGCCAATACACTAACAACATGGAAGGAAGTCTAAATATGTCACTTGTTTATTCTTTTATTCTATCACCTGCACCCACGTGCCTTTCCCTAGACCTCATCAGATACAGCATATATTATTACTGCTTTATTAACGTGTGCCATTTCTTCGCGCTGACAATACTCGCAAGCTGGGCTTCTAACAAGCACGCTTGAGAAATTTTCAGGCATGCACCAGAAAATTAAAATCATGCCAGGCTCTTGTTAAGGCATGTTCTACCTGAAGGAACACACAAGTTTTACTACTTAATGTTCTTATGGACAGGTATAATACTTTTGCTGCTGAACTTCTGCTTGAGCTATTCTGTTTTGTGTGATAGTATTATTTTAAATTCACAGTTGTGTTCCTTAGAGAAAGTAAAATGCAAAGTATTGTAACTCTGGTTTGAGTATCATTATTTGTGTGCATATTATCTCTTTGGGGTGTTTTTAATGATGATGATTATGATGATAAGAAACAAAAGTGGTTCTAAAGTCAAAAGGTTCTTAACCCTAATGCATTAAGGTAAAGAAACCTTCCAAAACTCGTTTCCAACCCCCTACCCCTAAACACCCACCTGAGTCCTCTGGCGATCCAACGCTGGCCTCGTCTGCAGCGGCGCTGCTCCTTCTTCCTGGTCTCACAGGAGTCTCTGAAAGCAACAAGAGCCATAGGGTCCTGCTAGTGTCAGTCAAATCCTAGGGGGCATGCATTCTGGCTTAGGAGCATGCCCACATGGGTTCCCCCATAGCACATGACTTGCTGAGGGGGCACCCACAGGAAGAAGACACACAAAATGCCAGGAAAGGACTGCAGAAGAAGTGGTATGGGGCCGCCCTGTCCAATATAGTTGCACATAGTGGTTAAGTATAGCATACTTTTTATTTAAAGCCCCCAAAAATTTCAATATTACTTTAATAGTACTGAATGAAGTGATCCATTCCGCCAAGGCTGGAATCTATTAGCTTAGGTAAAGTATAAATGAGATTAGCTATGCATAATTGTACCTTCTAATGCTTGTGCACTGTATGAAAATCATGTTTCTGACTATAGTGCGTACCCTTGCACCTCATATAGGCAGGTTGTGCTTCCTGCTTAGTCGTGCCCAGTAGTGTTTGTATTTTATTCTTACGATCCCTAAATGTGGGTCTATTAGCCTGCTCTGACTGATTTGACACAGCCGACTTTCTTTGTGGCTTACTGATTTTATTACAGCACTTGGCCATCAAAGTTGCTAATCAGCCAGTAAAGGAAGAATTTTTAAATGTAAAAATAAAATAAAGCTGTTAAAACACAGAAAAAAATACAATAAATTGCAAAAACATATAAAAATGATCCTCATATAAACCTTTAAATGTGTACACACTGAAAAACAATAGCTTCCCTTTAAAGATAGCTGTTGTTTCTGAAATTCTTATACAGTACATAACCTATAGAGGAGCTGAATGCAAAGAAAATATTTCAAGGGCAACCTAATAATCAGGTAATTTGAATGGCAACTCAGCATAATGCCAGTATGTAGAATGGACTTTTTCTATATTTGTGTGCAATGCCAATATTGTGAAAGGCAAGAAAAAAAGATGAGACATCTGGTACAGATCACAGAAAGTGAGACAATAATGGGCTATGGCTTTTTAAAAATGAAGTTCCATCAAGAAGAGGTGTAGGTTCTATGTTCTTCTACTGTAGTAATGGTGTCCATGGCAGACCAGACAGGCACGGACTTGACCTTTGACTGCAGACTAGTATATTTATTATTTCCATAAAAAATGCTTCTTGTTCCAACCCTTGCTGGTCCACACATACACACTGATGTATATTGTTACTGGAAATTACTGCTGGAGATTTTGCAGGCTTAAATTTCTGCTTGTATTCAGCATCATCTTCTTGGGCATAGGGATATCTGTATATATTCGGCATTCTTCTTATAGTGCCTAGAAAGCAGTAGCAGGAGTAGGTCCTCTGTTTTTTTCTGGGTTCACTGTAGCAGCTTTGTTTAGGGAGTCATATGCGCAATGTCCTTCCTCTCCTTAACATAATAGAGAAATAAGTAGTGAGTGTACAGCTTGAATAACAGTGTAAATTTGCTGTCCCCTCAAAATAACTCAACACGCAGCCATTAATGTCTAAACCGCTGGCAACAAAAGTGAGTACACCCCTAAGTGAAAAAAATTCAAATTGGGCCCAATTAGTCATTTTCCCTCCCCGGTTTCATGTGACTTGTTAGTGTTACAAGGGCCCAGGTGTGAATGGGTAGCAGGTGTGGTAAATTTGCTGTTATCGCTCTCACTCTCTCATACTGGTCACTGGAAATTCAATATGGCACCTCATGGCAAAGAACTCTCTGAGGATCTGATAAAACATCTTGATTATCCCCAAGACTTTTGGAGAAATATTCTGTGGACTGATGCGACAGAAGTTTAACTTTTTGGAAGGTGTGTGTCCTGTTATATCTGGTGTGAAACTAACGCAGCACTTCATAAAAAGAACATCATACCAGCATCCAAACATGGTGGTGGTAGTGTGATGGTCTGAGGCTGCTTTTCAGCTTCAGGACCTGGACGATTGGCATAATTGATGAAACCATGAATTCTGGGCTCTACCAGAGAACCCTGAAGAAGAATGTCCGGCCATCTGTTTGTGATCTCAAGCTTAAGCGCACTTAGGTTATGCAGCAGAACAATGATCTGAAAGACAGCAGCCAGTCTACCTCTGAATGGCTCAAAATAAGACAAAATTACGTTTTTGGAGTGGCCTAGTCAAAGTCTGGTCCTAAATTCGATTGAGTTGCTGTGGCATGACATTAAACAGGCCGTTCATGCTTGAAAACCCAATGTGGCTGAAACAATTCTGCAAAGAAGAGTGGGCCAAAATTCCTCCACAGCGATGTAAAAGACTCATTGCCAGTTATCACAAATGCTTAATTGCAGTTGTTATAGCCGAGGGTGGCACAACCAGTTATTAGGTTTAGGTGGCAATTACTTTTTCACATAGGGCCTGGCAGGTTTGGATAGTATTTTTCTCTTAATATATATATATATATAATAATACATTATCTTTGTATAATATAAAAATGACAGATGATCTGAATCATATAATGGTGTCAAATATAAAAAAAAAAGAAAACATCAGGAAGGGGGCAAATACTTTTTCACAACACTGTATCTAATGGCCAAACTCCAGGAAGAGTCACATACTACAATGATTGAATACCATTCAAAATTTTACATGCATAGCCATATTCACTTGCAACGAATGCAGCCATGTAACAAGGTTACAAATAAGCAATACAATACCATTGTATTTTGATTACACACAGAAATCTTTAGCATCTGACTTACCAAAAGATTCCACCTCTTCTGATGCAATTTTACTGATCTCTTCATTGTCTGACTGACAGAGTGTAACATATGTTGCAATACTCTCCGGAGCCTAAAACAAAAGCAATATATAAATATTTATTTTTTATAATAATTTGCTTTGGTTATATTTTTTTTGAAAGGGGTTAACAGTGTGCAACAGGAAAACATCAAGATTAAAGGCGGCCATACACGGTTCAAATTTCAAAATAATTTTGTTTCGTAAATCGTATGAAAGAATTTTCGTTTGTATTTCGCACCGTTAGTGGGCTGCAGCAACAGCCGATTTTCGTGCGACAAATTTGAGAAATCCGACATGTTGGAAATTTTTTGAAAAACTAACGATTTTCTGATCAATGATGGGAGAATCGTGCGAGAAATGTAATAGAAAAAAAATTGCGCTTGTGCAAGAAAAGAATATTACCGGTTTTGTCGGCCAAATTTCGAAAATCAATGGTGGCATCATCGGATCACAAAAAAAACGAACTTTCTGATTTTGAAAAGAAAATTTGTTCGAAATTCGACCGCCTACCGCTGATATACTTCGGCAGAATGGCAAGGCTGGGCAAACCAACGTATATATGTATGTTGCCCTTTAAGCCCAGCCGTCGGTCCCGTGACCCGGTCCGAAGCTCAGTGACACCCGTGAACCCGATCGCCACTGGAGTGCGGCGATCGGTCCCCGGAGCTGAAGAACGGGGAGAGCCGTGTGTAAACACAGCTTCCCCGTGCTTCACTGTGGCGGCTGCATCGATCGCGTCATCCCTTTGATAGGGCGGACGCGATTGATGATGTCACACCTACAGTCACACCCCCCTACAGTTGAAAAACACACGTTAGGGAACACATAACCCCTACAGCGCCCCCTGTGGTTAACTCCCAAACTGCAACTGTCATTTCCACAATAAACAATGCAATTTAAACACATTTTTTGCTGTGAAAATGACAATTGTCCCATTAGTTGTAAAAAAAAAAAAAAATGCAATAAAACTATCCCCTATTTTGTAAGCGCTATAAATTTTGCTGAATAAAATTATAAATACAGCGCTACTAAATAAATAATTACAACACAAAATATTAATAACCAAATGTAACAAGCTGCATCAGGTGAAGGTGCACACAACCAAATATAAATGAGACAATTTAAAGATGCGCTACAATTTACTAATATATGTGAACCGTGCAGTGAACAACACCATATAGGGTTAACAAATAACTGACAATCAAACAGTGTGAATTGCTCAGTGAATCCAGCTGTGGGCAAGTCCACACCTAAGTGACAAATATGCGTGCCGCATGAAACAATGATATGTACTGAAAAAAGGTCCAAATATAAATCCAATGTATATACACCGTGATTCCAAACTAAAATTTCCAAAAAATAAGTGTTCCTAAAAATAGGTACAGCAACTATGAATACGTATTCTTCAGTTTCATCAAACCTCCTAGTTCATGCAGATGAAGTCAATCCTCACATGGTCCGCAGAACATATAACGAAAAAAGAGAAAACATACCATGGTGTAATATTGTATGGTAAGCTGTATACAAGGTACGTGATAACGTGATAAGTCACAATCACGGATTCCCCTTAAGACAAAAGCCGCTCAGTAATTTGCTGAGTATCGTATGAGACCTCCGTTGGTTCCGTACGTATGGCTCCTCCCTACGCGTTGCGTCACGGACACGTGACTTACTCATGGGATATGAGATTTTGCGCAAACTAACCGATAAACGCCTTTTGTGATTTTTTTTACCAAAAATAGGTAGAAGAATGCGTATCGGCCTAAACTGAGGAAAATATTTTTTCTTTTATATATTTTTGAGGGATATTTATTATAGCAAAAAGTAAAAAACATTGCATTTTTTTCAAAATTGTCGCTCTATTTTTGTTTATAGCGCAAAAAATAAAAACCGCAGAGGTGATCAAATACCACCAAAAGAAAGCTCTATTTGTGGGGAAAAAAGGACGCCAATTTTGTTTGGGAGCCATGTCGCACAACCGCGCAATTGTCAGTTAAAGCGACGCAGTGCCAAATCGCAAAAAGGGGCCTGGTCCTTTAGCTGCATTTTGGTCCGGGGCTTAAGTGGTTAAGTTGCAAAACACATAAAAAAAAAAAAAAGACAGCAACCTCCACAATGTATTAGCAAAAGCAAACATTTATCAGCTATATACTGTACAGTAATTTTTCACTGCAGCTCAAGTATGCTTACTTACCCAGTAAAGTGTATATGATGTTCTGTAACTGGTCAGTGCAACAAGCAGTATGAAGACATGGGTTGTGTCAGGGGGGGTTGCTAGGTGGCAAAAAGGGGCTTCAGCCCAAAGTCCGAGACCGGGGGAGGGGGTGTTACCTACCTGATGCGCACTGACCTACCTGACATACACTGACCTCCTACCTGACACGCTGACCTCCTACCTGACCAGAATTTAGGTGACGTGACCTCCTCCTGCAGCTAAGCCAGTAGTGTGTGGCGTGCCCATCACGCTAGAGTAGACAGCAGGCACTCCAGGCAGCCAGAGCAATGACAGGAGAGGAGGAGAGCCGCCCACCCGAGCGTCAAGTGGGGATCTTCTCACAGTGACGCGGCCGCATTGTAATTACCGCCTCCTGGAGCCAGCAGTGCCTATGATGGACATTACACATCCCGCGGTCCCGGCATTGGACCAGTGGGACATCCATCATAGGCGCTGCAGGCTCCAGAAGGCAGGACCTGCTATGTCACTTGGCTGAGCTCGGGGTCAGATTTATCCCCACTCGGGCTCTCGGCTAATAACAGAATTGTGCATGTCCGAGACCCGGTGCTTTTTGGGGACCCATTCGGATTTCCAGCCCCCCCTCCTGACGCCACTGGGTCGTGTTCTGTAGCTTTAGCCTGCTTTCCTTGTTAAATATTTCAGTTATACCTCTAGTAATTTACAACCAAATGCTTATCTGTGAGGTCAAGATTCATGCTTTCGGCCAATCAAGGACACTTGTACCTCTCCAGTTGCCTACGCCACCACTCTTTGAGGCTAGCTGCAAGGGTTTGAGGCTTGCTGTATATTGGGGAAGATATTGTAGTGCTTGTTTATAAGAATGTCACTCTGCTTGTCTTACAATTACAATCTCTGGGCCAGATTCAGAGAGCCATTACGCCTGTCTAACTGGTGTTAGACAGGAGTAATTTCAAATTTTGCGCGCCTTATCACTAGTTTGAATCCTCAAACCATGATACGGCGGCGTTGGGCTTCGATCTGACAGGCTTACGTCTTCGTACGCCTTCGGATCTACGCTGCGATCTTTTTGCGGCCGCTGGGTGGAGTTCGCGTCGTTTTCAGCGTCGGGGTATGCAAATGAGCTTTTTCCGGCGATCCACAAAGTTACAAGCATCGTTCGCAATCGCGTACGTCATTTTTTCGCTACGTAAAGTTAAACCAGCTATTAGCTGGTCTAACGTTACGCGGCCCATGTTAAGTATGGCCGTCGTTCCCGCGTCGACTTTCAATTTATTTTTTATTTTTTGCGTAAGTCTTCCGGGAATAGGAATGTCCGTAAACGACGCTACTCAAAAAAAAAATGACGTAACGACGTGATTTCGCGCAATGCACGGCGGGAAATTTCTGAACGGAGCATGCGCAGTTCGATCGCCGCGGGGACGCGCTTAATTTAAATGCCTCACGCCCCCTATTCGCGTAGTTTGATTCCGCCGGGAGAAATACACTACGCCGCCGTACCTTACGGGCCAAAATCTCTCTGAATTCCTCCTAGAGCCAGGTAAAGTACGGCGGCGTAGAGTATCTCTGATACTCTGCGGGAATCTAATTCTTTCTGAATCTGGCCCTCTATCTATAGCTAGCCTAAGACTAGCCAAACATGGACTGGTGGTATTTTGATCATTGTGCGGGCTCACCCGCTTGATAGAAGTCAATTGTTTAATTGACTTCTGTTGACATGTTGGAAAGGTTTTAGTTGCTCAGCAGCTGCATAAAAAGAATGACCAGTGTGTTATGAAAGTGGTGGGTACCGCCGTCCCGGTAAGGGAATTCCTCCATCCACCTTGTTTGTGTGGATAGAGAAACCCATTCTTTTTTTTTTTTTTCTTCAGCCATCTGGTGATGAAAAAAAATATTCTCCGATCCATGTACACTATGCCACCTAAGAAATTACACAGGTAGTGTTGTGCCAAATAAGGCCAGGTGGCCCTGGTGGGCAGAACAGTAAGCTGGTACCTTTTACTATATACAAGAGTGTGTTAAAGTTCATAAACAACAGGATATGAAGGTAGCTAAGAGCGGCCTCTGGAGGTCCCACTGTCCTTGGCCATATTGGCTATACTGATATTAATAAAGGAATTGCCCTTACTGTAGATACAGCATGAACCTAGTATTACTGCAGCTATTATTTATGCACATTTAACCTTTTATCCTCATATGCTAAATAAAAAACACCATGATTCCCATCACACTTTCACACCAAAGGAATGTAATCTGATTGGTGGCTTTGGGGCATAATACAGCTGAGAGGCAGAACCAGTGATGTCAATTCAACTGAAAACTGGCTTGGGCTTTTGGGCCTCTGACAGATTCCATTAAAACACTAAAATATACAAAACTGGCTACAGTAATGAAGAATTATTTTCAAACTACAGGTTATCTTACTTAAAATACTGAGGTTTAGTGATCATCTCTAGTTAGACAGCAAGTAATACAAAGTAAATATTACTCTAATCTGTATTGCTGCACTGCACATGCTTATAAAGAGTTGGGAATGTAAATTTTGCTGGGAATTCTGCCACTCTCATCCTTAAGTTCTTGCCAAGTAAAGCATGTAGAATGTAAACGATGAGGCTTAAGAGGACAAAGACAGAGCACTATGAGGTAACGGTCAGGCAATTTCAATTTCGTGAAGACTTGTAAACACTTGCCCATGCCACCTGGAGAGCAGCAGACAAATAATAGGTTGGTATAGGTAATAAACACCTAACAGACTTTGGCAATAACTAGAAGTTCAATTTCTAGCGCTAAAACATATTACACAAAGAAAATGTAAAAAAAAAAAAAAAAAAAAAGCTTATTTGAATTGTGCCAAGCACGTACATAATGTACTACCAAACTCTCTGAGATTAGAGGCAGAAAAGAAGTTTCACAATATATGCTCTGGCATGTAAATATTGGAAAACATACAGCCTACTTGGACATTTTTTTCATTTTGGGTAGTGCGATGTCATGTTTTGTTTGCCATCCGTGTTCCTTGGGGGGATGTTTCAATTAATTTCTGTCCCATATTCACAACAGGAATTGAGAGTAAATCCCTGGTAATCACCAGAACTGCCATTACCATTGGAAGATAGCCCCTCTATTCCTGTTTTGGTGACTCAAAATGTGTGATTTTCTTTCTCTTTCCCTGACAAATAGAGAAGGTGAATGTCTTGAATGGGGATGCCAACAGCATTAAAAACCTGACAGGTGTTTTTTAAAAAAAAAGTGTTTTCTTAATTTATACTCTGATCGTGGTGTATGCAGAGGCGTATTTAGTGAAAATAGCGCCTATGGCAAGCACTGAAACTGCGCCCCTGTCGAAACATTTGAAACCCATCTTTCAGATAACCTTACCAAAAAAAAGACAGCTAACAAAACTAGTGATATTTATCATCCCTTGTGATACCTTGGGTAGTGACATATCCTCTTTATGGAGAAATTTGGGGTTTATTAGACCCCTGATCCCTCCTCTGCCCTCCAAGGCCAGGTAAATGCAGAACCAATACTGGAAGTGATGAAATATTCATCACTTAAAGCGGATCTCCACCCTAAAGTGAAGATCCACTGATCGGAACCCTCCCCCCCTCCGGCGTCACATTTGACACCTTTCAGGGGGAGGGGGGTGTAGATACCTGTCTAAAGACAGGTATCTGCACCCACTTCCGGCCCGCAGTCTCGGGCAAAAGACGTGCTTTTCCCGTTGTGTGCTGGGAACACTCGGCTCCCAGCACACAGCGGGAGCCAATCGCTGGGCGCAGCGCGACTCGCACATGCGCCGTAGGGAACCGGGCAGTGAAGCCGGAGCGCTTCACTTCCTGGTTCCCTCACCGTGGATGGAGGGGGGAGCAGCAGGGAGACGAGCGATCACTCGTCCTCTGCTGCGGACGCCGCTGGACTCCAGGACAGGTAAGTGTCCTAATATTAAAAGTCAGCAGCTGCAGTATTTGTTGCTGCTGGCTTTTAATATTTTTTTTTGGTGAACCATCAGCTTTAAGGCCTCAGTTTTCAGAGGAGAGGGAGAAACCGATGTTCCTCCTTCTTCTTTGTCCGACCAGATGGAATGGGAGAGCCTGGGAGAACAGGGGAGGGCTGTGGCTGAACACAGCAGGGATAGTGCTGCCATTGTCCATTAGCAAAGGTGCTGAAAAGGAGATCCTGCCTATGCTCAGGAGGAGGGAAGAAGAGACCATCAGACCCTAGTAAGTGCCTTGCTGCCCAGCCACTCAACAGCGCCCCTTTCATATGGCGCCCATGGCACGTGCCATGGCTGCCATACCCTAGATACGCCTCTGGGTGTATGAAAGTTCATAAGAGCTAAGGAGGGCAGTTCTTTGTTTCAGGCATGCCCATCTACTCTCTGCCCTGTGTGTTTCATGGCAGAGAGTAGATGTAGTGGATGTGTATTGATTACTTTTGAAAATAAGGATATCGTTCAATGTCACTTTATGTTTGGTGAAGTTTTTCTTTTTGAATCAGCACCAGGATCAGTACTTGCAATAAACAAAAAGTGTCCCTTGTGCTCACTGGCTGCAGGCTATTACCAGGGACTGTATTGGTATAGACACTTGTTAAAAGTACCAACTATTCCTACCTTTTCTGCCCACCCGCCGTTCATAGAAGCTGTACTATTGGTTCCGACAATAAAAAGCGATCTACAGTATGAATGGAGGATGGGCGGATTAATGAAAGGTTTACCTCCTCCATTTATTTTTCTTTATGGGAACTGGTTGTATAGCTTCTATGAATGCTTTGCAGGCTCATAGTAAAATAAAATAATAGATGCACATTTTTTTACCTTTTAGTATCTTCCTTCCTAAGTAAGAAAGGAAAATAACTTTGGAGACACTAATTTTTGCCTCCTGGGGGACACCAAACTGCCAAATCCTCACTTGCATGTCATATTAGTCTGCCTATAAATGATCCAATCCTACACCAATCTGAATGCCTATGTTTGAAACTGTGATTGAGTTAGTGAAAAGAGATGACCTTTAAGGCCGTGTACACACGAACGGTCAAAACCGATGAAAACGGACTGAAGGACCGTTTCATCTGTCCAAACCGATCATGTGTGGGCCCCATCGGTCAGTTATCCTTCTGACCGATGGACGCCTGACCGATGGGTCAAAACTAGGGCTGTTACTGATCAAAATTTTTGTGTTCGATTAATCGTTTTTCATTTTAATCGATTAATCGACTAATTTTGATTAATTATAACGCACATACAGATCCAACTACTTTTAGCTGATATTCTTGCAGGCCGATTCCCAGTGCAGCTCCAACACCTGGAAAAATGGATAGCAGGATACAAAAAACACACAGAGGCAGCGCTCAATGGGAATAGCATTAAAACTTTTATAGTCTTCAAGTAGGTAACCAAATAAATATTGCGCTGGAGATAAAATCGATGTAGCTACATAAACTGTAACAATGCCAAACGGTACCAAAAGCAGTCATAAAAACATGTAGCCAAGTATGATACTGGTATAAAAATGTGTACAACGATACCACTGCTGAATCCAGATGAGGAGAGGTTAACATCAGTCCGTCGGCATGTAGATTTCCCATGAAGGGACCTATCACAACTCCCAGTGGATGGCTGTAGAATCCCAACTTGATAGAGGGAAGTGTAACATCCCTTGTGTGTGGCAGATAGTGAGGTCCCGCCGGCATGCAGATATGAAGGCACAGCAAAGGAGCCTTTCAGATGGACACGGCAAGCCCCGCCGGTGTCCGTGATCTCCGACCGAACTTCCTGAAGGTCCAGAAGCTGGCTGAGAGGTGAGTACCAATCAAAAGAATTTTAATCGATCAAAAAGATTGTGATCGATCAAAAAGATTGTGATCGTTCAAAAAAATTTAAGATTAATCAAATAATTAAAAGTTAATTTGCACAGCCCTAGTCAAAACCGATCGTTAGTATGCAAAAGCATCAGATAAAAGGCCACGCATGCTCAGAATCAAGTCGACGCATGCTTGGAAGCATTGAACTTCGTTTTTTTCAGCACGTCGTTGTGTTAAAACACGTAAACTTCAACACGTTCTGACACGATCGTTTTTTTAACCAATGGTGTGTAGGCACATCAGACCATCAGTCAGCTTCATCGGTTAACCAATGAAAATGGTCCTTAGGACCGTTCTCATCGGATGGACTGATCATGTGTACGCAGGCCTAAGAGCGTAGTGTCTGTCTAGTGTTTTTTTTTTTAAGGAGTGACTATAGAAGACTAGCAGGCCTTAATGTCTACAGCCACCATAAATTGGCCATATACCCAGGCCCTGATTTAGGGGGGTGCTGGGGTGGGCTGTGCCCCCCAGATTTTAATTGTGCCCCCCTGGTCTCTGTTAGTGCATTCACTGGTTCATGAACCAGTCTGATGGGGACAGTTGATGTAAGGTAGCAAATTGATGGAGGTAGTTTCTGTAAGGGGGCACTCATAAAGCTATTTGATGTAAAGGGCTTCTCTGATATAGACATATAATATATAAGGGGGCACAGGTTCTGTTTATTCACCCTAATTAATGGTGGCCCGTCCATTTCCATATTCTACATGCATGGACTCCAATGGGATATTTTTTATTTTATTTTTAAAACATGTGATTAGAGGCTCTAATAAGCTTCAAAAAAGGATGGGCTCTGGGCGCATAGCACTGGGGGGTGCCACTGATACAAATCTAATGACAGTCTAAAACATACTCGTGTTCACAGTTTACCTCTTCATAGCCTCTGCACTACAGAGTCCTGACTCGTGGTACAGAAGTGAGGTGAGTGAACAAAGGAATATGGGTTTCCTGCATCTGTGACAGAATGTCAGTGACTCACAGAGTGTTGACATTATGCCCCCTGACTTTTTTTGCAGCACCCGAGATCAGATAGAACTGGCCCTGCATAGACCAGAGGTGAATGTTATCCAATTCCCCTCATAAGTAAAAGGTGCTCGGCATGGAAGCTATCATCCTGTGCAGCATGCCCCTCCCCCTTTCCTCAGGTATCTGTAGATAAAAACCTATATGCTTGCCCAAGCCAAGCTTACGGGGTTAGGCAGCAGCCCCTAGACCCCATTTTCCTAACAGTATTTGGACAGTGCTTACATCTACCCCCCCTCTTATTTATATAAGAGTCTATAGTAAGGTGACCAGATTTTTAAAATGAAATCCGGGGACATATTTTTTCTTTACTAGTAATGGCAACAATCAGCGACTCTCTGCCATTCGCCCCCCCCCCCCCCCGCCTCACAGCCTCTCAAGTCTTACTTTTCGGGCCCAGCTACTACTGGATGGGGAGCGGAGCAAGATCACTCCGCCAGGGAAGGCAAGGAGATAGGCAGGCGGCTGGCGCCAGGACTTGAGCCAATGCAGAAGAACATGTGAGCGGAGCTGAATGGGCATGCGCCCGAAACTAAAGAAATATTCCCTCCGCTCCGACCAGCACATGATCATCAGAAGGGGGCACAGATAATGGGAAAAATACAAACCCCCCTATGCTAGTAGGCACGGTGGAGCGGGGGTGTGTAATTCTATTTTTTTTATTTTATATCTGCACTGATTGTCTTTGAAATTGCCCCTGCCCCCTATTAAATCCAATCTGGGGACAAAACCAGGGACAGACTTGGTCTGGGGACAGTCTCCTCAATCAGGGGACTGTCCCCTGAAACTGGGGATGTCTGGTCACCCTAGTCTATAGACAGGCAGATGTTTATAGCAACAAGAGGTGCCTCTACTTACTTATGCATTGAAAAAAAAAAAAACACTTCAAATCTAGACACAAGGCATTTCCTAGCATGTTGGAACATCAGATTGCACAAGAGAAATTTATTATACAATGGATGTTTCATGCAATATGACATTTTAACAAGTAACCTTCAAACTATTTGCATTACTTGCAAATAACATACTATGTAATGCTTTAAAGGGGTGTTCCAGCCAAATTTTATGTTTATTAAAAGTCAGCAGCTACAAAAAGTGTAGCTGCTGGCTTTTAATAAACATACACTTACCTGCTCCAGCGTTCCAGCGACGTGCCGGCCGGGGCTCCGCTCCCCCCTCCCCGGCCGTCATTCTCATTGCTACTGTGGGCACCCGGCCGTGACAGCTCTCGGCTTCACGGCCGGGCACCCACTGCGCATGCGCGAGCGGCACTGCGCATGCGCGCGCGCGGCCCGGCGCTGCGCCGTCCCATTGGACAGGCGATCGCCTAGGACCTGTCAGTGTACAGGGAGAGGCTGCAATAAGGCGATTAAGCTTAATCGCCTTACCAGCCCCTAGGCGGAAGGAGGAAGTGGGACAGGAAGTCCCACTCCTCCTGAAGCCCCCACTCCCCCCCCAAAAAAATGACATGCCAAATGTGGCATGTAAGGGGGTGAGGAGTGGGATAAGCGGAAGTTCAATTTTTGGGTGGAACTCCGCTTTAATCTTAAATTACAGGCGCTCTGTATGCAAAATGTCATGATTTATGTTATCTGATGTAGGTAAACAGTGATGTAGGAATGCAATTCGTTTATAGATTTTATTATATTGTTATAATAAGTCACATTGCATAAGCAATAAATCAAATCAGATTATGTAAATGTGTTACAACACTATAGCAGAACTGGAGGCAAGGCCTAATTAAAGTTAATTAAAAACAAGCTTTTAATTAAAGTACAATACACATCTTCTGTTAAATGTCTCCCGTCACAGAAGAGCAAACACAAGAGTGTTATCAAAGGTAAATGTATTTGTTTTTGTTTGGAGCACGTACTGCTACTGGAATTACACACACACACACACACAATATATACACACACACACACGTGATTCTGCACTTTATATGCACATCATATAATCACACACATAGGTTGGACGTGTCTTTTTTCAACCTCACCTACTATGTAAATGTGTAACTTCGGGGCAGGGGGGGGGGGACACGTGTTGCATCTGCCAATGGATGTCGGCCAGCACCCACTGATCATCGAGGACAGAGGCTGGACAGAGCTCTGCATATGTAAACAATACAGAGCTCCGTCCTGACAGGGGGGATGTGATAGATTTCTTTCCCTGCAAAGGAAAGGGTATAAAATCCATCACACCCCTAAGTAAAATAAAATAAAAATATTCTTCCTGCAGGGTAATGTGAATGTTCTTGTATGCATCGCAAACTAGCACATTCTGAAAGACTTGCCTTAAAGGAGTTGTAAAGGTTCATGTTTTTTCACCTTAACGCATTCTATGCATTAAGGTGAAAAAACATCTGAGAATTAGCGCACCCCCCCACACCCAAGCCCCCTTTGACTTACCTGACCCCTCAAAAGTCATGCATCATGAACGTGCTGGCTTCTCGGCTCATTCATTGGTTTATTGATAGCAGCACAGCCATTGTCTCCCGCTGCTGTCAATCAAATCAATGATGTTGTGCGTTGTGGGAACGTCCATGCGCATGCGCCGTCCAAAAAAAAGTCAATTACGTGGGGTAATGATTCATTTACATGACACCATCCCCATTTGAATTACGTGGCTTTACGCCGCAACACATACGTTACGCCGCCGTAAATAAGGGCGCAAGTTCTTTCTGAAAACAGAACTTGAGCCCAAAGTTACAGCGGCGTAACGTTACGGGGATACGTTACGCCAGCAGAAAGATCCGCTTAACGTTCTGAATCGGGCCCTATGTGTGCATGTGTGTAAGGCCGTGTTATTCAAATGGGGATAGTGTGGGCGTGATTCATGTAAATGAATCATGACCCCATGTAATTGACCTTTTTTTTTTGACGGCGCATGCACGTCCCAGTGCGCATGTGCGAAATCACGTCGCTTTTTGTCAATGTAAACGACGTGAACGTAACTTACGTCGAGCCCCATTCCCAAACGATTTACGCAAACAACGTAACCAACGTACAATTCGACGCTGTCCCCACGTCCATACTTAACATTGGCTACGCCTCCTATAACAGGGGTAACCTTAAGCCGGAATAACGTTTACGTAAACGACGGTGTAAGTGACTTACGCCGCTTGTATCTTAGTAGAAATCCAGCGTATTTTGTTTTCTGAATACTGAAAAAAGATACGCCGGCTATTCTTAGTATTTACGCGGCGTATCTATAGATACGCCAACGTAAATACTTTCTGAATCGGGCTCATAGTCTAAAATACAGGGTAGTTTAGAGGCAGAAAAAAAAAAACGCCAGATGCCCCTATGAGCAGCTGTAAAAACGTCCATTGTGCATGAGGCCTAAAAATCCCCTCCAGTTGTTTTACCGTTAGCCATACAAACTATATATAAAACGGCAATTCTAACAAGTATGAAGTTCTTTTTGCAGTATTTTAAATATTCTAATCAGTCATCTCACTTATGATCTATTTGCAAAATGATGTTGTGTTTCTAGGGAACAAGTGATATGACAAGAGGTGTTAAGATTACAAGATTTTAAATAATGTAAGGAATTCACATCCAAGCCCTGTAGACAAGCCAAAGGCAGAAGGCCTTCACTTTCCCACGACCATTAGACAACCTTTCTGTAGAAAATGAGCAAAGTGTCGGTATTACCTGTAGACCAGGCTTTCTTCTCTATGTCAAAACTATGTTTAACTGTACACGTGGGAACTGCCTGGAGTAAAACAAATGACCTTACCTTAGCACAAGCAAAAACCATGGGAAAGTGAACTCGGCTGCATTCAAACAACGGAATGATAAAAGGCACGGGTGTGCAGCAGGGTTCACAAACACACATAAATTACTTGTAAATTGACATGTCGTATGTTATTGATTTATAAATAGTACAATAGAATTATTTACATAAACAAGCTATTAATAGTGTATTCATCTTTTAAAGTGGTTGTAAAGGCTGAAGCATTGTTACGCTCATGCATTCTATGCATGAAGGTAAAAAACATTCTCTGTCGTCCCCCCCCTTCTCGAAGCTCACTTGTGCTCCCTCTCGATCCAGCGATGTTGCATGAGAGCCTCAGCTGTCACAGGACTCCCTCTCCTCATTGGCTGGGAGGCTCAATCACAGCCAGTGAGCAAATGAGGAGAGCGGGGCACTGCTCTATGTGTTCTTATGGATGCATAGAGCAGGGCTTGGGAGAAAGCAAGCACCAGTGCCCCCAGAGCAAGGAGCTTGCTGTTCTTCTGTCTGTAACTACACACCGTAATACGAGGCTTTCTCCCTGGTGTGGAGAAAGCCTCTTCAGCGGGGAGAGGATAGACAGATCATATGTTCCTAACGATTAGGAACAGCGATCTGTCTCCTCCCCCAGTCACTACATTGCCCCCATAGTTAGAAGCACCTCCCTAGGGAACACTTAACCCCTTGATCGACCCCTAGTGTCAACCCCTTCCCTGCCAGTGACATTTATACAGTCATCAGTGGTTATTTTTGCTGTATATATGTCATTGGTCCCAAAAAATTGTCAAAGGTGTCCGATCTGTCCGCCGCAATGACGCAGTCCCGCTAAAAATTGCTGATCACCGCCATTACTAGTATAAATTTTTTTATATAATAAAAATGCCATAAATCTATCCCCTATTTTGTAGACGCTATAACTTTTGTGCAAACCAATCAATATACGCTATTTGGGATTTTTTTACCAAAAATATGTAGAAGACTACATATCGGCATAAAGTGATGAAGACATTTGCTTTTTTACATTATTTTTGAATATTCATTTTAAGTCTTTTGCGATATGGCACTGTGTTGCTTTAACTGACAATTGCGCGGTTGTGCAATGCTATACCCAATTGACGTCCTTTTTTCCCCACAAATAGAGCTTTCTTTTTTGATCACCTCTGCGTTTTTTTTCTTTTCAAAATGTATGCCTAGTACACACAATCGTTTTTCCCGTTGGGAAAACTGCCATGTTTTCCCCACAGGAAAACTGCGGTTTAAAAAATTAGAATAAGTTCTCTTTTTTCTCTCCCCGGATCGCGGCAGTTTTTTTCCCGCAGTTTTCCTATGCGAGGGAGCATACACACGGCCGGTTTTCCAGACCAAAGTTCTCCTGGCAGTTTTCCTGTCGGGAAAACCGGCCGTGTGTACAGGGGATAAGGGACCGAACTGGTTCTCGGTTTTCCCCTCAGTTTTTCCCAGTGGTCTTTTGACCGCCGGGAAAACCAATCGTTTGTACTAGGCAAGAGGCCTTAAATGGTTAAACAAGAACATCTTTATACATGCCAATTCCACGTGCTGGTTACTGTAGTCCGCCTCTACTCTTCATCAAAGATATGAAAAAAATTATCAGCCACACTCTACAGTTAGCTCCTCCTGCTGTATTTGATTTCAACAAAGTCACTCCATACAACAGTGTATCCACCTGAAAACCAACTTTTGACGCGTTTCACCACTCCTGCCTTGCACATAAGGATAGGGGAAGTACTATGCTTGTGAGCAAGCCAGTAGTGGTGAAACCCATGAAGGAAGGTTTAATAAACACAAAAGAAGCTTTGGAGTGTTGATATACATTCCGGTGTGGAGAAGCGGCGAGGAGGCGATATGCCACCCCCCACCTATTTTACACTGTAAATGCTGTGCCACCCCCCCCCCCCCCAGTTAGTGTACAGGCACCAAAGTGATTAGTTCTATGTATTCCTCTAGTGCATTGTTCAGTAGGAACGAAAGCAATGCCACTTCTGTTTTGAACACTGGTATTACTATATGTCTATCTATTGCACAAATTCACTGACAATTAATAGCAGCATATTTCAGGAATATTTTTTTACTGGAAATAAAGAAAGGGCACAACTGTTTTAGGTAAAGAAGACCTTTCATGGAGATTTCAGTTACCGTTAAAAAAAATCTATGTTGTTTAATATAGACACATCACATCCTATATACTCTGTATAAAAAAACAATATCATTATGTAATAATATGAGGAACAAAACCTGCAGTTATGAAGAACATATACTTTGCCTTAGGGTCAGGTGTGATTCAGCAAGAGGCGGTTTGTTTGTGGTATTAGCAGGGCACACCTCTGCCAAGACAGAAAACTGTACAGAAAACCGGTCTGCCTGTCTTACTGCTCTAGGGGGAAAAATAAACATTTTGCATGACTAGTTGGAAGAGGCTGTCAACATGAAGAGCATGAACCTGAAGGCACATGAGAGCCAGTCATGCAGCTAGGGCTGCCACCAGGGGCGGACTGACAACTCATGGGGCCCCCGGGCAATAGAAGATTATGGGGCCCCCAGGCTTACAGATGGCCACCAAGCCAGGTGGCAGTACAGAGGCAGGGCAGATAAAATCTCGGGATTTTCACATCAAAAGCATGTAGGTTTTGGACATATCAGAGACAGATGTAAAAAAAAAACACAGATTTTTACATACTGTCCCTGGATTTAATGAGCCTGGCAACCCTGATGGGGCCCCCTAGTGGCATGGGGCCCTCGGGCAGTGCCCGAGTTCCTCAATGGTCAGTCCGCCCCTGGCTGCCACCTAATCCCCTTAAACCCAATCACAAATAAATTACACTGTTTCTGTGGCTGATTAAGGTGGTAATTAAAGTCACTTGATGCCTCATCTGCATTAAATTAGCCTTCAGAATCTGTGTAATTCATATGTGTTCGGGTTTAAAGGGATGAGGTGGCAACCATACATGCAGCCCTCAAAGAAGATCAACCTCAAGTTGACAGAAGCTTAACAGAGCCTGATATGTAAAACACACATATCAGTTATCCAATACCAGGGCCGCTGTTAGAAATCATGGGGCCTGTACAGCCCACCTGACAGGGCTTGGTGCCGGAGCCCGACCAGCCAGGCATCCAGGTGTCAAGAATTTCTACAGAGTGCAGGGGTCAGGACTATACAATTTGCACAGTGTAGTTTTAGGCGTATGTACTATACAGTTTGCAGGAGTCAGGGGTATGTACAGAGTGCAGGGTTCGGGAGTGTTTAATATACAGGGTGCAGGAGTCAGGAGTGGGTATCAGGGGCGGACTGACCATTGAGGAACTCAGGCACTGCCCGAGGGCCCCATGCCACTAGGGGGCCCCATCAGGGTTGCCAGGCTCATTAAAACCAGGGACAGTATGTAAAAATCTGTGTTTTTTTTTACATCTGTCCCTGATATGTCCAAAACCTACATGCTTCCTTTAATGTGAAAATCCAGAGATTTTAGCTGCCCGCCTCTGTACTGCCACCTGGCTTGGTGGCCATCTGTAAGCCCGGGGGCCCCATAATCTTCTATTGCCCGGGGGCCCCATGAGTTGTCAGTCCGCCCCTGGTGGGTATTTATTGAGTAATGTACCTAGTTCAGGGGTCACAAGTGGGTAATTCATAGTATACAAAATACCCCCTTTCACGTTCAGTGGCCAAATGCAACCCTCTACACTGAATGGGGATGCCTTAAAACTATGTACAGCGGATGCAGTTGCAGGTTTTTAGCAATTAAATCAGGTGGTGAGGAGGCAATATAATGCTTCCTTGCCACCTGTCAAAACACCCTTTAAAGCGCGATCCACTGTGGCTCACTCTTTAGAGGGTAACACTAATGTATCCTAATCTACAGCAATAATCCCACTCAGATGTATCACTCCAAATGTGCTGAGCATTGAACAAAAGCTCAAATACAATATTGTTGGTCTTTTGTTATATCTTTTGTAACCCCCCCCCCCGCGCGTGCGCACTCGAGAAATCATTGGGGGCCACAAAAGATATACATGTCTAAATTACAAGCCGTGCCGTTCGAAACCAGAACACAGCTGCAACTGGCCTGCGGCCCAGACTTTGGACATGCCTGGCCTAGGCTATATGAAGATTGGCAAGACCCTGAAACTGAGCTGTAGTTTACTTCCGCTTCTATCAACATTCATAAAAAATTGGATCAGACGAAAAGCGGATGTAAACGGACAAATGGTCAGTTTCTGGATGCAAAAACAGTTATGGGACTCAAATGTTTAAGGACTCTAGCTGGTGGATGTAAAAAACTGATAAAAAACAGATGACAAACTGATGAAAAATAAATGTAAACGTCATCCGTTTTTTCTTTGAAATAACATTCCTGAACTGATGAAACAAACGGTCTGCATGTGTGAAAGGGGCCCATGTGAAAACCTGTGTGAAAGGGCCCTAAGAAATATTAATATAATAGCGTTGAGGCATGAGACATCCCAAAAAATAAGGTGCCCTGTCTCTATGAGGATATGTGATTTATTACTTCTGAATCCGTTACATTGTGACTACCTCTCGCAGACATAAGATATACATAAACATCAGGGCAAATCCACAACATTTTTTGAGATACACAGATACACAGGCCTTTTACATAGGCCTTCCATTTCTTGCATCAGTTCAATCACTTTTTTCAAAGAAAAAACTGAATCAGTTTACATCAGTATTTTATCATTTAACATCACTATTTCATCAGTATTTTATCAGTTTTACTTTTTTTTACATCCACTACCAATGCAAAAACGGGGCTTTAAAATAAAATAAAAAATGGATGTTGGCGGATGCAGATTTTTCCATAGAGATGCATTGATGTCCATTTTTCTTTCGTCAACAGATGGATAAAAACGGACAAACGGAACATCCATGTGAAAGAGCCAATATAAACAGACAGTAACAACACACACACAGTGCAACAAAATGGGTATAGATTGAGTGTCATACAGGTGTCTACAAAGTGCATTAAATGGTGAGGACTCATTTATCAAGGAAACTGATACGTTTTCTTGATTTATAACCCCTGTCTTATCACATGTTCCAAAGTCCAGAGCGCTGATCAGTTTTGTGATAATTTTCATTTAATCAAGATCAGATAAAGGTATGCAAATATTGTTCATAATCTACTTGGTGTGCTCGATCAATTTCTTCTCATGCATTTATACCACGTAGGATAGCAAAATTCCTTTGTAGCCTAGTATGTGTGTGGGTGTGCTGAATTTTATAGGTTTCCTATTATCTGAACACTTCAGATTTGATCTCATAAGTTTTGGCTAAGTTATGCTTAGAGCTTGGTTGATCCAGCGAAGAAAACAAATTGGTTTAATTAAATAAATTAATTTAAAGGATCACTAAAGGATTTTTTTTTTTAACTAACTAGCTTAATTTACCTTACTGCAGTACTGGTTTCATGTCCTCATTGTTCGTTTTTTGCTTTGAAGTTGCTGTAATTCTGCTCTGATCTCCACACTTCCTGCTTGTCTGTTTCCTTATAACCACAGTACTGAGAGCTTTCTCACTGTGGTCTGAGCTGTCATTACTGTGTGTCTAAAACTTCCCAGAACCAATCAGATTCATTTTAAAAACAAAACACTGCCCTGGATTTGTTTGTTTTTGTTATGTGTGTCTTCTGTACTTCACAGAAACATGAAGGCAGTTTAAAAGTGAAACTAACCTGCAGGCACATTATATGGTGGATTTTTATCTATTTTTAATCATTTAAAAAAAGGAATCAGTTAACTTTTATGTCTCTATACCCTGTAAACAGTCATTTCAGCAAAAACAGTTTTTTTCCTATCATGTGCGGTTAATAAAAGTAAGCTTGCAGCTTTATATGAGGTATCCCTACCATTTCCATGCCTGCCCGGGTTTGTCATGAAAAGGAGTAAACATGTTCTCTCTCCATCCCACAATGCATTGTGCTTGGTCTCTGAGAAAATTATCACTAGGCTTGTGCACTACTTAAAAATACACACACACTATAAGGCTTGATTTACACTGATGTGACATAGGATCCGACTTGTGAGACCTCAAGTTGGGTGACATGTGAGGTTCAAGGTTTCCCTATGGCCCCTTCCACACTAGCGCTACCTTTTGACGTGATTTCAGGGAATGACATGACATGTCTTCTAGAATGTAAGCTCTTACGAGCAGGGCCCTCTGATCCCTCCTGTATTGATTTGTATTGTGAATGTACTGTCTTCCCTAATGTAAAGCGTGCGTAAACTGTTGGCGCTATATAAATCCTGTATAATAATGTGTAACTTGTATCGAAGTTGGACCAAAGTAGTGCAGGGACTACTTTGAAGTCAGCACGATTTGAAGACGTACTAATATGAATGGTTGTCATTGGAAATCACGGGGAACGACTTGTCATGCTACTTTGTAGTCCCAAATGGTGGAACAAGTCGTACAAGTATGAAAGGGGCCTTAGTCCCCCTTTCACACTTATACGACTTGTCTCACGATTTTGTACTGCAAAATCGTATGAGAAGTCATTCTCCATGATTTTCAATGAACACAATTCACACTGGCACGACTTTAAGTCGTGCCGACTTCAAAGAAGTCCTTGCACTACTTTGGTCCAACTTCCACGCGAGTTGATGTCCATAGACCTCAATGTTAAACCCTCAAGTAGCGTGCAAATCGTACCTGAATAATATAGACACAATTTCAGTACCATTTCAGTACAACTTTGTAAGCACAAGCAGCTTTTTAACCCTTGTCCCACCCAATCCTTTCAGCATAGTAGCCTCTCTGAAGCACATTTTTCCACCACACATTCACTTCCTGGTTATTCCCTCAGGAACAATGTGCTCCAAACAGCCCAAAAAACAGAGATGTCTTTGTCCTTGTCCTCCGCTTCTCCTCCTCTTCTTCCTCATGCACTGCTACTGCTGCAGCAGCAATGACAACTGCTGTGGCAATATATTGAGTAGCAAACATTTTCTGTCACAACACACCACAGCCACCAGGAAGCAAACAGGAACTGGAAACAACTATGGCAGGAAAAGGAATTACCTCACACCATGTATGTTTTTATTGGTTAATGCCAAAGTTGTGGCAAAGTAGTACTGATCCAAAATCGCGGTTGAAAGGGGCCTCTGTCTGACTTTAGAATAGGTTCTTGCACTACTTTGGTCCGATTTTAGAAAAGGTTCCTGCACTACTTTGGTCCGACTTTAGAAAAGGTTCCTGCACTACTTTGGTCAAACTTTAGAAAAGTTTCCTGCACTACTTTGGTCCGACTTTAGAGAAGGTTCCTGCACTACTTTGGTCCGAATTTAGAAAAGGTTCCTGCACTACTTTGGTCCGACTTTAGAAAAGGTTCCTGCACTACTTTGGTCCGACTTTAGAAAAGGTTCCTGCACTACTTTGGTCCGACTTTAGAGAAGGTTCCTGCACTACATTGGTCCGACTTTAGAAAAAGTTCCTGCACTACTTTGGTCCGACTTTAGAGAAGGTTCTTGCACTACTTTGGTCCGACTTTAGAAAAGGTTCCTGCACTACTTTGGTCCGACTTTAGAGAAGGTTCCTGCACTACATTGGTCCGACTTTAGAAAAGGTTCCTGCACTACTTTGGTCCGACTTTAGAAAAGGTTCCTGCACTACTTTGGTCCGACTTTAGAAAAGGTTCCTGCACTACTTTGGTCCGACTTTGATACAACTTCAATGCCAGAGAGTATTGTAGTTTGGGCCCTTTTTCAAGATTTAGAGAACATGAATGAGTTGGAATTACCTCACACCATGTATGTTTTCATTGGTTAATGCCAAAGTTGTGGCAAAGTAGTACTGATCCAAAATCGCAGCCGCGAAATCACGGCAAAGTCGCACGACTTTAAAGCCATACAAGTTTGAAAGGGGCCTCTGTCTGACTTTAGAAAAGGTTCTTGCACTACTTTGGTCCGACTTTAGAAAAGGTTCCTGCACTACTTTGGTCCGACTTTAGAAAAAGTTCCTGCACTACTTTGGTCCGACTTTAGAGAAGGTTCTTGCACTACTTTGGTCCGACTTTAGAAAAAGTTCCTGCACTACTTTGGTCCGACTTTAGAGAAGGTTCCTGCACTACTTTGGTCCGACTTTAGAAAAGGTTCCTGCACTACTTTGGTCCGACTTTAGAGAAGGTTCCTGCACTACTTTGGTCTGACTTTAGAGAAGGTTCCTGCACTACTTTGGTCCGACTTTAGAAAAGGTTCCTGCACTACTTTGGTCCGACTTTGATACAACTTCAATGCCAGAGAGTATCATAGTTTGGGCCCTTTTTCAAGATTTAGAGAACATGAATGAATTGGAATTACCTCACACCATGTATGTTTTCATTGGTTAATGCCAAAGTTGTGGCAAAGTAGTACTGATCCAAAATCGCAGCCGCGAAATTGCGGCAAAGTCGCACGACTTTAAAGCCATACAAGTTTCAAAGGGGCCTCTGTCTGACTTTAGAAAAGGTTCTTGCACTACTTTGGTCCGACTTTAGAAAAGGTTCCTGCACTACTTTGGTCCGACTTTAGAAAAGGTTCCTGCACTACTTTGGTCCGACTTTAGAAAAAGTTCCTGCACTACTTTGGTCCGACTTTAGAGAAGGTTCCTGCACTACTTTGGTCCGACTTTAGAAAAAGTTCCTGCACTACTTTGGTCCGACTTTAGAGAAGGTTCCTGCACTACTTTGGTCCGACTTTAGAAAAAGTTCCTGCACTACTTTGGTCCGACTTTAGAGAAGGTTCTTGCACTACTTTGGTCCGACTTTAGAAAAAGTTCCTGCACTACTTTGGTCCGACTTTAGAAAAGGTTCCTGCACTACTTTGGTCCGACTTTAGAAAAAGTTCCTGCACTACTTTGGTCCGACTTTAGAGAAGGTTCTTGCACTACTTTGGTCCGACTTTAGAAAAAGTTCCTGCACTACTTTGGTCCGACTTTAGAGAAGGTTTCTGCACTACTTTGGTCCGACTTTAGAAAAAGTTCCTGCACTACTTTGGTCCGACTTTAGAGAAGGTTCCTGCACTACTTTGGTCCGACTTTAGAAAAGGTTCCTGCACTACTTTGGTCTGACTTTAGAGAAGGTTCCTGCACTACTTTGGTCTGACTTTAGAGAAGGTTCCTGCACTACTTTGGTCCGACTTTAGAGAAGGTTCCTGCACTACTTTGGTCCGACTTTAGAAAAGGTTCCTGCACTACTTTGGTCTGACTTTAGAGAAGGTTCCTGCACTACTTTGGTCCGACTTTGATCAAACTTCAGTGCCAGAGAGTATTGTAGTTTGGGCCCTTTTTCAAGATTTAGAGAACATGAATGAATTGGGATTCACATTTAGCTTTAATGCATAAATAGTTTGGATAAAGCAAGCTTTCCTATCTTGGAAACTTTGTGTAATGACAATGATCTTCAGCATTGTATAAAATAATAGTTCCCACCGATTATAATCACTACAAACAAATTCTCCTTGCCATCTCTGACATTTATCAGACATTCCTACTCACATTTTCTGTGAACTCATCCGATGTGGAAGCAGCAGATGAAAGTAAGGCCAGTGCTTGATTGACATCTTTGTCATTCTCAGTGGATAGCCGTGTAACGGATGTCACAAATTCCTGGCACTGAGGTAAATTACAAGTATCTAAATCTGTCATTTTATCCAGCTCACTTGTATCCATTGACGTCTGGAGCATCTGCAGAGCTAACACTGGGATATAAAAATAACATACAATTCTGTACAGCAGTGTAACTGAAATGTAATTCATTTTCATTGATGACTTCACATTTATTTTTACCAATCTATATGTTATTCCAACCTGTGCAACGGGTTCCCATTTCATTGCACAGGCTTAGATTTACCACGAAAAAAAACGTTTTACATTGAAGAAATTATTCTTGTTCACTGTTATGGGTACATCTCTATTCTATACTTCTAATTTTATATATCATGGTCCCTATATAGCCTATTAAACAGATTTCATTATGTTACAATTTTTGTAAGGCTGCATTCATCCTTGAGCTGAGATGGTCGTTTTTATAGGCTATTTTTTTTAGCATGTGATCATACACACGAGTTTCTTTCAGGCAATCCCATTAAAGTCTATTTAGGCCAAAAACTCATAGATCAAAAGAAGCTCACCTAAAATCGCAGTGCGGATTTTGCGCGATAAATCGCACTGGCAACCTGCATCGCGTAAAGCTAGTAGCCCAAAAAAAAGTTCAGGAGCTACTATTGGGCAACATGCTTCACAAGATGCGGGTTGCCACAACTGTAGCATGATTTAAAATCGCGGCAAATCTGCCTACTATTCAAAACGCTGAGATGTGAATGCAGCAGTACTCTTTAGAGCTTCAAGCAATACTACACTCAGGTGTGAACAGGCACTATTAGGCCCCTTTCACATTGGAGCAAGAGTCGCAGTGGCGGTATAGCGCCGAGATTGCCGCGGGAATCGGCCGCTAGCGGTGCGGTATTAACCCCCGCTAGCGGTCAATAAAGGGTTAATACCGCCCGCAATGCGCCTCTATAGAGGTGCATTGCGGGCGGTATTTCTGCGGTTTCCCATTGTTTTCAATAGGATACCGCTCCTCTTACCGCTCCAAAGATGCTGCTGAGTTTTTCAGGCGGTATAGCAGCGCTATTTTTAGCGCTGTACCGCCTGAAAAACTCCTCAATGTGAAAGGGGTCGAGTGCCGCGTACACACGGTCGTTTTTTGCGATGGAAAAAAACGTCGTTTTTTAAAACGTCATTTAAATTGATCGTGTGTGGGCAAAACGTCGTTTTTTGTCTTCCAAAAAACGACCAAAAAAAAAAATTCCAACATGCTTGAATTTTTTGTGTCGTTTTTCAAAACGACGTTTTTTGTTTCACAAAAAGTCACCGTGTGTAGCAAAAACGTCGTTCAACCCGCGCATGCCCAGAAGCTAGTTATGAAGCGAGCTTCAATGGAAAAGAGTTGTGAACGTAACCTCGCTTTTTGTGAAAAAAACGATGGTGTGTATGCAACATCGTCTTTGAAAGTGACGTTTCAAAAACGTCATTTTTTACTTCACAGAAAACGTTGTTTTTTTTTCATCACAAAAAATGATCGTGTGTACGCGGCATTAGCCTCATGCCTACCACTCCACATACATTCACTGCAGGGTGGCGGCTCCTATGCACAAAATCACTTACAGGTACGTGATTTTGCACTTCCGGGTCCGCCGCTGGTGGGAGCCAATCAGCTGGTCATTCCCGACAGAGGCAGAGTGGCGGTCTGCCTATGTAAACCAGGCAGATCGCAGTTCTATTAGTAGAGAAGACAGAAATCCTATGTTTCTGCCAAGCAGAAACACAGATCTCTGCCTTCCCACAGCTAAACCATCCCTCACACAGTTAGCAAACGCTCCCTAGGAACACATTTAATTCTTTGATCGCCCCTGATGTTAACCCCTTCTCTGCCAGTGTCATTAGTACAATGACAGTGTATTTTTTAGCACTGATCACTGCATTGATGTCACTGGTCCCCAAAAGTGTCACTTAGTGTCTGATTTGTCCGCCGCAATGTCGCAGTCCCACTAGAAGTCGCTAATTTGTAGCCATTACTAGTGAAAATAGAACAAATTCCATAAAAATATCCCATAGTTTGTAGACACTTTTACTTTGTGCAATCCAATCAATATACGCTTATTGTTATTAATTTTTTTTTTTTACCAAAAACATGTAGCAGAATATATATTGGCCTAAATTGATCCAGAAATATGAGTTTTACATTTTTTATTTGGTGTGTTTCATAGCAGAAAGTAAAATATATATATATATATATATATATATATATATATATATATATATATATATATATTTTTTTTTTTTCAGAATTTAATTATTTTTTGTTTATAGCACAAAAAAAAAAAAAAAAAACGCAGAGGTGATCAAATACCACCAAAAGAAATCTCTATTTGTGGAAAAAAAAAGACATCAAGATTAGTTGCTTCCTAGTTTCTGGCCTAGGCCAAAACGTCCATGCATCCCAGGAGTCTTCATAGGCATTTTTATTTCTTTCATTTGGAGAAACGGCTTTCTCAGCTAAGCACACCCTCCTGCGTGCATGCCTGAGCTTAAGGCAGATGGATTCCAGGAAGTAAATGCTACATGAATCATCTGTCCCTACTCAAGATGGCCATGGCTAGAAATGATGGGGTTGGTGGTTCAAAGTGATTTCTCAATAAAAACAAGCATTGGAGACATAGATGGATGGGTGATTTGTTTTGAATATCAAAAATGACTTAAACAGCGGTTTCAGTTTGTGGTGCTTAGATACAGTTAAAAGAGAAGAACAAACATGCATACTCACCTAGGTGGATGCAGCACTGGATCTGTCCCCTGACACCTCTACACTGAGAACTGCTCTGGTCTGAGCAGAGCCATGACTATCAGTCACCAGCTCACTGCTCTGTCCCTCCATGGCTCCTTGGAGCTTTGGGCTGTGGAGGGGTGGAAGGGGCTTGCTCAGTCTCCCAGCAGCTCACTGAGAGGCTGAGCCAGCTGCTGGTCCAAGCTTCTGGGTGGATCCCAACTGTAAAGTGAGGATCGATCCAGCACCTGGACCGGCTGAATGACGTCAGCGGATAGCGGACTTTAGCCCACTGTCAGCTGAAAACGGGTCACAGGGTCACGGGATGTAGACAATAAGCCACGCTGGAAACTTGTTCCAAAATTATACAATAAAAAGAAATTGCAGTTTTAAATAAAAACACAGAAACCTGGTCATATCAGACAAATTGGTCTATGTTGATTTTTTTATCTGCTGTTTTATTACATTTTATATATATATTAATTTCAATTATTTTTTGTTTTGTATGATGCCAAGATGGACTGATACAGCAATAAAGAAATCACGTGCACTCAGTGAGCAGTTTAAAATTCCATTCAAAATATGCCAACATGGGGCGTGCCATGTGCTAATCAAAGGGGATTTTTAACTCCCCATTTATTTGTCACTCCTTTATTTACAACACTGAGGCTTCTCCACCTGGACACAGACCGTCTTTGCTCAGTATTGTTTACAGAATCTGTCAGAGAAAGGTGTGACCATTCAGCTACAATAGGTAATATATGGACAATTGTATCTATATGCTTTCATGGTGATACCAGATTTCACCAGCAGATTCAGAAGCAAATTAAAGTGAAACTCCCAGTTTCAGTAATTCCTGCTATGTTGCCCTATGGAGGAGTCATCAGCAATAAAGTGATTTATATTTTAAGTGGAAATTCTCTTAAACAAAATATCCAGGCATCTACAAAAGCAGTTATTTTCTAGAAGGTGAAAATATATATGGTATGTAATAAAATAGGCATATATATTAGAAGCATTCCATTTATGATTTAGAGAGACCGGGGGCGTACATACAGGGGTCGCAATTGAGACCTAGGCCCATTCTCCATGGGACCCAAGCAGCCCCCTATAAACCTGGATAGGAGGGGTGGCATGTAGAGGTACTGATCCCCTCCATTTTTCTCCTGCAGCCACTGAAAGGCTGTTAAAGAAAAATTAAGGGGATTGTTTCCTCTATATGCCACCCCTCCTATTCACCACCTGCCGCCCCAAGCTCCTGTGTACTATCTGCCCCCTCATCCCCTGTAGATGCCAGCTCCCTTCTCCCGCCTGCTGCTGCGAGGGATATGTCAGGATAGAGAGCAGGAAAGGGACCAGTAAATGTGTCATTTGCTGGCTCCTTTCGCAATTGCCTTAAGGCAAGAAATCACTGACACTGCCCATTCATAATGGAGGCATAGTAAAAAGGGATTTTTAAATACAGCTTACCTGTAAAATCCTTTTCTTGGAGAACATCACGGGACACAGAGCGGCATATTCATTACTATATGGGTTATATGGAGTACCTTCAGGTGTGGACACTGGCAATCACAAACAAACAGGAAGTCCCTCCCTATATAACCCCCTCCCCTAGAGGGAGTCCCTCAGTTTTGTAGCAAGCAGTATGCCTCCCAAAATGTTCCCAAAAAGAGGGGTGGGAGCTCTGTGTCCCGTGATGTACTCCAAGAAAAGGATTTTACAGGTAAGCTGTATTTAAAAATCCCTTTTTCTTTCTCGTACATCACGGGACACAGAGCGGCATATTCATTACTATATGGGATGTCCGAAAGCAATGCTTTAATGAGGGGAGGGAGACATCTTCCAAAGAAGGATTTAATTTAGAGGTATACTCAAATACTAGTAAATCCAACTTAAACAAGAAATGTAAATCTCAAATCAAATCAAGGGAGCCCCCTCAGATCCTGAGGAGCTTGAATCGCGGCCTGTAGTACTGACTGCCCAAAGGCTGTATCCGCATTCCTTCTTACGTCCAATTGATAACATTTTGTAAACATGTGGACTGACGACCACGTTGCTGCCTTGCATATTCGAGCCATAGAGATCTGATGATGTGCTGCCCAGGAGGTGCCCATGGCCCTGGTAGAATGGGCCTTTGCCGACAAAGGAGGAGGCAACCTCTTCAAACCGCAGGCCTGAACGATTAATTGTTTAATCCATCTTGCGATGGTGGATCAAGCAGCTGCCTGACCCATCTTGGGCCCTTCCGGTAAAACGAACACCACATCTGTTTTCCGAACTTTCTCTGTAGCTTTAAGATAGGCCTTTATGGCCCTGACAATATCCAACGTATGCAGCAACCCCTCCTTTCTAGAGGTGGGTTTTGGAAGAAGGATGGAAGTACCACATCCTGGTTCAGGTGGAAACTGGATATAACCTTTGGTAGAAAGGAAGAATGAGGACGGAACCCCACCCTATCCTTATGTAAAATGAGATATGGTTCCTTACAAGATAAGGCTGCCAATTCCGATACTCTCCTGGCCGAAACTATGGTGATCAGAAATACCGACTTTCTAGTCAGTAAACCCAAAGGTACCTCAGCCAACGGCTCAAGGGGTTGTTTCTGTAGAGTTGACAGAACAAGATTTAAGTCCCATGGACAAAGTGGTGATTTGACCGGAGGATTAACACGTAAGACTCCCTGTACGAAGATCTTAACCAGCGAGTGGGCGGCCAGCGGCCTCTGAAACCACACTGATAAGGCTGAAATCTGTCCCTAGATCGTGCTTAATGCCAGGCCTTTATCCACTCCTAGCTGGAGGAAACGTAATACTCTATCAATAGTATACTTGCGGGAAACCCATCTCTTAGCCTCACACCAGCCTACGTAGGCCCTCCAAACCCTGTAACTAAATTACCCTGGAGGCCGGCTTTCTAGCCTCAATGAGGGTAGGGATTACCTGCCTAGACAGACCTCTACCCCTGAGAATCAGGGATTCAGCCGCCAGGCCATCAAATTTAGACGCCGTAATGCAGGGTGGAGGATCGGGCCTTGTGAGAGTAGGTCTGGCCCTAGAGGAAGAGTCCAAGGGCCTCCCGCTGCCAATTTCAGGACTAGTGAGTACCATGCCCTCCGGTACCAAGCTGGGGCTACCAGGATACCAGCCTGTGCTATGATCCTGCGCCGCAGGCGGGGTAGTAACTGCAGTGGGGGAAATGCATATAGAAGTTATGATTGATGCCAAGGGCAAACCAACACATCGGTTCCGCAGGCCATAGGGTCCCTCGTTCGAGACATGAACCTGTCTAGCTTCTTGTTGAATCCTGATGCCATGACCTCCACGTCTGGCACTCCCCACTTCTGGCAGATTGTCTGAAAAAAACTTGTGGATGCAGAGACTACTCCCCCGGCGACAGGGTTTGGCGACTTAGGAAGTACGCCTGCAGGTTGTCCACCTCGGGAATGAATGTCGCCGATATGCAGGGTACATAAACCTCTGCCCACCGAAAAACCAAGCTCCTCTCACTCTGAGTGGCTTGACTCTTGGTTCCCCCTTGGTGGTTCACCTATATGCCACCGCTGTGGCCTTGTCTGAATGACTTCTCACCGAGGACCCCTGTAATCTGGATGTCTATGCCAGGAGGGCTAGCTGAGCCGCTCAGAACTCCCAGACCTTGATGGGCAGCTGCCTCTCAGCCTCTGCCCAAGTTCCTTGGCGAGTGAACTTGTTCAAGACCGCTCTCCAGCCTTCCAGACCACTGGGCAGAACCAAGCTGCTAGAATTGCTGCCTGTAGGACACGAGTGTGGAAGCGTGTGGTATTGCCTCGAACATGGCCATCGCATACATAGGCGAATAGTTGGCTCTTTTTTGCTTAGAACCAACTGAATCAATCTTTTGATAGCCTCGACCTTTACCGGGGGCAGGAACATCCATCTTCTGTTCTGTGTCTGATCTCGTGCCGAGATATTCCAACTGCTTTGTAGATTGAAATGCTGATCTTTCCCCGGTTTAGGACTCAGTCGAACCTCTCGAGGTACTGAACCATGAGGGCTACTACGCATTCCACCAAGGAAGCGAGTGATCTTATGATTAAGAGGTCGTCCAGGTATGCTAGGACCGAGATCCCTTGGATCCTTTGGACTGACTAGAATAGGAGCTAGGACCTTCGTGAATACCCGGGGGCCGTAGCCAGCCCGAAGGGGGGCGCCACAAATTGGAAGTGACGCTGTATCACTGCGAAGCGTAAAAACAAAAATATTTGATGTGGCTGAAAGACCTGGTACATGAAGGTAACCCTCCTTTATGTCTATAGAAGCCCGATCCTTCTGGAGTGTGGCGGCTGCTGGCCAAACGGATTCTATCCGGAAAGAGCGAACCCTTAGGTAAGCATTTAAACCTTTTAGGTCCAAAATTGGTCTGACATTGCCGATGAGCCTTGGTATGACAAACAGATTGGAATAGAAACCTAGCCCCTGTTCTTGGGCTGGTACCTCTACCATTATGCCCTGGTAAAGCAGGTGATCCAATGCTGCCCGCATTGAGGCCTTCCTTGTGGAGGAAATTTTAGAAATTCTAATCTGTAGCCTGCGGCCACAGATGATCGGACCCCCTCTGTCGGGGACCGATCCCCAGAGGCCTGTCCTTGCGATCCATTGTTAAAAGTTTGATCGCGCAGGAGGACCGTACTGCCTGAAATTTGAGGGCCCTGGAACCGGGGGGAGCTGCCCTTTTAAACGCAGGACCCCGGAACTTCCTTTGACTGGTAAAAGGGTACTTTTGCCACTTGAAACAGTCTGAATGTATTTATCCAGATCTTTCCATGGAAGGGCAAACCTGCCAGCAGTCTTTTACATGGGGCTCGGCCGCCCAGTTCTTCAACCATAAGAGCCTTCTCATATGCACTAAAAATAGTGACAACGAGACGCCTGCTGGATGGAGTCTTTTTATATAGCCTCTACCGCAAAGCACAGAGCTCTGGGAATATCCAATAACTCCTCTGCCTATTGGGCAGGGATGTCTAAGCATCTGTTTTGTCTGGTTCCTTAATGCCTGAAAAAAAAAACTCCAATTGCAGCCACTGCTGGCTGTAGCCAGGGATGCTGGAAAAAGTGTCTCTAAACGTTTATCGACCGGGACCTTAAACATTTGTATGTTTCCCCTTAGGCCAGTTAATGATTTATTCACCCATGAGATGGCTGCGTCCACCGTTGGGAGCGCCCCCTTTCTTTAGAAAAATGTCTTTTCCATAGGGTAAATAACAGAAAACCTTCCAGGTGGTCTCCCATCCAGGCACTAACCAGGCCCTACCCTGCTTAGCCTCCGAGATCAGACGAGATCGGGCGCTTTCCGGGAGATGCGGCCTCAAGGACCTCACGGGTAGTTGAAAAGCAGTGCCCGAACCGGGACCTGAACCCTGGACCCTCAGATCAAAAGTCCGATGCTCTACCAACTGAGCCATCCGGGCCCCTTTTAAAGAGCACTTGGTCAGGGGAAAGAGTGCCTGCAAGCACAAATATTTCCTGGCAGACGTGCATAAAGACTACCCTCTCGTCAGCTTTAGGCGGCAGAAAAAATTCTGTCCGGTCGTCCCAATCCTGGAAAAACCAATTCCTCTAACAGAGGATGGACCAGAAAAGCTGCGTTGCTTAAAGGCGCTTTTAAAAGAACCCAAAGAGGATACCGCAGGAACCTGAGGCTCTGGAAATGGCAAATTGAATGCCAAGCGGACCATGTCTGTCAAAGACTGGACCCACAGACTCTCCGCCTGGGAGGCTGAAAACGATTCCTCAGTGGTAGATCCTCTAGGTTCTGTCCCTTTTGGCGATGGGGAGCTAGTTCGCTTCTTGCCAGAAAAAGAGCCAGCGATCATAGCTGTTAACCTCTTTTCTCTAGCCCCCCCTAGGGTGACGGCTAGCATCTCCTCTGTGATAACACAGGGTTGGGCCGACCTGGGCCAGCCTCAGCACCAGACCCCCTTAATGGCTTATCCAGGGTGACCCCTATAGGAATAACCTGTGGGGAAAGTATTGGCATATTATCAGAACCAGAGGAGGAACCCCTTTGTCTTTGCCTTTTCTCTATTTTTTTTTTTTTTTTGTGTTTTGATCCTGAACCCTTGGAAGCCATAATACAAAACCGAGGGACTCCGCTTACAACAACAGACTGTTATAGCCAGGAGTACAAAAAAATAAGGTTTAGGGGACAATAGGATCACTAATGCCCCAAAAACGGTGGGGCTCAGTATGTTTTCTTTTATATATTATTCACCACATACAGCCCCACCCCCAACATGTTTGCCAGCATTCAACCTGTTGCCAAGGGGATTTTGGCTTAACAAAAAATATTGGAGCTGACTCCAGCATGTAGTACCCCTTCTCGCCACCGGGAGTCACTGTGCTGCCAGCTCTACGTCCTCTCTCTCCAGCTCAGCTCTGAACTGAGCTAAGAACGCGCCTGCTGTGTATAACAGCAATTAAAGGCACACCCACTCTACACTGCAGTCACACTCCCCGCCCCCCCCCTCCCGAACGGCGCGAAAATTTTCTATATGCATGCACGCCTGCACGCGCGCGACTGTCGGGGGAGGAGAGCCCAGGAGGAGACGCACTCTGGAGCCCAGGAATGCAGGTTGGAGGACGCATCAGGCGGCAGATTTGAATCCCGGCAAGGTAAGGCTAAAACAGGCCCCTAAGGAGTCCCTTTAGCCTAGAGACAGATCTGTTTTTTTTTTTTTTTAAAAGATCTTCAACCAGCGAGCAGCAGGTAGCTAGCAAACATACATAGATAGGTAGGGGGATCAAGTTATGGGGGGAAACATTTCAGGGCATCCTGTCTATCAGACATAGTGACCATGGTGCCAATGCAGAGCATACTCAGGCTACCCCCCTTAAGATCTCCCCTGGAGAGCCTGCTGTCGAACCAAGTCCCGCAGGCTCCCCTCTTACCTGCTCCATGCCGCAGGACGTTTTGCAAAACGGTCCAATCTTCTCCCATCTCCGTGGGTAGCGTAGTAGACCTTCAGGCCCTGGGGTCCTATGAAGGTACCCACTGTCCTGGACCTATATAGCACCCTGGCAAACAGGAACTTATGGTCTTTTACAAACTCCAAGTCCTGGGCCCAGGGTCCAGCCCTCCAAAGAGGAGCATTATAGGCAAAACCCCACGGTTTGGGGCCCGGGTACTGTCCACTTTGGCACTGAGGCTCCTTGGACAGATCCGGTTAGCCCGCCCTTAATCCCAAGGACGTGGAGCAAAGCTATTCCGTGACCAACACCTAAGACACTGGCGAAAAAACTGAGGGACTCCCTCTAGGGGAGGGGGTTATATAGGGAGGGACTTCCTGTTTGTTTGAGATTGCCAGTGTCCACACCTGAAGGTACTCCATATAACCCATATAGTAATGAATATGCCGCTCTGTGTCCCGTGATGTACGAGAAAGAAACTGTGTTTACTATGCTTCAATTTGTGAATGATTGGAATGCTATGTACAGAGCTATTCTTGTTCATTCATTCTGTGCAGCTGAGGCAGATATGGAGGGCTGTATCCTCAATATCATTTCTCTGTCTCAAAGGTAAGAACATCAGAGGTCTATTTACACCCCTTATATTTCACTAAAGCCCCACAATGGGGCTACAAAATGTTTTACAAAAATAATAATAATAAAAAATATATATATATATATTGGTAAAAAAATAAATAAAAAAACAAAACAACGGTGAAAAAAATTACTGCCACCAGTGGCGGAACTACCAGGGTCGCACTTGCAACTGGGTCCTGGCATTCCGCCGCCATGGGGGGGCCCTGACTCGAGGTTGGGGGGGCCTTTAGAGTTTGTTTTTTGCACTGGGGCCCTGAAGATTCTAGTTACGCCTCTAAAAGAGACATTACAAAAATATAAAACGTAGAGCATACCTTCCTTAGTAAGATGAATTAAATAGCTTTTGAGGTCAGAAATATTATGGCTGCTGAAGAAATCATAATACTGGAAAACCGTAATGATTTCTGTGGACAGATTCGCTGGCAACACGTTCTCTGCTTTGTCTAGATTTTGAGCAATCAACTTCCTGAAAACTAAAGAAACGTGAAAAAGTTTGTGAATGGTAAAAAATATACACTTTGCCAAAAGGATGGATATACATTACAAAAATACCTAAAACAGATAAATCAGGGCTGTTGGAGGTCTTTTTGTACTAGCCACTAAATTCAAGAGTAGCCTAAAATATACAGATGTTACAATAGTAGGTATTGGTAAGACGTGATTTGTTAGTAGATCTTTATACCCAAACATGTTAAATGTATGATTCCATCTGTGTTCAATGTGTAGTAAAAGTTCTGTGAATCACATTCAACCGATCTTTATGACTGTCAGATATCTGAACGCAGTATGCTGTCTTTTTATACATTCTGAATATCATCAGTGTACACCAGGGCCTTTTTTCAGTTAGAATGTGGCAGAATGGAGGCTTCTGTGTTTACATGCGACAGCGCACCTCTCCTGGCAGCCGCACATAACCCTTCCCACCCTAGACATCCCAATGACAGCGAAAAAAGGGGCAGGGGGTTTACACAGTCACACTAGTCTGGCAGCATTAGCTCATCCTGAAGCTCTGGCCTCCAGCCGACACTCTCTTGCTGTAAATTGTAGTTGCTCTTCTGCAGCAGCTCCCATCTCTGGTACTCTCTAGATGGGAAGGGGAGGGGGGTAATTTGTGGGAGGGGGAAAGCTCTTAGCTGGGTTTGGGAAGGAGAGCTCTGTACTTGGAGAGGGGGGCGATTTGGGGGGGAAGTGGGTGTCATTTTTAGTTGTAATGTGGCCAGTGATATATGCACCCCTGAACCCTGCACTCTGTATGCAGTGCAGTCCTTCACTCTGCACACAGTGCTCTCCTAAGCCCTGCACTTTGTACACAGTGCTCTCCTAAGGGCTGTACACATGGCTCTTCTAAGCGCTGCACTCTGTACACAGCGCTCTCCTAAGCTCTGCAGTCTGTGCACAGCTCTCTCCTAAGCGCTGCACTCTGTACACAGCGCTCTCCTAAGCACTGCACTCTGTACACAGCGCTCTCCTAAGCTCTGCAGTCTGCACAGCGCTCTCCTAAGCTCTGAAGTCTGTGCACAGCTCTCTCCTAAGCTCTGCAGTCTGCACATAGTGCTCTCCTAAGTTCTGAACTCTGTACATAGTGCTCTCCACACTGTACATAGGGCTCTCCTAAGCTGTAGGCAGTGAACTTCCAAACTCTGCACTCTGTACGCAGAACACTGTGAAACCCTGCACTATACTGATATTTAACAATGCCCCTTTAAGATCCTCCCACTGTTGTGGCATGTTCAGCAGGGAAGGAAGGGGGAAGGTGTATGGCTGCGCTCCTGCATCTATTCTCTGAGAAAAATAAAAAAAGCCCTGGTGTACACTATATATGTCCAGAGGCGTTGCTAGGGGGGTGCGGGGGTTGCGGCCCGCACCTGGGTGACACCCGCTAGAGGGGTGACACCATCCCGTTTTTTTTATTTATTTTTTATTAAAAAAAAAAAAATATTTTTTTAATGGGTGTGTGTGTGTGTGGGGGGGCAGACGTGTGGGGGGGTGCGGAGGGTGTGGGGGTGCAGATGTGCGGAAGGTGTGGGGGGGTGCGGGGGTGCAGACGCGCGGTCCGTGCAGGCACTGCTAACACCGCCCGCTGATCAGCCTGGAACTTGGAAGGCGCCGGCGCCTCCTCCTCTGTGTTTACATTCAGTGAGGAGGAGGCGCCAGAGGGACACACACTGCTGTGTGTGTATCATAATCAGCGGCCGCGCTGTTCTGAGGTCTGATCGTGACATGTGCGGGGGGGGTGACTCGGTTAGAGGGCTGCCTATGATGATGGGGGGTAAGTGTACTAACTAAGGGGGATTCTGGTCTTCACTAAGGGTGGGGGTGTGTATACTCCGGGGGGATTCTGTACTGATGGGGGTGTGCACTAAGGGGGGTTCATACTGCAGGGTCTCTGTACTAAGGGGGAATTCTGTACTGGTGGGGTCTGCACTAAGGGGGTTGTGTATAATCCGGGGGTCTCTGTACTTAGGGGGATTTTGTACTGATGGGGGTCTGCACTAAGGGGGGATGTATACTGTGGGGGTCTCTGTACTGACGGGGGTCTTCACTAAGGGGGTGTGTATACTGTGGGGGGATTCTGTACTGATGGGGTTCTGCACTAAGGGTGGTGTGTATACTGCAGGGTCTCTGTACTAAGAGGGGATTCTGTACTGATGGGGGTCTTCACTAAGGGGGGTGTGTATTCTGCGGGGGTCTCTGTACTTAGGGGGGATTCTGTACTGATGGGGGTCTGCACTATGGGGGGATGTATACTGTGGGGGTCTCTGTACTGATGGGGGTCTTCACTAAGGGGGTGTGTATACTGCGGGGGTCTCTGTACTAAGGGGGGATTGTGTACTGATGGGGGTCTGCACTAAGGGGGGGTCTGTGTGTGTATACTGTGGGGGTCTGTACTGATAGGGGGTCTGCACTAAGGGGGTCTATACTGATGGAGGGGTCTGCACGAAGGGGGGTGTCTATACTGCGGGTGTCTGCACTAAGGGGGATTCTATACCGTGGAGCAACAGACGGACCGGACCAGCAGGCAGTGCGGCGTCATGCTAAGGGGGACGGCGACCTGTTGAGGGACACGTGAGCTGCCCGATGCACAGATTTGGAAGTTGGAACCGAGCGAGGAGGCCCACACCAGACACATCGAACTCCTATCGGGATCGGGAGCTGGCTGAAGTGGGAGCGTTATGTAATATAACAAGGACAAAGTGCACGTGATATGCGTATTATTTTGTATTGTAGTGTGCATTGTATAATACAGCAGCACAATGCTGAACACCAGCAGCTATAGAGGAACAACAAATCCCAGCAATAATACATTATACAGGCTGGTTAATATATTATTGCTGGGATTTGTTGTTCCTCTATAGCTGCTGGTGTTCAGCATTGTGCTGTATAATGTATTATTGCTGGGATTTGTAGTTCCTCTATAACTGGTCAGTGGTAATCTGCATTGTGCAGTATAATCATTATACAGCGCAATGGAGAATACCAGCAGCCATAGAGGACTACAAATCCCAGCAATAGTACATTTATGGAACTGTTGATAAAATGCACTTTACAAAACCACAAATAGTTTGTTTGCAATTCACCTGCACTCTGCACCCACTCTGTGCCCACCTGCATTCTTCAGCCTGCAGCCACCTGCACTTTGTACCCTGCACTCACCACCCACCTGCACCCTGCACCCAGCACTCTGTACCCACCTGCACTTTGTACCCACCTGCACCCTGCACTCCGTACCCACCTGCACTTTGTACCCACCTGCACCCAGCACTCTGAACCCAACTGCACTCTGCACCCTGCCCTCTGTACCCACCCTGCACCTACCTGCACTCTGTACCCTGCACCCAACTGAACGCTGCACTCTGTATGTAGCACCCTCATGGTATTTAATGACCCTTTAGGACCCTTCCACACCCAGTTGCTGTGGCACGCTCAACCCCCACCCCTCTACTTTGGGGGAAAATGTGGTGCAAGGTTGAGTTCCTGCACGTTTTCCCTAAGAAGAATGCCCTGGGTGACACTACCAATTAGCACTGTGGCAGGCTGGGGGGGGGCGATAGAATGACAACGTGAGAGGCCCTACTGCCTGTTCTGCCGGGGGGGGGGGGGGGTGACACCATGTTTCACAGCACCGGGTGACACCAACCCTAGTGACGCCACTGTATATGTCAAGTAAATGTGATTCATTTTGTTCACACCGTATGAACATCCACCAACATGCTAACCACACATCCATTTATACTTATCCCTTCATATAGTGCATATAAGCTGGCTTTTAAAACATTTTAAATTTGGTTCATAACCACCCTATGCTACATCCATAAACACATAACCACAAGCCATTAGGTTATACGATGCAGTTAGCAGTAGGAATGACTATAAAATAACTTATATATACCAGGTAAGGAATGTCCCCATGCATGTACCTTTTTCAGCAAGTCCTGGGCTCTCTACATTCACTGTTTGGCTGAATGTTTCATGCAGTTGTGTCATCATTTTCTCAGCAGTGGTGTGATACAGGTGTGTAGGTGCAGAACATTTCATCCAAAAAGATAATAGTGACGGCATATCATGAAATCCAGAGATAACTTAGAGAGAAAAAAAAAAACTGCATTTAACAGATTATTCTATATAGAACATGGCCCCATACCTAACAAATTGTATTTGTACCAACGCTAATGCAGTAAGTCGGAATACAACAGAGGGTTAGGAAACCCCAGTTGATGGTATACAACTGTACCGAGACCCTTCCAACACTGGCTATACACCAGACAATTATGTGCCAACTTTAAACACATTCAGTGGTGGCTGGCCCACAAGGGGTGCAGGGGCGCCCCCCCCATCCCGCATCTTCAACATCCCGGCCCACACCATATGTATGGCCGTGCACTGTGTGGTAGGGTGACCACATTTCCAAACTACCATTCAGGGACACCCCCCTCTTTCTCAAAAATGTGCCCATTTTAAATGCTTATATTGCAAGTAATTGGCCATAATAGGGGTATGGGGGGGTCTGGGTACTGCCTTGGGGGACATGTATCAATGCAATTTTTTTTTAATTAAAATGATAATTTTTTCAGGAGCAGTGATTAATTAATAGTAATTATGCTTAAAGTGCAAAAATAAAAATGAACAATTCCTCTAAATATAGTGCCTGGGGGGTCCCCTTAGTCTGCCTGTAAAGTGGCGCATGTGTACCATGTATAGAACCTGCTGCAGCAAAAATGACATTTCTAAAGAAAAAAATAAGTCTAATCACATTTAAATTGACTCACGGCTGCAATTGCTGGCACCTGACTATTGAAAAAAAGACAAAAAAAAATAGTGCCCCCTCCCCAGTCCATACCAGACCACTCAGGCTCTGCAACCCTCCCACCCCAATGCACATTGTCCTCATCTTACCCTGGCCGGTGGTTGTGGTGGCATGCAGACTGGGGTTTATCAGCATCTGGAATCCCCCAAATAACCCAAATGGTCTGTAATGGACTAGGGGAGGGGGACCACACGCCGTTTTTTTTAAAACTTTTTTATATTATTATTCAGCTGTCAGCGGGGAAACATCGTATGACTCATCAGTTGTTAAGGACGCTGGCTTCCCAGCCCCGCTCCTTAACAACCAGCGTTTACTGCACCCTCGTTGGGCGCAGTGCATTACAGGGCATTTGGTGGGGCGAACACCCTGGGCTGGGTACCAGACAGTTTCCATCGTCTGCTGAACCGATGGCTGTATCAGTCTCATTCCAGGACACTGTATTGTCCTGGAATGAAGGTGCCCGGGACCCGGGACAGACCTGCAAAATGTGGGACTGTCCCGGGACACGTGATCACCTTACTGTGCGAGTGCCGGACCAACATGTCTCTACCAGGTCTGTCACCCCCTCACAGGCACGTGGCCACATCTTGAGGCCTCAATTGGTCAGTTTCAGATTGTCCTCGGGGCAAAGAGCCCTCCCACCCTGTGATACCAGCGATTCAGCTTCCAACCAATAAGGACAAGAAGACACAGAACAGAAAGAAGACCAGGTCAAAACAGAAGCCACAGCGCCGGGCACCAGGGGAGCTTATTCCTGAAACTGCAAGAGAAATTTTCTGTTGTAAACAACAGACCTACTGGCTGGAACACCAAATATAAATAGAAGAAAGAAAGCCTAAAAAAAAAAGGAATGAAGTTATCGCATCTAAGATCCGGTAAGCTGTATATAATAAATATTTTTGGCTTTAAATCTGCTTTATTTTCAGCATAGATACACCCCAGTCTAAGGCTTGGTTCACATTAGTGCATGTTGGGAAACGTGTCAAAATTGTATGCGTTCCTGACACGCATACAAACATGCTTCTTTTAAGCAGATGCAAGGGTGTCATTGATTCTTAATGGATTGGCAAACGCTGTATGTTTTCAATGCATGACCAATTTTACCAAAAGGATCAGTGACTTTCTTCCATGCGTTTCTGGGGGTAGGGCAGCCCATTAAAATCACAGATGCATAGCTTCTAACGGTCCCCAATTATGAGGGACTGTCCCTGATTTGGAAAAAAGCCCCTCTGGGCTCTTTCACATGTCCGTTCCGTTCGTCAGTTTTTTGGACGTCCGTTAACGGACCTCAATGCTTCCCTATGGGAGCGGATCCGTTAGCGGATGCATCATCCGCCAGATCCGCATTCGTTCGGCCAGAAGAATGTCCTATTTTTCTTCCGTCCGGCCGAACGGATCAGATGCAAACGGACAGACGGTCCGTTTCCATCCGATTCCCCATAGGGGATAGCGGAGGAGAGACAGGGCGGTCCCTGCACAGTGTGCGGGGACCGCCCTGTCCGCCCGACAGCTCAGCGGAGACCCCCCGCTGAGCCGACGGACACACGGAGCGGACCGAAAAACGGACCGCTCCGTGTGAAAGGGCCCTCTGTCCCACTTTCCTCCTCATCTGTCCCTCATTTTGGTCTGATCTATATAGTTGTATGTAAAATATACTTTTTATCATCCAAAAAGTGTTTTCCAGTGCTAAACCTTTCATCCTATTTCTAAATTGCTGCATTTGTAAATGTCAAAACTCAATATAAAGCAATAATAGTGGTAAAAAAAAAAAAAGGACTTGTATGTTTAACTAATAATTTTTTGTATAAATCTGCTTTAATGGGGATTGGCAGGGGGTGTGTCCTATGCCTACATCATTTTGCCAATAGGTGTCCCTTATTCTCATCTCAAAAATTGGAAGGTATGCAGATGTGAACCAAGGGCTTATTCACACGTGTAAAATGGCTTATTCACACAGTAAAACCATGCAGCTTAGCCTCATTTTTACCAAACCAAACTGCTCCCTCCATAGCTGCAGAGGCAGCAGCTAGGGTTGCACACATGCTGCTGCAAAAAGCCGTCCAGGTGAATGGAGCTGCGCTGCAACTGCTTGCATTGCACACAGTTGTGACAAAGTGATCCTGCATTTAGGGGGTTAAAATAGGTGGCGAAGAGGCAACGTATCACCTCTTCACCGCATGCCAAATGCATCTGAAAAGCAATCTGACCATGAATCGCTTTTCAGAGGAGAGGCAGCCCTTGCCACTATTATAAACAAGCCCAAAACAAGTAGTTCTGTTCATACAGGATTACACACACTCACATAGTACATGCATACAAGCGCACTGCCGTGTACTGGACTGTAGGGGGAGATGGAGAGGTCAGGACTGAGGAAGATGCCTCCTCCATCCTCCGCTCTGCATTCCTTATCCTGACTGAGTCCCCACTGTGCCGATGTGCAGTTGGATGGAGGAGCAGGATCTCTGTCTGATCTGAATACCTTTATCAAGCAGGATGCCACAATACCCCCCTGGTGAGAAAGGCTGCTCTATGTTATGAAGATACGGAGAGGGTAGTTATTCTGTAGCCCCAACACCCTTCCAGTTCTAGGGTGATAATGCTGCTGCCCTGAAGATATAGTGTAAGTGTATCTATGTGTGTTATCAACCTAGGATAGAAAGTGTAACCGGCAGGATCACTAAATGAAAATAAAGTGAAAATAAAAAAAATTGCAGCCACTGCATCTAAGGACCAGTGATCTGCAATATATTAAAATGTTTGTTTTTGGGTTGTTGAAGATTTATTCCACTCAATTTAGCACACGGTTTACTTTAACTTTGAGATGCTTGATGTAATAGGAGCAGTAAAGATGAGAGCGGGTGGACTTTTAGTCCTCAGAGAATAATGCTGCTGAAATCACCATAGAGACAATCTATAACGTCTTTGTCTATGTACAAGTGAAACCTCGGATTGCGAGTAACGCAGCTAACGAGCGTTTCGCAATACAATTGAACCTCGGATTACGTGCATTATCCGTTCCAGGAGAATGCTCGTAATCCAAAGTACTTGCATATCTAAGCGAGTTTTCCCATTGAAGTCAATGGAAACTAAAATAATTAGTTACTACTGAAAAGGCCCGAGGACACTTTGGCCTGTTTCCTGCGCCAACGTACCTCAGGCCAAATGAGGTACTGCTGGCCAATGTTTGGCTTTTCTCGGCTCCTGTGCCCCCGTACCTCAGACCAAATGAGGTACTGCAGGCCTATTTAGCTTGAATTCCGCTGGTCTTGCGAATCAACACTGGCAAACCGAGTCAGAATTGAAAAAAAAATTGCTCGCAAATTAAAACGCTCTAAAACCAGGTTACTCTTAAACCGAGGTTCACACTGTATGAGCATTTTTTTTTTTAAATCCTGACTTGGTTTGCGAGTGTTGTCTTTCACAACGAGCAGGATTCAAGCCACAGCGATGTGCAAGTACCACATTTGGCCAGAGGTGCAGGGGCGCCGATTGGAAAAACTCGGAAATACTCAGTTCCCGAGCCATTCCAAGGTTTCCTGAGTTCAGCCGAGCTGTCCCCAAGCCTTTCCAAGGCTCTCCTGCGCCACCCCCCCCCCCCCCACCTCTGGCCACATGCATGCCATTGAAGTCAATGCAGAACAAATTATTTTAGTTTCCATTGACTTCTATGGGGGAACTCACTTTGACATGCGAATGCTTTGGATTACGAGAATTCTCCTGGAACGAATTATGCCCGTAATCCAAGGTTCCACTGTAATACTATTATGCATATTTATAGGAAAAAAATGTTAATCTATTATTAAGGTAATTAGGTTTTAAATACTACCTAAGGTTGATTCTCCTCAAAGAAAAAGCCTATACCTCCCCCATGATAATTTCTAATGCCTCCTACACCAAAAGCTCTTTTTAAGTTGCTTGTTATAAAGTGAACTCTATAGTAGCAGTTGCTGTAAGTCTTTTTTTTAGATCAGCTTTACATTGCTTGCTATAAGATTACTGAGGTCATTGCAAGAGAAGCCACCATTTTACACTACTATTATTAGTAATGTCATTAAACTGAGAAGTGACATTCACAAGCTTTGGTGTGGAACAGAGGTCATTTCAGTTTATAACACTTGCATTTTATGGGCTTTTTTCCAGACATGTAATAAACTAGTCTGCTCTGTGCAGCTCCTGAAAACAGTAATTGTCTCCGCTCCGTGTCCATCAGTCACGGTCTTCAATGACCTGTCAGCCATAACTTACCTTCTACAACTGAATTTGTGTTGTCCATATTCTCTCTACTGATGTCGGAAAGTCTCTTGATGACTTGGCATTGATTGCCTAATTTCTTTTTCAGGTCTCTTAGAACAAATAGAACTTGACTTGATATAATTATTTGCTATAATAAAACAAAGCCATAAAAAAACTGGATCAGTATAGTAGACATGCAGTGAGTATTCAACAAGCAATTCCAAGTGAAATCAATGAATGAGCTCCTAATGCTATCCAGAAAACATAGCTACTGTATTAAAGTCACACAAAAAGAGTTCTATGTAATAGCCTGCAGCAAGTTCCCAGATAGCTCCTCATGTGTGGTGTCTACAAGGCACGGCCATCTTAATGCAAGGGCACTCCTGGGCACTGCCCAGGGGCTCCAGGTACATGGGGGCCCCACAATAATATTGCATTACATCTCATGCTTTGTACACACGCCCAGTTTTCCCGTCGGGAAAACTGCCATGACAGCTTTTGGCCGGGAATCCCAGCCACGTGTATGCTCACTCACAGTTTTCCCGACAGGAAAACCGCTGGGGAAAAAACAAGAACCAGCTCTCTTTTTTCCCGTCAGGATTCCCGGCAGTTTTTAAGCCGGCAGTTTTCCTATGGGAAACACTGCGATGGAGCATACACACGGCCGGGTTTCCCAACCAAAGCTCTCATGGCAGTTTTCTTGTCGGGAAATCCGGTCGTGTGTAGGGGAAAAAAGTTACAGAGCAGGTTCTCGGTTTTCCCGGCGGTTAAAAGTCAGCCGGGAAACCCATACGTGTGTATGAGGCTATACTTGCCAACTGTCTCGGATTTGCTGGGACAGTCATGCCTTTTACTAAACTGTCCCAATATGGTCATGTTCCGATACATATATTGCATGATCACAACATAAGAAGAGTGCAAATTTTCAGAGTCACGCCAGACCCCTTTATATATGTATCACAATTTATGGTCACCTTATTGGCACTTCTGATAATTTTTTTATTATCAACTTTTGGATTGATTAACTTTTTTAATGATGTACCTGTAGTGCCCCCCCCAATTTTTTAGAGACCTGGTGGCAACCTCCCAGAGGCAGGGAGGGCCTACATTCCTCCTCAGGGTGCAGGTTACTAGGCAAGGTGGGTGATGTACAAGGTAGAATGATGGGCACCAGTCACTTTTATGCTTAAACAAAGAGAAATGTATTTCTCACAACAGGAAAAATGTGGGAGAGAGGGGTAGGACACCCTTAGTCAAAAATAGTAACGATCAGTAGACAGGCAGACCCCTTAGACAAAAAGGTAAGATAAGGTAGACAGAAGTACAGGAAAAGAGACTTTAAGCTTAACCAGCACTTCTGTACTTTGTAGAATAGACGGTCTCCTATAGTAACTGAACTTTACTTACCTCATCATACAGAACTCTCTTGGATAAGTTCTCTCATAAAGCTCTCCCAGCCACCACATGGAACGCTATTCCTCTAAGTATTGTTTCCAGGTATTGAGCAGACTCTCCTCTGCAAATTATTGAACACCTGGATAGACCTTAAACTAGGGTGACCAGACATCCCCGGATTCCAGGGACAGTCCCCGGGTTGAAGACAGTGTCCCTGGACCAAGTCTCTCCCCGGTTTTGTCCCCGGATTGGATCTGAACAGGGGCTGGGGCAATTTCAAAGACAGTCAGTCTTTGAAATTGCTTAGGGGGATGTATTTTTTTTCCGTTATCTGTGCCCCTTTCTGATGATCATGTGCTGGTTGGAGGGGAGGGAATATTTCTTCAGTTTCGGGTGCATGCCGATTCAGCTCCGCTCTCATGTTCTTCTGCCTTGACTGCTTGCCTCCTGCTTATTTCCTTGCCTTCCCTGGTGGAGTGATCTTCCTCTGCTCCCCACCCAGTAGTAGCCGGGGCCCAGAGAGTAAGGCCGCGTACACACGAGGGGATATGTCCGCTGAAACCGGTCCGATGGACCGTTTCAGCAGACATCTCCGCTCGTGTGTATGGGCTAGCGGACAGATTTCTCCACCCGACAGATTTCAAAGCAAGCTTTGAAATCTATCCGGTGGGAATCTGTCCGCCCGACATGTCTGCTGGTTAGTACACTTACCAGCAGACATGTCGTCCCCCACCGCCGCCGCGCCGCTGCCGAATGGATTCGGCGCATGCGCGTAAGTGTTTTACTTCCTGGTGCAGTGACGTGGCGGTGACGCGGCGGCGTCAACGTCACCGCCGCGTCACCGCCACGTCACCGCGCCGTCCGGCGGCGGGGAATTTGATCCGATGGTGTGTACACGCCATCGGATCAAACTCCCGATCGGAGATATCCGATGGAAATGGTCCGCGGACCGTTTTCATCGGATATGTCCGATCGTGTGTATGGGGCCTAAGACTTGACAGACTGTGAGGCGGGCGGCGGTAGTGGAAGGCAGAGAGTCGCTGTCTGCCGCCATTACTAGTAAAAAATAAATATGTCCCTGGTTTTAATTTTAAAAATCTGGTCACCTTACCTTAAACAGACCTAGCAGCCAGGGGAACTCTTGGATAGGCCTCAGGGTTCACACCCACACCACGGACCACGGCCACGACCTGGGTGGAGAAGACCCAGATCACCTGACTTTACTGTGGCTCATCATACTAATGCCAGAGGCAACAGTGCCAGCTACTGACAAAAAGGAAGAAGCCACAGCTGAAACATGATCAGGAGGAAACCCATTTGATCCATAAAACGTACATATTAGCCAGGCTAGTTACCACCCAGCACAGCCAAATTTACCTGTAGCCCTGTTTTAAGACAGGTGCGTTACATACGTTTGATTGTATGAATTTTGAAAAATGCATGAATTTTTAATGCACTTTATTTTATGTGCTGCTCTGTTTTTGATATACTTTATTAGGTTGGTCACCTATTTTTGTGCCAGCTGCTCTGAACTCTGAGGGCTCACTGTTTTTTTTTTTTTATCTGAGTTTTATTACTTTGGATGGCCCAACCCCAGAGCCAAGTTAGATCATCTGATAATTCAACGAGTGCTGTACATTGACAATCTTATCAACAATCATCTTCACCATAAACAAAAAACTGTTGTGCTACATATATCTTAAAAGTGTTTGAAGTGGCTGCAGGCAGTGCTTTATTTTGGGTAAACAGATACAAATTCTACCTTTCTAAGGCAAAGGTTATCTAAAATAACTTCTGCTCAGTCATGTTTCTAAAATTTGAACATATAAATTATGAATGTTGCGTCCCATAGAAATAAAAAACATCATACAACCTGCCTTTTAAATTTTACTTATTTGCTTTACTTATTAAAAACATTAAAACTCACTTTCTATGGACCTATTCACTCAATCACCAGAGTTTAAATACATTATTAAACTGCTCCATCAGTTCTAAACTCTATTCAAAGTACGGTACATATTCCTAACTTTAAAAAGTACCTTCTATTGCTTGCCTCCACAAGCAAACATCTCCACATTCCTTATTTTTATTTGCTATGATCTGACATTTTGAGTGTGGCTATGATCTTTCTCCATGGTCCCACTGTACAGTATGTAAGAGCATAACCACCTTCTCTTGTTCACGCCCAAGATGGACTGTGAGATGCACATGAAATTTAATGACATCCCAGTCTTAGTCCATAGGGATCAATATTGAGTTGGCCCACCAATTGCAGCTATAACAGCTTCATCTCTTCTGGGAAAGGATGTCCACAAGGTTTATGATTGTTTGACCATTCTTCCAGAAGTGCATTTGTGAGTGCACAAACAAGGTCCATAAAGACATGCATGAGTGAGTTTGGGGTGGAAGAACTTGACTGGCCTGCACAGTCCTGACCTCAACCCGACAGAACATCATTGGGATGAATTAGAGAGGAGACTGCGGGTCAGGCCTTCTTGTCCAACATCGGTGCCTGACCTCACAAATGCACTTCTGAAAGAATGGCCAAACACTCCCATAGACACACTCCTAAACCTTGTGGAAAGCCATCCCAATAGAGTTGAAGCTGTTATAGCTGCAAATGGTGGGCCAACTCAACATTGAACCGTACAAACTAAGACTGGGATCCCATTGAAGTTCATGTGCGTGTAAAGGCAGGCACCCCAATACTTTTGCCAATATAGTGCATCTCACAGTATTAGGAGTGAATAAGAGAAGGTGGCTATGCTCTTACATACAGTGGGACCATGGAGAAAGAACATCCAACAGAAAGTCAGATCATAGCAAATAAAAATAAGGAATGTGATGTTTTCAGGGTGCAAGAAAGAATAGAAGGTACTTTTTAATATTAGGAATATGTACTTTGAATAGAGTTTAGTACTGATGCAGCAGTTTAATAATTGCCCATGTTGCCGTTGAGATATTTGACCATTCACTAAACTTTTTAGACACACCTTGTATATTATAAAAGAGGCAAATAGGAGCCTGTCATCAAACTAATCATTACTCAAAAGGGTATGGGGAGAGGTCAGGAAAGCTTTGGGAGTATGGGGGCCGTTGCCCCTTACCCCGATATGGAATAACCCAAGGTACCCGGAAATACAAGATCTAAAGGGATTTATTATGTGGAAAAAGAAAGGGATACAATATTTCAAGCAGCTGTATGAAGGAGAGGTATTGAAGACATATGAGCAGTTGTGTCAAGAATTCCAGTTAGAATCAAAGGGATTCTACCAATACCTCCAACTCCGGCACGCGTTACAGGCACAACACAAAACACAATCTCTAATAATATCGGAAATTCCCCTAATTAAGACAGTACTCGGAGTAGAGGATCGGAAAGGGCTAATATCTAAAATATATAGGGAAATAATATCTAAGGCACAGGACTATACAGCCTTAAAATGCCGTAGTAAATGGGCTGAAGACGTAGGGAATATAGACGAAAGCCTTTGGAAAAGGGCCGTAGAATGTATCCCAGTAGTATCGATATCAGCATCCCACAGACTATCGCAGCTGTTTATACTGCACCGGGCATATAGAACGCCAGAGCAGATATATAGATGGGGAGGAAGAGATTCCCCGCTATGCCCGAAGTGCAAAATACATCAGGGTGACTTTATTCATCTGATCTGGAGATGTCCAAAACTGCACCGGTATTGGGAGGAGATCTCTCAGCACATAAGTAGACTTGCACGGATATCCATCCCATTGAATCCTCTGATATATATACTGGGGGCCATAGAGATGGAAACACTCCCAACTGGAATGTTAACTAGGATATTATACCTAGCAAGAAAACTCATAGCACGATACTGGATGGCACCAGAGGTCCCAACGGGAAGGCAGTGGGTTTTACTAGTGAACTCTCTACTCCATAGAGAAAGATTAACATGCAGCCGGAGGGGGGACACCGGGAAATTCAATCAAATATGGCAAACTTGGCTATGCGATGATAGACTCTCGCCTCCACAGTCGATAAGGGAAGGACTTAGGAGATAAATATTAGGATTGAAGAAGGGTAGGGTAAGGAAATGAGAAAATAAATGAGGTAAAATCAAATACTTATGAGTATGATTAGGTGGTGCGGGAAGGGTAGGGACGGGAGGGGGTGGGTGGTATATGAAAATACACACAAAATAAAAGCACAATAATATATAAAAGAGGTATAGATAAGAGTGCAAGTTTGGAAATAAGAGTTTAACACATATTTTTACTTATTTAATATGTATTGCATTTTTGTACTTGAATATGTGCACAATATGTAAGATAATATCATGCGTTGAATAATAAAAATTATTTATAAAAAAAAAAAAAAAAATAATCATAAAGTGGTTGTAAACCTCATACATGAGATATGAACAAAGCATATCCCTCCATAGTGTGTACTTGTCTCAATTAGGAGCACTAAGTGTTATTCTGTCTGCTGCTAGCAATTATCACTTCTTACAAGTTTTCCCGACACCAAGAGATAAATAGTGACAGGGGAGGGACCTCCAGCAGAGTTACAGCTTCAGCTCTGTTCTTGTGAGGTGTATGGGGGGGGGGGTTCTCTCCCCTCCAATCAGCTCTCAGAACTCTCCTCACTGAGCTTTGCAGAGGGTAACTTTTGCTCTCTTCCCCCTTTTTCTAAACGCTCAGACAAACTTTAAAAATTCAGCACTTTGAACAGCTGTAGAGAAGACTGTGGATAGACAGATAAAACTTATGTAGGGGGGTTTAAAGGGGTTGTAAACACTCGTACCCCCAGCCCCCTCGTTTTACTTACCTGAGCCCCTTCATCTCTTCGGTGGGGACACTGCTCTTGATTGGATAGATTGATAGCAGCGCAGCCATTGGCTCCCGCGGCTGTCAATCAAATCCAATGACGCGGGGCCGAGTCCGGCATTCGTGTGGACGCAAATGCTGGACTCGGGAGCACGCCCGCAGGGTAACCCCCTCGGGAGAGCGCTTTTCATAGGGGGTTATCGGATGCGGGAATAAGCCGCGACAGCCACTGGGGGACACCAGAAGAGGATGTTCAGGGCCACTCTGTGCAAAACAAGCTGCACAGTGGAGGCACGTATGATATGTTTGTTATTTAAAAAACAAAACATTATCCTTTACTATCACTTTAATTTCGGTGTATCACCTGAGGCCAGTCACTTCGCTGGGTATATGTAAAGCCTAGTAGGTGGAAAATCGGTCGTGTGTACGGCAGGCGGTCCAACAGAAGCCGGCCATTCGGTTACAACCACTTTAAGCAGACTCCTATCTCACCTTAATGAGCTCAGAGCAGTATTGCAGATGCCTGACCAACGTGATGTCCAAGCTTTCATTTCCTGTAGTAAGGGGCAGGGGACTGCTTGCAACGCTGGTGCCTACTCCAGTGTCCTCCGTGAGTGCCTCGCTCAGGTGCCCTCTGGCTTCTGGATGCTCAGCTCTATAGCTGTAAGACAAAACGATTAGAATGTATGGAGAATAATGACGGTACAATGCATTGACTTTACATCCCAGCGCACTAATGACTCTAGAAAATCGATCAAAAGCAGCATACAAATATTTATTTCTATTAAAAAACCATACATACAACCATATATTAAAAAATAAATAAAAATCAGGAGCTGCTGAAAACAAGCTTCTTCTAGGATGCAGCCATAGCTCACCACTTCTTTGGCTCCCTGTACATGCAATATAAATAAACTTCAGCCTTTTCCAATATTTCTCTCTTTCTCATCAGCTTTTTTTTAAGATCAAAGGCTCAGAAAAGAAATCCAAGGGTTAGAGAGCAAACATAATGACAGAGAGGAGGGAAACCCTAGGTATTAGTAAGTCATGTTTACATGGCAAATACTGTCATGGATAGAGGAGTGTAAATATTTATATGTAATATGGCAATTGCGAACTTAATAGATTGTACTATATAAGCAAAAAGATCCAATTTATGATCGGCAAAACAATCATAGTATAAATGTTTTTACTATTTATGGAAGCGGTTTGTAGAGAATTGCAGATTAAAAGGATATCTCCCTAGGAAAAGATTTTAAAAAATAAAAAAAAGTCAAAGCAAGTAAATATAACATACCGTCCTATCTATTTACTAATGCTTGCACCATAAGGATTAAAAAAAGTGAATGTTGATTGAGAGAGTGATGTTCCACTTTAAAAAGGACAGCGGGAGGTAAATGCAGGGCTTTTTTTCAGGGGGAACTTAGTTCCACCACCTCTGGTTTAGACCCTTTGGTGCCTGTTTACCGCAATCACTTGTAATCCGGTTTCTGTGTTTACAAGTGACAGCTCTGCACTCTGTGTGTAACCCCCTGAACTCTGCACTCTATATGTAATGCAATCCTGGTATGTAATGCCCCTTTAAGACCCTTCTACTGTTTGTGAAATCTAAACGGGTCGTATTTGAGTTCCTACACCTATTTTCTGAGAAAAAAAGCTCTGGGTAAATGTAATGTTAATTACACATACTGCCATGCTGTTCTTTTTGAGATATGGTCTTTTAGAAAACCTCAACTGGGATGCAGTGGTATCGTTAAGTCAATGCGGTAAAGGCACTTCTTAACCCTGCTACAATTAGCCACTTATAATGGGGACTCCGTAAACTTCTAGTGCAGTGTTGCCAACCGTCCATATTTTTACGGACAGTTCGTAAAAACTGGCACCTTTTTCCCCCGTTCGTAAATGTCCGTGGTTGCGGGAATATGCCAGTAAAAATAGCCGAGATCGGTTCTGCTTGGAACTGCGCATGGAGTTTGGAGGCAGGTGGTGACTGGAGGCAGGGGGTGATGGTGGCTGCAGTGGCACCGCAGAGGGGGATGGAGGCAGGGGGCAATGAAGGCAGGGGGTGTTAGTGGCAGGGGGTGATTGGAGGCAGGGGGTGTTGGTGGCAACGCAGAGGGTGGGGGATGGAGACAAGGGTTGTTGGTGGCACCACAGAGGGGGTTGGAGGCAGGGCGTGATTGAAGGCAGGGATCCTGGGGGAGATTAGAGGCAGGGGAGATTAGAGGCAGGGGAGATTGGAGGCAGGGGGAGATTGGAGGCAGGGGGAGATTGGGAGGCAGGGGAGATTGGAGGCAGGGGGAGATTGGAGGCAGGGGGAGATTGGAGGCAGGGGGAGATTGTGGCCCCGCAGAAGGGGGTGAAGGCAGGGGGTGTTGGTGGCAGAGGGGGATGGAGACAGGGGGTGATGTGACTAAATAATTTGCCCTTATTACATCGAAAATAACAAAAATATGTTGTTTTACCTTAATATCTAAGCTATTTGCTAAGTGTATTTGTTTGTAGCCTAAATACTGAAATTTGCACCTAAAAATAAAATTTAGTAACTTTTGTGAAATGCCAATGAAAACGTGGCTGTGCCAGTAAATTTCAGGTATCGTGCCAGTAAATTTCAATCTGGTAGGTTGGCAACACTGTTCTAATGCATCATTTCCATTTATAAAATAGTATGGAGCCAAAACAGGCATAGTTTTCTGAGAGCCTATCTCAGAAAGGGCAGAAAACATTACACTTACCTTCCTTCTTTACAATTATATTTACCGGTACTGGAGGTCTACTTTCATGCAGATATCTTGGGCAGATGTAAAAAAAATAGTTTGGGGCTTTTGTGCATGTTTTCATGCCCATGTTTTAATTTAGTGAGGTGAGGGTTTACAGTTTTTTTTTTTAAACCCCAAAACATGTAGAAATAGACGTTGATTGACCTCCCCAACACCTCCTGAGTTTGTGTCTGTTCAACTATGGTAGGCTGAAACTGATGCGAATGGCTTATGTAAATTATACAGAACTATTCAGCTCCATATTAATAATGTTATGCATAAAAATGTTTAAAAAAAAAAAAGGAGGGAAAAAAAGTGACCAGCAGAGCTACAAAGCAGAAAGGGCTCCTCTTCTAACTGCAGACTGAACATTTTTATTAATACAAATAATTTAATATTAAATTTAAATAATATTTAAATAAAGCAATTATAATCGATATTAATTTCTATTTTAACAGAACTGGAGTTTCCCTTTTTATAGCATTAATTTTTTAAATTGCAGTGACATTTTTTTTAAAGGATAATATTAAAATGATCGGTTTTATATGTTGTAGCATGGGGTCCGTTATTGCACTTGTGTCCAACACAATCAATCAGTTTGTTTGTATAGCCATCTTGTAATAAGTTCTTATGTACTTAAGGGGTTGAGTTATATACGACAGGCAAACATCGGTCAGTAAAATACCACCGGTTATATATGCTTTTAGTCATATTTGAATAGTACAATGTGAATGTGAAGTCGTGAGAAAATTACACATTGTGTTTTCCCTCCAAAGCTTACACATTATGTAGTAGCCGTATAACATGCTAAGGAACTGGCATGAAGGAAATCCCCGCCATTCCACCCTATAGATCTTATTGCAGAAGTTACCTCTGATTTTAACGAAAACCTACAGGGCTTTTCTGAGAGCATCATATACACTGGATATAAAAAGTCCGCCAGGAGAAGACAGTGATTATTGCTACCAGCTGCTAAACAATCGTATGTAGAATCAGGCTGGTTGTACCCCAGTTCGATCGATTGATCAATTCAGCTTGCCCATAAACGGTTTGAACCGTCTATGGCCTGTTCTTATATTTCTCTTTCTAATAAAGAGTTTGAAGGGGTGTGTAGACTTTTTATATCCACTGTATACATAAACTCTAAAAGGTACTTTAACCGCTTAAGGACCGGCTCACACATATAGACGTTAACACAATGCCTCTTGTGGGCAGATCAACGTATATATACATCCCCTTTAAGATGCGGCATTGTGGGAGCGCGTTTCCGCCGCAAGCTCCTAGAGTCTGACAGCGGGGCCCGCGGACTCGATGTCTGCGGGGATACCCATGATCATCTCACGGAGAGAAAGAACGGGGAAATGCTGATGTAAACATTGCATTTCGCCATAGTGACAGGACATTGATCACAGATCCCTGTAATCAGGAACGTAGATCAGTGTCGTGTAACACCCCCCCACAGTTAGAAGCACTCCCTAGGACACACTTAACCCCTGCAGCGCCCCCTACTGGTTAACCCCTTCACTGCCAGTGACAGTAATTGGTGCATTTTTATAACACTGATCGCTGTATCAATGACAATTGTCCCAAAATGGTGTCAAAAGTGTCCGATGTGTCTGCCATAATGTCGCAGTCATGATAAAAATCGCTAATCGCTGCCATTACTAGTAAAAGAAGAAATTATTAATAAAAATGCCATAAAACTATCCCCTATTTTGTATAATCTATCACATTTGCGCAAACCAAAAGCTTATTGCGATTTTTTCCCCCAAAATGTGTAGAAGACTACGTATCGGCCTAAACTTTTTTATATATTTTTGGGGATATTTATTATAGCAAAAAGTAAAAAATATTGCTTTTTTTCAAAATTGTCACTCTATTTTTGTTTATAGCACAAAAAATAAAAACCGCAGAGGTGATCAAATACCACCAAAAGAAAGCTCTATTTGTGGGAAAAAAAGGACGCCAATTTTGTTTGGGAGCCACGTCGCACGACTACGCGATTGTCAGTTAAAGCGACACAGTGCCGAATCACAAAAAGTCCTCGGGTCTTTGGCCAGCCAAATGGTCCAGGGCTTAAGTGGTTAACTATACTACTAAATATAGAGTTCATAGTAAAAAACTTAAAGAAATCTGAATGCCAAAGAGGGAAGCAGTTTGTGAATGTGTTTAAAAGGAAACTAAAAGCCCACAACATTGCTTTATTCTCAATTAAAAATGGGGGCACTAAGAATAAAGGGAGATGAAAAAGGTCTTCTCATGTACATGTCTAGTGCAACTCAGAACATTTATAGTCAAGTCCACTAGGTGGACTTGGTAGATGCTAGACAGCTAAATAAATCATAAAGGGTGCCTATTTTGCCAACTGCATTTTCAGTATAATTTAGATTAGGAACATTGCTACATAAGGTGAATAAACATCCAAAAGGAAGCGTGAATACTGAAAATTCCTATGTGGACAGAAGAAGAAGTCCTTAAAGTGTTACTAAACCCACAACAGTAAAATCAATCTGTATATGCAGTAATGCATGCTTTTTATACTCACTATGGAACATAAGGGGTTGGGTAAAAAGGCTGTTTGATTATGTCTTCTCTGATCCTCCCCTTGTTCCACTGTCCCCCAATTCATCTCCTGATAGTACAGACCTTTGGGGGCAAGCTGCACATGCTCAGTTTGATGTGTTTTGCTAGAGAATTTTTTTTATTCTTGAGATCAGCACAGAGCCAATTAGCACTGTCGAGACAGAGTGTCAGGGGTCCTACAGACTCATTGCACAATCAGGAGAGAATGAAAACTCATCCTACAAGTTTTAACCAGTGCTTTGCTGGACACTAAAAGAAGTCACAAGGCTGCTACATACTGCTGATTAGGGATGAGCCGAACACCCCCCCCGTTCGGTTCGCACCAGAACCTTCGAACGGACCGAACGTTCGCGTGAACATTTAGAACCTCATTGACGTCTATGGGACTCGAACGTTCGAATTCAAAAGTGCTAATTTTAAAGCCTAATATGCAAGTTATTGTCGTAAAACGTCTTTGAGAACCCAGGTCTTGCCCCAGGGAACATGTATTAATGGAAAAAAGTTTAAAAAACGGTTGTTTTTCAGGAGCAGGACTCCTGTAAAATGACCGTTTTTAAAACTTTTTTTCCATTAATACATGTTCCCTCGGGCAAGACCCGGGTTCTCAAAGACGTTTTCACAGGCAAACTATAGACACCCAGCAGGTACAATATTGAAAGGAATTTTACATTTTTTTATTTTTTATTTAAGCATCATTAAAATCACTGCTTCTGCAGTGTATAAATATATGTACAACACCTGGGATGTATATATATCCTCTACACACTAACATTAACTGACTAGCCTGCCTGCCTGCTCTATCTACCTGCAAAAAATGACACTCTCTCTGTCTCTCTCTCTCTCTGTTCTCTGTTAACTGCTGCAACACACTACACAAGGCCGCCCTACAGACGGCCTTTTATAGTGTGGGGAGTGTACTAAACCCCCTGAGCCATAATTGGCCAAAGCCACCCTGGCTTTGGGCAATTATGGTTCTCCGTTTTTTGCGTGCTGTGATTGACCAAGCATGCGGGTCATAGTGCATGCTTGGCCAATCATCAGCACGCAATGCCGCAGTGAATTATGGGCCGTGACATGCCACTCGAATTTGGCGCGAACGGCCCATAACGTTCGAATTTTGACGAACAGTCGAACAGACGATGTTCGAGTCGAACATACTTTCGAAACGAACGCGGAGCTCATTCCTACTGCTGATGACCAAAGGTATTTACCAGCTTAAATTTACTATATATATATATATATATATATATATATAAAATAATTGCATTTCCACGGTCTGTGTACTGTGGGGGACCAGATATAGTGAATGCAGGGTCCTGGGTTTAGTAACACTAAAGAATACGTTAGTCCCTAAAAAGTTCCTACACCTGTCCAAAAAACGCATTGCAGAAAACTGCATAAATGTGACCGGGACCCTAAGAAAATAAGGTTAAATGGATTTTAGTGTGTTTCTGTGGATCTGCATACACACTAAAAAAACACACATATGTGAACCTAGCCTATAATCCTAACATAAGCAGCACAGCAGGCTACATTATCAGAGGTGATCTGATGAAGCTGCGTGATGCAGCGTAACATGTAAGGACCGGAAACCGGAAGTAGAACGCGGAACTCGAGTGTTTATTCTTTGATATAAGTTCATCAGTTGTTATTAAATTCTTTTAAAACGTACTTCACTATGGCACTATCTCTTCATTTGAGCGGCTTTTGATGACACCCTGACCCATCCTTGGACATTGGACACACAGTACTTCACCATCCACAGCAGTACAGGATTGAGAGGCATCCATCTGGGATCACAGCAGACTGACCCACAGGATTAAGACAGGCCTTATCCTTACCTTATTAATGTAAGCGCAATGGGAGCTCACCCTCCAGGAGAATAACCAATGTTACAAGATTTTGCACATGTTTCACAGCGTATGGGACAGTTTTTATTTATGCATCAGCACTTTAGCACATGTTGCACAAGAGTTTTCATGCTATTTATGATTATTTAATCACAGATTGTGGGACTGTTTCCACCCATGTATTAGCACTTTATTGCACTTGCTCTTTATTCAGTGTTTATTTGTTTATGCACTGACCACTTACACATTCATCTCACCGTTGTTTATTTAGCAATACTTAATCAATCTAGGTTGAGCTGCATTTACATTTGTTTTCATTTTATCTATTTGGTAGCGCAAGAGCCCTTTATATTATGTCCAGACTTTGATCAAGGAAGCATGTTCAATTGTTCTATGATAAAACACCGATAGAGCAGTTCCATTACAGTGAAGATTTTCATTCATATAGTCTAAGGAAGCATAAATAGGCCCATACCAGCATCCTTGGTGCTGCACTTCACAATCCCAACATTGGGAGCAGTAGGAGACATCATTAACATGATTGGATTTGAGAAATTCAGTTCACTCTATCATGGTATTTCATCACATATGGCTACCCGCTGTAGTGTGCATGCGTGACACCACCATATTCGTTCCAACACTTTTACAAATGTGATGGGTAGCCGAATGTGACGAGGAATATAGCTAGAGAATTTAGCTGAAAGGAATTTGTGAACGCTTTAGTAATTGCTTTTCGATGAGAATTTTGCATTTGTAAAAGTGTTGGAACGCATATGGCATGTGTCTTCCTTGAATATTGTTTGGAACAGGATGTGGGTGTTGCCTAAAACATTGAAAAGAACTTTAGAATACATACCTTTGCTTCTCCATCTCAGTCTCTGAAAAAAACGAATCTGCACCTCCACCGTTACAAACCATCCCACCACCGTCTTCATCATCATCCTCCTCATCAAAGTCAGAGGTGTTTAGGAAATCAAAGCTTTCTAAAGCACTCTCAACAGTGAGACTTATACTGGAAGACCTGCTTCGGTTTACAGATGACTTGCACTGCAAAGGCAGAAGGAACCAGTGAAGATCAGACATGAGACACACATATTTGTCACATACATATGCAAGAGGAACACATTGCAATAAGACATGTTTGATAATTGGAAGGACTCTTATCTTCTAATATGGTTTTGCTTTCTACAATGGCTAAACCATTATAAATCATGATAATATATTATATATATATATATATATACACACACACACACACACACACACACACAAACATACACAGTACTGTGCAAACATTTTAGGCAGGAGTTAAAAATGGCGTAAAGAAAAAAATACACACACACACACACACAGAGTATAGTACTGTGCAAAGGTTTTAAGGAGGTGGTAAGAAATGCTGTAAAGTAAGAATACTTTTAAAAATATATATTTTTAACTGTTTATTTTTTATCAGTTTACAAAATGTAAACTGAGAACAGAAGAAAAATCTAAATCAAAACAATGTTTGGCATGACTACCCTGGCAAGATGTTGTCGGAAAATCCGAAAGTTGTATGCTCCATCAGACAATTTTTGTTAGAATTTCCGACAACAAATTTGTGATAGCATGCGTTAAACTTTTGTGTGATGACGGATTATCCGATGTGTGTACAGAAGTCCGTCGGGAAAAAAAAAATAAGTACAAACACGCATTCTCTGAACCAATGCTAACCATACCATAACTACGTTTGTATGCAATACAAGTCCATGGCCAACGCCATTCGCAAAAAATTACATGGTTTTGTCTGTTGGAAATCCGATCGTGTGTACAAGGCTTTACACTTGCACATTTGCACGAATTCAGGGGTTTTGTGGATGTAAGTTAGGACCCTTTCACACGAGAGGACGAACAGTCCGCTTTTCATAAGTCCGTTTACGGACTCACAATGCATCCCAATGGGATCGCGGACATTAGCGGATGATGCATCCGCTAACGTCCGTAATCATCCGCCTCTGTCAAGATCCGTTTTTTTGGACGGAAGAAAATCCTATTTTTCTTCCGTCTGGCGGACCGGATTGGATGAATACGGACACACGGTCCGTATTCATCCGATTCCCCATAGGGGAGAGTGGAGAAAAGACAGGGCGGTCCCCGCACACTGTGCAAGGACCGCCCTGTCAGCCGACAGATCAGCGGGGATTTACGGATGATCCCCGCTGAGCAGACGGACACACACAGGGCGGATCAATACGGATCCGCTCCGTGTGAAAGAGCCCTTAGGGTCCTTTCACACGGAGCGGACCGTTTTTCGGTCCGCTCCGTGTGTCCGTCAGCTGTGGTCTCCGCTCAGCTGTCGGCGGACGGGGCGGTCCCCGCACACTGTGCAGGGACCGCCCCGTCTCTCCTCCGCTCTCCCCTATGGGGAGTCGGATGGAAACGGACCGTCTGTCCGTCTTCATCCGATCCGTTTGGGCGGACGGAAGAAAAATAGGACATTCTTCCGTCCGCAAAAACGGATGCGGATCTAGCGGACGTTAGCGGATGCATCATCCGCTAACGAATCCGCTCCCATAGGGAAGCATTGAGGTCCGTTACCGGACGTCCAAAAAACGGACGAACGGAACGGACCTGTGAAAGGACCCTTAGGTGTATGATTAACCAATTATACCAAGCAGCTGCTAACGATAATCAATTTCCTATGTAGGTTGAAACACAGTCATTAACTGAACCAGAAACTGTGCGAGGCTTAAAATAGGATGAGGAGCAGCCAAACTCTGCTACTAAGCTGAGGTTGCGTGTTACAATATTTTTTATTAGGAAGATGAAGATGGAATACATAAATACAGATATGTTATATAAAACATCAATGAATATACAATTAAATATATTGGGAATAGTTAACAAAAAAACAGAGATGAAATTAATTAAGATTACTAGAAGAGGTGTATAAGGATATGCTGGGTTTTATATGAATGGTGGATGTAACCATATCATTTTAGAAAGTAAAGAAAGATCAATATTAAAGTGGAGTTCCACCCCAAGATTTTTTTTATTAAAGTCAGCAGCTACAAACACTGCTGACATTTAATAAGGACGATTACCTGCCCAGGGAGCCCGTAATGTCGGCCTCCTGAGGCCGATCCGTCCATCGGAACGGTTGCAGGCGCCACAATAGTAGCCAAGGGAAACCAGAAGTGGAGCCTTCCTACTGTGCATGGGCGAGCCAGAAGGCAGTGGGGGAAGGAGAAGGGGCAGAGCCAGAAGAGGGCATGATGTACCTTTCAGCGGTGAAGCTAGGACAGAAGTTCATCGTTAAACTACTAAGGTAAGTGGGGAAAAAAAAAAACTATCAAAAAACAAGGTGTGGTCTTTCCTTCAAGAACATGTTCTAAAGTTGGGTGGGACTCCGCTTTAAGTAAATTGGTAAAGTCAAGCCATGAAGACCAGATTTGTAAAAAGTTAGAATAGTTATCAAGTAGGATAGATGTTAATTTTTCATGAATCGTGATGCCTATAATTCTTTGCTTCATTTCTTTAACATTCAGCAATGGCATTCTACAGGCTTTAGCAATAGTTTGTCGTGTTCCAACAAAAATAAAGAGAGATCAATTTTCTCTCTGGTTTTATAAAGCTCAGATGTGGTTTATGTAGTAAAGCTTCCCATGGGTCTAGATTTATGGGTTTGTTAGAAATGTTGTTAATGACAATAGGGCAGTCCCACCAGTTGTGTAATAAAGTTCCTCTAGCATTAGGCCACGTACACACGATCAGACCGGTCCGATGAGACTGGTCCGACGGACCGTTTTCATTGGATAACGCTGAAGTGGTCTGATGGTCTGATGTGCGTACACACCATCAGTTCAAAATCCCATCGGGCCACAACGCGGTGACGTAGAACAAAACAACGTGCTGAAAAAACGAAGTTCAATGCTTCCAAGAATGCGTTGACTTGATTTTGAGCATGCGCAGGTTTTTGGGCCGATGCTTTTGTGTACTAACCATTGTTTTGGTCCGACGGACAGGTGTCCGTCGGACAGATTTTAAAGCAAGTTTTAAAACTTTGGTCCGACGGACAACGGTCCTATGGGCTGTACACACGATCAATTTGGTCTGATCGTGTGTACGCGGCCTAACACCATCCAAAGCAAAAAGGGGAGATTAAAGGAGAAATATGAAATAGTTTTGTTGGAGTCATATACCAGCGAAGGAGTATTTTATATGCATTCTCTTGGGCTAGAGCATTAATGGAACATTTAGCCACATTGATCCAGATTTTACTCCATTCAGTGCCATCCAAAGAATCTCGTAGATACATTTCCGAAGCAAGCACGTACACGGGTATACTAATGGATTGGGAAAGTAAATAAGAGAAATAATGCCAGGTGAATGTGGATTTAAAGTTGCATATTTAAAAAAAAAGGTGTTAAAAGGGTGAAACATGTTATGGAAGAAGGAGAGAGAAGGGTATTTATAAAATCTGTAATTAGAATTAAGTGTAATGATTCTGATAGAGGAAGATGTCAATGTTTTGAAAGATAAGATTTGTTTTTTGATCCCTTCCAACGATAAGAGGTCATGTATAAATGTAACATTTTTATTACGCCACCAAAAAAAAAGTTTCAGAATCTTCCATGAATGGGGGAAACATAGGGTTGTTAAAGGGGTGGTTCCCCTAAAAAGAAACTTTTAACATTGCCTGTCTCTTCTTAATAACATGTAGAATCGGCTGGTAGTTTAAAAAAAAAAAGTCCGTACATACCATTTTCGGCATGTAGTCTCACCGCCGCTTCCGGGTATGATGTGTGGGGACAGGCATCCGATCGACACATACAGCGCGTCACGAGATGCCGAAAGAAGTCGAACGTTGGTGCGGCTCTATACGGCGCATGCGCACCAACGTTCGGCTTCTTTCGGCATCTCGTGACGCGCTGTATGCGTCGAACGGATGCCTGTCATTTAAGTAGGCACGCCCATCCCCGGCCGCCAGACCCGGAAGCGACGGTGAGACTACATGCCGAAAATGGTATGTACGGACATTTTTTTTTTTAAACTACCAGCCGATTCTACATGTTATTAAGAAGAGACAGGCAATGTTAAAAGTTTCTTTTTAGGGGAACCTCCCCTTTAAGAATTTCAGATAAGGAAAAATGTGGAGACATCAGATGACTAGAGTATTTAAAACAGTCCCAGCAAGAGAGAGAATGGGTTAGGCTTTAAAGGGATGAAGGGGGAAGCTAAAATAAATTATAGATTGGATTGATGAACATTAAATAATAGTAAGATAAGCCCAGATAGGAAGTTCTGAAACTGCATGAAGTAATGTAAGAGGTGTAACTTGAGCAGCCAGATACTATTTAGAAATGTCAGGGATACCAAGGCCACCAGCATGTTTATTTCTGTATAATATTTGGGTTGGAATGCAAGGTTTTGTGGAACCCCAAATAAATGTAATTATCATTCTTTGTTCAATTTTGAGAATATTCAGATGGGTAACACTGAATTAATAAAGTAGTTATGAAAGATATGACATATTTATAGCATGTATACAGCCAAACTAAGATGAAGGATATGCATCCAAGCAGATCATTTTGCTAAATCATTGAAGAGGGGTGGGTAATTGGCAGAGTATATAGAAACTAAAGAAGGAGAAATATGGATACCTAAAGAAGGCAAAGTGGATGGCCATGGGAAATTGTAATTATTTTGCATATTTGTGAGGTACCTGTGAGAGATATTTAGAGCTTTCGATTTATTTTCATTAACAGAGAGGCCTGAGATGAGAGCAAATTTATTCAAAAAGATTTGGTAAAGTGATGTGAGGATAAGTGATAAGAAGAATGTCGTCAACAAAAAGAAGAATCTTGTGATGATATCAGGTATTTCAAAATCATAAACGGATCGCTATTGCTAGAGGTTCTAAAGCTAAAATAAAGAGGATAGGGGATAGAGGGCACCCTTGACTAGTGTCTCAAAGTATTGTGAAAGAATTAGTATATAGGGCAGTTATCAAAGTTAGAAAGTTACCTCCAAATCCCCATTCACGAAGTACAAAAATAAATATGGCCAAGTTAAAGGAATTTGTGTATTTGCTTTGTGTATGTCAAGAAATCCAATTTTTGTAAGATGAATCAATTGTAGAGCTCTACGAATGTTGTCACTGGCTTGTCTCTTTGGTACAAAGCCTACTTGGTCTTTGTGGATAAGTTCGCCCAAGAAGACATTGATCCCATTAGCCAAAATGTTGATGTCATTATTCAAAAGTGAAATGGGGGCAGCAATCGGACCAAGAGTGAAAAAAAAAAAAAATCCAGGAAGCTGAAATATACGTCAGAAACATTGTAAAGTACATTACATATTGGTAATAAAGGTTGTCTGTCAACTTTTAAGTTAAAAAATATAAACAACTATACTCAGGAGTAATAGCAGAATGTGTTTTAGGGTGTAATTTGTGGTATGCATATGCGGTGTGTGAGAAATAATCTGCTAATATGACAATTTTGTGAAAAAAGAAAAGAAAAAAAAAATCTTGGTTTTGCAAAGACTTGTGGGAAAAAAAATGACAACTTCAAAAAATTCTCCAGGCCTCTTACTAAATATCTTGGAATGTATTCTTTCCAAAAAGTGGTCATTTGGGGGGTATTTGTACTTTTCTGGCATGTTAGGGTCTCAAAGAAATTATATAGGCCGTCAGTACTTCAGGTGTGATACATTTTCAGATATTGGCACCATAGCTTGTGCACTCTATAACTTTCACAAGACCAAATAATATACACAGATTTGTATTTATTTTTACCAAAGATATGTAGCAGTATACATTTTGGCCAAAATGTATGAAGAAAAATGACTAATTTGCAAAATTTTATAACAGAAACAAAGAATTTTTATTAATTTTTTACAGAATTTTCAGTTTCTTTTCTTTTATAGCGCAAAAAATAAAATACCCAACTGTGATTAAATACCACCAAAAGAAAGCTCTATTTATGTGAAAAAAGGACAACAATTTCATATGGGTACAATGTTGTATGACTGAGTAATTGTCATTCAAAATGTGAGAGAGCTGAAAATGTGTCTGGTCAGGAAGGAGGTTTAAGTGCCCAGTTGTCAAGTGGTTAACTAAGATTTTACAATGTATTCATCTTAATTGAAAGAAAACTTGCCTGCACACTGCTGTGTGTGGTGAAGAGTCCAAGGATGAGCTTGGGCGTGTTATTTGGATACATACATTTGTGATCCCAACGAATCCCCAAGCACACTCGGGGCTAATGCCACGTACACACAAATGTTGTAGGCTGTGTAGGCTTTAACGACGAGGAAAAAAACGGGCATGCTCAGAAGTTATGAGAAGGGAAATTACATAATCAAGCCCAAAGGGCAGTGCCATTCGAATGGAACTTTATACCTTTATAGCGCCATTGTACGTGTTGTACGTCAACTCGCTTTGCTCATGCATTTTTTTTTACGATCGTGTGTATGCAAGGCAGGCTTGACAAGAATCACGTTGAGAAAAACATAGTTTTTTTCATGACATTAAAAATGGTCGTGTGCACGTGGCATAAGGATGAGCTTAGGTGTGTTCACAACTCCACGTGCCCGAGCCTGCCGGGAAACTGACAGTGTGCATTGCCAATCACAGACACTGAGACATTTCCTGATCTCTGTACAGTAGCTGCAGACCGAGAAATGTCTCAGGGCCTGTGATTAGCGCTGCATGCTGTCAGCTTTCCGGCGTGCTCGAGCATGTGAAGTTGTCAACAGACTCAAGCTCATCCTTAATCCTGAAAGGTGCTCAGGGATTCGTTGGGGGCCATGAAAGATATATATAGCCAAAATACCAGTGGGCCGTATTAAAAACGGAACATGGGCTGCAATTGGCCATACCTCATCTAAGCTGTTTTTCGGCCTCATCAGTAAGGCAGAGGTTTAACTCCATTTTAATTTGATCAAGATTGATGTGGTTTTGTTTTGAGAGATTTGATTTATGCAAGTTTGTTATGTGTTTGAGTTGTTGTTCCAAGTCAATTTTGCATTGTTCTCTCAATCTCTCAGTCCTAGTAGAATACATTTGTAATTTATTACATATTAATATTACATATTAATGTCCCCTTAATGCAGATTAATAAGCTTCCAAAAGGAAAAGTGGTGAAGAGACAGAGTCTTCATTAAGGGAAAAGTATTCAGAAGAAATAGATTTAAGGTTTGTCCAGAATTGTAGTGATGGATAAAAGAGAATCATTTAATGACCAGGAAGGGACTTGAGGGTATTTATGAAGAGAGTTACAATAAATTATCGTGGGATCTTGGTCTGACCATGGTAAGGATAAAATCTTAGCCTTAAATACAGAAGAAAGGAAATAGTGATGAATCCAAATATGATGCCTGCATGTATAAAGGTTGTGAGAGCTAGAAAAATATGTATAATCCCTAAAGACCTGTACACACGATCGGATATCTGATGAAATCTAATCCGATTAATTTTTAAGTCGGATACCAGATGAAGCTGACTTTCATCAGTCTTGCATACACACCATTAGTCAAAAATCAGACCGTGCCAAAACGCGGTGACGTACAACACTACGACGAGCCGGGAAAAAAATGAAGGTTAATGCTTCCGAGCATGCAGGATTTTTCTCCGATGGAGTTCCAAACAGACGATCTGATTTTTGATGTTTTTTATCCATTATCCGATGTAAAAAAGACCGATGGGGCCCACACACAAACGGTTTGTCCGACGAAAACAGTTCATCCATTTTCATCGGACAAACCGATCGTGTGTACACGGCTTAAGAGTAATTCGAGATTTTCCTAGCTTGTGACGGAAAATATTGATTATATGAAGACAGGAGGCGAGTGTCTATGCATTAATCCTTCTTTATTAATGCCCATAGCAGAAAAGTTCAGTATTCAATTTGAAAGGAAATGAAACAGAAAAGAAAAAACTGTAAAGACTACGATTCCCAGCAGCCCTAGGGTCAGTAGCCACTCCCATCCTGTAGCCCCTATATAAGGACTGTCCCATCTCGGATCTTCCTCTTCTTTATGCGAATCCTAAACGTACAGGAACCAGGATCATCCTTTGAACGGTTGTCCAATCACCGGATTCTTCCGTCAGCCGGCCCGACATCACAGTCTCAGGAGACAACTGGGTGAACTGCAAACACGTCCCAACGGGGACTTAGCAACCAAACGTTCTCGGCTAACAGGTCGTCCGGTTCCAGTGGAACTCCTCACGATCAACAGGTCGTCAGTGCCCAGGAACTGTGACTGCGATAAATAACCTGAAAGAGAATGCGGAACCGTGACAGGGTTGGGTAGGGAGGGAAGATACTTGCCTCCTGTCTTCATATAATCAATATTTTCCGTCACAAGCTAGGAAAATCTCGAATTATATATCAGACAGGAGGCTCATATCTATGCAGGTTCAAAGCTTAACATTGTATACATTAATATGATTAAAGACAAAATACATTATACAGATCCTATGTATATAGGAAGCAAAACAATTATAAGACTGACATGGAAATGTGGTCCTCCGGTCAGAAATAGAAACGGCGAAAGGTGGTCTCAGAACCCCCCGTCGTAACCACCTTGGCAGCCATAGCTCCTCTGGAAGAATGTGCTCCAAATAGGGCTATGTCTATGCCCGCCATCTCCATGGCTGACCTAACCCAACGCGCCAGAGTGGCGGAGGTGACCAGATGATGACGTTTGACGTACGATAGTAGAAGCTGAGAGAAACCAGGAGAGCGCAGGCCAGCAGTATGTGTTTTGTAGGCCTGTAGGCATTTAACCACGCCCCTTGAGGCGAAAACTGACGCCTGGAAATGTCCAAAGCCCTAACGTCAGAGACTCGTTTGATTGAAACCAGACATAAAAGGACCGTTAGTTTATAAGACAGAAGTCTGAGAGGCAACGCCTCGTTGTCATCCCATCTAGAGAACATGTCGAGAACCCTGGAGACATCCCAGGTGGAATGATATTTAGGGCGAGGAGGCCGCTTGAATTTGATGCCCCGCATCAGTCTACATATCAAGGGGTGTTTGCCAACTGGTAAAGAGTCCACCGGGTAATGGTATGGCTGATCTGTACACATTTATGGAGCTCTATGCCTTACCAGCTTCGAAGGAATTCGCCAGGTAGTTAACTACGACAGTTACAGGGGCTTGTATAGGATTAACTTGTCGTTGATCACACCAACGCACCCAGAGTCCCCAGGCTGATCGATATGCCGATCGAGTCCCGGGGGCCCAAGCCAGGGCGAGAAGGTCCCTAGCTGACTTCGAAAGATCGCTGTCCGCGTCTGGCACCCCGAGATCAGCCATGCCAGGAGGGTTAGTGAGCCGTCCGATACCAAAGAGTAAATGCCCTTGGACGGATGGGAGAGGATGTGCGGAAAAGGGGGCAGAAGTCTGGGGTAGTCTATGACCATCTCCAGCAGGAGGGGGAACCACGGCTGTGTTGGCCACCAAGGAGAGATTAGCACAACCGTCGCTTTCTGGTTCGCTATCTGTAGCAACGTTCTGGGGATCATCGAGAATGGGGGAAACGCGTAATGTGTCTCCCCCGTCCAGGAGTGACGGAAAGCGTCCACCACTGTGGACCCCAGGTCTGGTCTCCAGCTGAAGAATTGGGGCAGCTGATGATTGAGGCGAGAGGCGAAAAGATCTATGCCTAAGGGGCCCCAAAGTTGATTCAGTTGGGTAAAGACCAATCGGTCCAGGCGCCAATCGCTGGAGTCGATAAGATAACGGGAATTCCAATCTGCTATAGTGTTGGAAGAGCCCGGGTTGTATTCTGCCATAGGGATGATATTGCGTGATAGGCAGAAGTGCCAAAATTCTTTGGCAATATCCGCTAGAATTTTGGATCTGGTGCTCCCTAATCGGTTGATGTATTGCACCGCTGCAATATTGTCCATGCGTAATAATACGCAGCAATTGGACCTCTCTGTGAGGAAACTCTGGATGGCGAACAGGGCCGCTAGAAGTTCCAATGCGTTGATGTGTAAAAGGGACTCCCTGTTGGACCAGGTCCCACCCGTCGAGGTCTCGCCTAAGCGAGCGCCCCAGCCTCGCCGGCTCGCGTCCGATTCCAAGATGACGTCCGGGCACGAGTTGAAGATCGTTTTGCCTTTCCACTCGACGGCATGTCGAAGCCACCACTGCAATTCTGCTCTGGCTTCCGCAGAGAGTGGTACTTCGTCTGCGTATCTGAGACCCTGTCGTAGATGAAGGATCTTGAGACGTTGGAGGGCCCTGTGGAGAGGGGCCGGGAATATGGCTTGTATGGAGGCCGCAAGCAGGCCTACCAGGCGGGCCAGTACGCGTAGAGATAAATAGCTCTTGCGTAGCACCGCTCTGATCTCTTTGCGGATCAGGGTTAGTTTTGCCTTGGGTAAACGGAGGACAGCTTGGTTGGTGTCTACCGAGAAACCCAGGAATTCCATTTCCTGAGCAGGAGTAAGAACTGATTTTTCTTGGTTGATCATGAAACCTAGCTTTTGTAGCAGGTTGATTGTCCAAACCATGTGACGAAGAGCTTGTGTTTTGGAGTATGCTATGATTAGGATGTCATCCAGGTATATTATCAGGCGCACTCCTCTGCTCCTCAGTGACGCTACTACTGGTTTAAAAGTTTGGTGAAACACCACGGAGCGGACGACAGTCCGAACAGAAGGCACAGGTTTAAAATCTTTGTCAGCGGACCAAGAAGGTCAAGGACCCAGTCCTGTATACTTTTAAAGGAGCGGTCTATCCCTTTTTTGGGGAACTTTCCTGTTTTTGACAGGTATTTAGATAGGATGGGGTCTATCTCGGGTGTAAGGACCACTTTCCTAGGGATATATGGTCGAGGGCATTCTGCCCGCAGTTTGTTCCGATTAGTCCTCTCAAGGGACCTACGTGCCCAGAATTCCACATATTGTGATACATGGGGTAAAGGGGACCAATCCCCAGAACGGGGGTGGGAGATGGCATCTGGATGGAACAGTGGCTCGCCCAGAGCATCTACTATAGTTGTGCCTTGAGTTCCAGGGGTGGCGTCTTGGTTGAGCGCCATTGTCCCAGCATCCTCTTCGTCATCGTATTCGGACCCTGAGACCTCAGTCTCGGACGACTCAGCGGACTAATCTTCGTCTAAATCAATTATAAACGAGTCGGTTTTTGTCCGCCTAGCGGATTTATGCCTCTTTTGTGACTCCCTGAGGCCCAGGGGTTGGAAGGAGTCAGAGGGATGCGTGGGGCGGCAGTCCGTGTGGGGAAATGCCTTTTACATATTATTTGCTTCCCCTGCCGGGGAGTCATGGGTCGCCACAACGTGTTTCCTCTTTTGAGAGAACTTGCCCTTCTTTAACTATGGCTCGCTATGAGGAAGCGGTACAGGGGCGAGGGGCAGGACCTGTTTCGATCCAGAGGGCATAGTAGCTGAAGCCAGGGCAGCTTGCACAGATTTAGTGATTAGGTCTTGTATTTGAGCCATGCTCAAGAATTGCGCTGTGTCCAGCGCCAACTCATCTCCCTTAATGGGAACTGAAAACTCTTCTGACATAATGTGATTGTCAGTAATAAGAATGCTGAGACTATAGGGCAATAGGCTGCTGTGTATGTAGTGTTATAAGGGTAGAGTGTATTTCACAAAAAAGGAGAGAGGAATAAATTCCTCCTCACTAACGCTGCCTAACTGGCTAATGTCAGGCGAATCTAACTACCCGAATCTAACTAAGCAGCTATCCCAGGCTCCTACCTCAGACACCGTCAGCGCTGAATAGCATTGCGGTGGGAGGAGAGCCTGGTAGTATCCTCTTCCTGAGGCGAAGTCTCGCGAGACTACGCCTCAGGAGTCCTATTGGACAGGAGGGCCTGGTGAATGTGCTCCAGAGGCGAAGTCTCACGAGACCACGCCTCCGGAGTCCCTATTGGTAGGCTGTGTGAGGCACAGTGTCTTATGTACACGCCCCTCCACAGCCCGCGAAGAACGGAGAAGGGGAAGGGATGTAGCCCTCAAAATGGCGGCGAACACCGCAGAAGCGAAGGCACCTATGTGAGGTGAGAATGCGCCCAGAGCAAGGTATCGGGTAAACACCGGGGAATCGGTGTCTGTATTGCACCGCTGCAGCAGGGAAAAAATCAAAACTAAAACGCGACTGAAAACAATATTTAGGTTTGCCAATCTATATCAATCAAAAGTATACTTATCTGATCCATGCTGCTATGAGCAGAAAGAAAGAGGAAGATCTGAGATGGGACAGTCCTTATATAGGGGCTACAGGATGGGAGTGGCTACTGACCCTAGGGCTGCTGGGAATCGTAGTCTTTACAGTTTTTTCTTTTCTGTTTCATTTCCTTTAAAATTGAATACTGAACTTTTCTGCTATGGGCATTAATAAAGAAGGATTAATGCATAGATATGAGCCTCCTGTCTGATATATAATTGTAAATTAAAGCGACGCAGTGCTGTATCGCAAAAAATGGCCCGGTCATTGAGCAGCCACATCTTCCAGGGCTGAAGTGGTTACTGAACGCTAAACATCAACATAGCGAGCATTGGAGAAGAGTTCTCAAAAACAAATGGGAATACGATTAGAAAGATTATTAGATTTACAACAATCTCATAAATTATTGGTTAATAAGTTGGAGTCTCCACATTGAAATAAAGTGTTTTTAGAGTGGGTAGAGATCAAATCCAGGATGTGTGTAAAGAAGAGAATTTTGATAGGGGCATAGTAACAAAGTATAGTCATTTCTGAGCCCCATGCTAAACCTTGTACAAGCAGATAGTGATCATGTGGATCTGAAATTCTTTTTTTTCAAACAAAATTCTTAAGTTTATGAACACTAGCCAATATTCCTCTGTGTTTAGTAAGGTAGAGGGGTATAGAGGGGTATAAGGCGTGAAAGAAATTTTGAGCAGATTGAGGTGAAAAATGGGTTTCTTGAAGACAGGCAATGTCAATACGCCTTTTAGGAGAGTTCAAACCCTCAACGTTAAGTGCAAGTATTTTAAATGACATAAAAGGAAAACAAGGGGATTATTTAAGTATTAAGGAGCCCAGCAAAATATAACAAAGAAAGAAGGAGATGTAAAAGTGAAAAATGGAAAAAAACAGGATAACAAAGGAAAGAAAATTACAGTGGAACCTCGAATTACAAGCATAATTCGTTCCAGGAGAATGCTCGTAATCCAAAGTACTCGCATATCAAAGCGAGTTTCCCCATTGAAGTCCATTTAAACAAAAAATAAATGTGTTCCGCATTGACTTCAATGGCATGCAATACTGCATGTCACCAGAGGTGGGGGCTGGCACCAGAGAGCCACAAAAACAGCCGGAAAAGCCAGAGGAAAGTAGGCTGACCTCGGCAAACCTCCGAAAAGCTTGGGAACGTAGTATTTACGTGTCTTTCCGAACGGCGCCGATCGCCTGCAATCGACACCATTCGCCTCCGACGCCCCCCCACCTCAGGCCAAACACAGTACTGACCCCTGCTTTGGCCTGAATCCTGCTAGTTTTGCGGGACACTCGCAAACAGAGTTGTTTTTTTTGTTTTTTTTAATAGTGCTCGTATTGCGAAATGCTCGTTAACCGTGTTACTCGCAATCCGAGATTCCACTGTAATGAGAATAAAATAAGGTAAGGTTGTGGAAGACAGTTTCATGTCACAGGTGTAGTTATACTGCATCAGCAAGGTCTCTTCTGGTGCAAAAATATGAAAGGGAACGTGGACAGCCGCACTCCAAAAACGTTCCTTTTATTAAAATAGATCACAAAAGATACATGCCACAGCAAAAATCAGAACAAAAGCTAACGCCTTTCGCACTGTAGCTCAGTGCTTTGTCATAGCTAATTAGTTATGACTAAGCACTGAGCTACAGTGCGAAACGCATTAGCTTTTGTTCCGATTTTTGCTGTGGCATGTATCTTTTGTGACCTATTTTAATAAAAGGAACATTATTTGGAGTGCGGCTGTCCAAGTTCCCTTTCATATTTTTGCATAATTAATGCATTGCCGGCACCTGTGGTTTGGAGTCAGTGAGGAGGCTCCTTGATTACATCTGAGCGGTCATCTTTACTCCCCAAGGTCTTTTCTAGGCAAAGATTTCAAAGCAGACTGGGGTTTCAGAAATGGGCAGCACCGAGGACCGTAGACACAGTGGGGGAGATTTACCAAAACTGGAGCTCACAAAATCTGGTGCAGCTGTGCATAGTAACCAGATTCTACATTTTATTATCAACACTTAAAAGCAGAGTTCCACCCAAAAGTGGAACTTCCAATAATCCACTTTCTCCGCCCTCCGATGCCACATTTGGCACCTTTCAGGGGGAAATGGGTACCTGTTGTTGACAGGTCCCCTTCCCCACTTTTGGAGACTGCGCTGCAGCTCTGTCCCTTGGACGTTCGGCCCCCTCCTCCTTCCCCCGCTGCTGGGCCAATTAGAAAGTGCAGGCACAGTAGGTAACCGACTGTGAAGATGAATGGCGGCGTCAGCACCCGACAGCCAATCGGAAAATCAGCTTGGGAGCCATCATCACAGGCTCCCTGGACAGGTGTCTCTATATTAAGCATTTGTAGCTGCTGAATTCAAATATTTTTTTTCCCCCAGTCGGAACACTGCTTTAATTGAACTAGCTGAAGTTAGAATCCGATTGTTACTATGCACAGCTGCACCAATTTTTTAAAGCCTGGTACAAACCACTGATGCCTTCGGTCGGAGCCACTGTACCAACGATCCAACATTGGTGAAGCAATCCCCCCTGCTGAGCTATTGTGTTCTGACAGGGAGACGCCACACCCGCCCCCCTCCCCCACCAGAAAACTCCGGGCAATGCTCTCAGCCATTAGATGAGAGAGCTGATCGGAAACCAGTCATCAGCTGGTTTTCAGCATGCTCGAATGACAGAAGCTAGCCAAATGTCTGCCTTTTGTCAGAACAGCTGTACGGACAGAATGTTGGCCGGCTTTATTAAACCGGCTGATGTCACCTGACATTTGAGCTTGTGTGTACTAGTCTTAAATCTCCCCCAATGGTTGGCCAAGGAAACTTAAAGTGGCTATTATCCCTATCCTATACCCAGTGAAATTAATAGCCTCAGATGATACACAGATGAAACTAATCCTCCTACACAAGTTTTATATGTATAGATGCAGTCTCTCTTTCTACACTCTTTACAAAGTGCAGATCATGTTAGAAATCTTTCTATCCTCTTTCAGCAGTGGGTGTGGAGTCTGGGCTTACACTGTGTGAGAGCTAATTGGAGGAAAGACACACCCCCCCACTTCACATAGGCAGAGAAACAAAGGAACATACCAGAGCTGTAGTCTGAATAGACAACCTCTCTGCTTGGCTACCTCTAAGCTCCCTCCAACACAAATGTTCGGCTATCTCATGCGTCAGAGAACTTTTCAAAAGTGACTTTGCTGATAACAGAGCAACAGAAAGACACAGCACTTTGGAGAGATAAGTAAACACTACAGATATATGGGGTTTACAACCACTTTAATGCAAAAGATGAAAGGATGCTTACTTCCCTTCAACATCGGAAGATGTCCAGCAACTTCATCAGCATAGATGAAGACCAGGTACACTCATCTGCTATCCAGAGAAGTCTGGCGTGATGTAGTTTTGATGAAAGAATTGTAGCCAAAAAGCCCTACCTCAGGAGGTAGAAACAAAGCTAAGCGACTCAGCTATGCATGAAAACATAGGAACGGGGGTGCAGAAAAATGGCAGCAGGTACTCTGAAGAGTCAAAATTTGAAATATTTGGCTGTAGCAGGAGTCAGTTTGTTCGCTGAAGGTCTGAAAAGCAGTACAATAATGCATTTCTGCAGTCAACAGTGAAGTTCCTTCGAAGTTTGGACCTGCATTTCTGTGAATCGAGTTGGAGATATGGTCAGTATCATTGGTGTCCTCAATACTGAGAATTACAGGAAGATATATATTCATCATGCAATACTATCAGGGAGGTGTGTGATTGGCTCCAAATTTATTCTGCAGCAGGACAACAGCCCCAAACATACAATGTCATTAAGAACATTGAGCAGGTCTGGGATTACATGTATAGACAGAATTTTCTGAGGCAGCCTACATTTACATAAGATCTGTGGTTATTTCTCCAAGAAGTTTGGAACAACCTATTTGCCAAGTTCTTTAAAAAAAAAAAACGGTGTGCAAAAAGTACCTAGAAGAACTGATGCTGTTTTTAAGGCAAAGGGTGGACACACCAAATATTGATTTGATTTGGATTTCACTTCTGTTCATTTGCTTTCATTTACTTATAATTTCTGACAGCATTCTAAATTTAAAGCATTTTTTTGCACCTGCACTAAACCTTTTACACAGTAGTGTGGGTATGATATATATATATATATATATATATATATATATATATATATATATATATATATATATATATATATATATACACATATATACGCGCACACACACACACACACACACACACACATGTTGGCGTGTGTATATTTCCAAATCAGAGGTGCGGCTTTTTGGCCACAATTCTTCCATGAAGACCACTTTTGGCCAGACTTTTCCAGACAGTAGATGTGTACCTGGGTCCCACTGGTTTCCAGCAGTTCTGCGATGATGGAACTGCTGGATATCTTTTGATGTTGGAGAAGTAAGCATGATGTGCCTTTCATCTGCTGCATTAAGTTTCCCTGGCCAACCATTGCATCTACGGTCATCAACATTGTCTGTTTCTTTGTACTTCTTCAAAACAGCACAAACAGCACATCTTGAAACCTCAGTCTGCTGTGAAATCTTTGCCCAGGAGAGACCTTGCTAATTCAGTATAGCTACATTGTGTCTTGTTGCTGTGCTCAGTCTTGCCATGGTGTATGACCTGTGATATAAAACAGTTTTCCACAATTTCACCTTCGTAGCAGAGTTTGGCTGTTCCTCCCCCAGTCTTAAGCCTCTTACACAGCTGTGTGTTTCAGTTAATGACTGTGTTTCAACCTACATATGAAATTGATGATCATTAGTATCTGCTTGGTATAATTGATTAATCACACAACTGACTCTAATCTTACAATATCCCTGACTTTGTGCAAGTGTACAAAGTGCGCAAGTGTAGGAATGGATGCTGGTTTGAAGCCAAGGGGTAGTCGCTCCAAATATTGATTTGAGTTAAGATTTTTATGTTTGGTCACTTTGCAAATTGATAATTAAAATATGTATGTTTGAAAGCCTTCTTACATCACAGCATAGCTTTACACCTGCCTAAAACTTTTGCACAGTACTGTATAGGTCACTGTTAATTAAAGCAAACCTATAGTCAATGTGCCACTCACTAGCTTTCCCTGCTATCTTGCAGTATTACAATTAGAAATGAAATACTAAGCTGAACTCTTTGGCAGCCAGCATTGATATCAAAAGGCCTCTGCTAAAAGGAAGGATCTGGTTTTGGCAGAGATGTCCTCTGTCTGCAAATTCAGGCTGCCAATTTTTTTTGGCTGAAGCCACATGTATCCAAGGTATTGACAAAATGACTGCCCTATATCAAGGTCAAAGCACAAATAAAAAAAAACCTGAAAAAAAAAAAAACTCACCCGAAATACCTGTTGCTATGCGGAAGTCCGTAATCTGCCTCTTCCACTCCGCGGTGCCTTTTCTTCTTGTCCTTCTCCTTGTGAATGGGGCGTGCTGCTTTCTGGGAACTGTGTGTGTTCTCAGAGAGCAGCGCGCCCATTCACAAGCCAGCGTGAGACTCACGCAGGCGCAGTAGGAAATGGGCAGTGAAGCCGTACGGCTTCACTGCCTGTTTCCCATAGTGTGAATGGCGGCGCGGGACCCGGAGCGATCGTGGGACCGGAATCGGGGGGCCCATCAGCGCGGGCAAGTAGGATAAGGTAAGTGTCCTTATTTAAAGTCAGCAGCTACACTGCTGACTTTAAAAAAAAAAAAAAAATGCGGCTGGAGCTCCGCTTTAAATACAAATTATTATTTGTTCCCTTTTGTAAAATGTAGGCCAATTAAATGCCAGTTCTCCAGCTGCATGAGGATTTAATGGCTTCAATATTTTTTTAAAGGCACATATGGAACAAGTGTGCAGATTAGGAGTTCTGGCTTTGTTCTGACTTTCTGATCTGCACGCTTGGCCCAGATCAGAGACTGAACTCAAAGTCCAAAGTGTTATTCAATACATAACTAACGTTTAAAGCAGTATCAGAACATTGTTTTTAAATTGTGTGGTGACTATCTTCAGTGTTCTAGCCTTTAATTATTAAAAATGGGACCCAATAGTAGAGGTCCTTCCCTCATGGTATTCATAGTTTATGCAAGGCAGCACAGTGGTGTAGTGAGTAGCACTCTCGCCTAGCAGTAAAAAGGGGTGCTGGTTCGAATCCTGACCACGACACTACCTGCCTGGAGTTTGCATGTTTTCCCTGTGCCTGTGGGGGTTTCCTCTGGGTACTCCGGTTTCCTTCCACACTCCAAAGACATGCTGGTAGGTTAATTGGCTTCTGCCTAAATTGGCCCTAGTATATGAATGGGAGTTAGGGACCTTAGATTCTAAGCTCCTTGAGGGTAGGGACTGATGTGACTGTACATTGTAAATTGACGGCGCTATACAAGTACCACAATAATAATCTGTGCCAAAGGCACGTGAAGGAGTTGGGACCTGAAAATGCCCCTGCATTCTCCACAGCTTAACCACTTGCCGACCGCCCACCGTCGTTCTACGCCGGCACTTTAAAAGATGGATATCTCGGTAGCGGCAGCAGCTGCTGCCACAACCGAGATATCCATCTCTTCAGTGGGCGGTCGGTCAAACGTTAACGGCGGTCTCCACGGCGGATTCGCCGCGAGATCGCCTTTATCGGTGGCGGGAGTGGCCCCCCCCTCCCGCCGCACTCCCGTGCCCTCCGCTGCTTACCGGAGCCGTCGGTAGCGGCGGAGGCGATCGTGTCCTCACCCGTCCCCATAGCTCTGCTGGGCGGAAGGGACGTCAAAACGTCAGTCCCGCCCAGCGTCTTAAAGAGACATTTTTTTTTTGGTCATTTGAAAAAGTGACATTTTACATTTTTTATTATTTTTTAGAATTTAAGCCTAAATATGAGATCTGAGGTCTTTTTGACCCCAGATCTCATATTTAAGAGGACCAGTCATGCTTTTTTCTATTACAAGGGATGTTTACATTCCTTGTAATAGGAATAAAAGTGATAATTTTTTTTTATTTCAGTGTTAAAAATTGGTAAAATAAATACGAAAACCAAAAAAATATTTTTTTAAATCACCCCGTCCTGACGAGCTTGCGCGCAGAAGCGAACGCATACACGAGTAGCGCCCGCATATGAAAACGGTGTTCAAACCACACAAGTGAGGTATCGCCGTGATCGTTCGAGCAATAATTCTAGCCCTAGACCTCCTCTGTACCTCAAAAAATGCAACCTGTAGAATTTTTTAAACGTCGCCTATCGAGATTTTTAAAAGGTAAAAGTTTGACGCCATGCCACGAGCGGGCGCAATTTTTAAGCGTGACATGTTGGGTATCATTTTACTCGGCGTAGCATTATCTTTCACAATATGTAAAAAAATTGGGCTAAATTTATTGTGGTCTTATTTTTTAATTTAAAAAAGTGATTTTTTTCCAAAAAAGTGCGCTTGTAAGACCGCTGCGCAAATACAGTGTGACAAAAAGTATTGCAATGACTGCCATTTTATTCTCTAGGGTGTTAGAAAAAAATATATATAATGTTTGGGGGTTTTAAGTAATTTTATAGCAAAAAAAAGTTTTAGTCTCGTAAACACCAAATCTGAAAAACTTAAGTGGTAAAAGTGCAATGTACTTTGATAAGATTTTCAATAAGGGACCCTTCGTTTTTTTGGTGTTTTATCATCTCTAACAGGTTCCCCTCTTGACCTTTATAATAAGTCTTCCTCTCTGCAGCTTTATATTTTGTCTGATTTGATGGAGCTTGCAAACATCTCCAACGTGTCCAATATGCCCAAATGCAGTTCAGCTGCATGCTGAAAAAAAAATAGGAAAAAAGCAGCATTTTTTTAAAATGCATTCCGACGCACTTAGGCTCCATTCACACCTGAGCGTTTTGTCACCTGAAGCACGACGCTATAATACGCTAGAGGGGAAAAAATACATTCTCTATGGAGATGGTTCACATCTTCACGACATAACTTGTGACACCGAACGCCTGAAGCTCAAACAAGTTCCGGACCCTTTTTTGTTGCGTGAATCGGGCGGTTTGGGCGTGCTTGAGCGTTTGTATTTCCCATAGAAAGTAATGGAAATGCTCAATTCAAGCGTCTAGCGCGACAACGATCGTTTCAATGGGCGTTTTGTCGCTTTAGTCAATAGAACATTTCACCCAGGCAGATGATCAAAAAAATCTACAAACATAGCAACAAGTGATGAAAGAAATTATCATTTTTCCTATTGGCTAAAATAAAAAAGGTCGAAGTTCAAAAACATCCGACGACTATGTACGCAAACGCTCGAATACGCGCGACAAACCACCAGAAAAAACAACCAAAAACACGACGCTCATGTAAAATGACAATAAAAATAAACAATTCATTATCATATTGCACTTTCACATAGCATGTACACACGTTATGTGCTTAGCATTATATGCTGTGTGGTGCAAATGAGTCCTAACAGTTGCTGACTATAGTATGGATTGTGATAGATGTGAATAAAAATGAAAAATGTTATCTTATGTTATGATTAGAACCACTGAAATGAAGTGTATATGTTCCTTGATAAGATTTGTCAGATATCAGATATTGTTCTAAAGTTATGAACCCAGCATTGAAAATATGAAGAAGCAGATATTACCTTGCAGAAATTACCATTTAAAGATGAAGATACAATGGACTATTATAAAAGCAGCTGCATTCCTCATTCTCACTCCATTCCCCCTCCCCTTCACTCTGAGGTTTTTGTGTGGACATACAGAAAGAACTTTGAGAAGAAAGCTCCCCCCCCCCCCCACATCCTGCCTTCCTCCTACCAAAGGAATGTGTGTCTTGTGACCAAGAGAGAACTGACCGAAGGGACTGATCGTAGGAGCTGACAATTGATTTTTCTTATGCCTGTATAAACTGGCCAATGAGGGTTACATGCCGAGTCCAAGGGGGGTGGGGGAGATGGGTGTGACATGTATGGGTTGACCAATCAATGGATTTTGTGATGTTTTATGTTTAATAAAACCAAAGCTGTGTGAGCTCCTCAGTCTCTTTTTGGCTGATCATGTTGGATAGGTGAGCATGTGAATCTTTTTGTCTGAGTTCACACACTCTCATTTAATTTGGAATCAGACCGGTAGAAATGGCAGAGCCCAGAAATTGTCAGGAAATCAATTAATTAATGAGTCTTTAGTAATTCTCTTTCAGGATTATCTCTCAAGAACAGGACATTTCACTGGTAAAAGCCGCAACTTATACAAGTCTGAGGTGAAAAGTTACGATGTCAAACGGCAGTATAAAAAGTAGTAAAGACTACATACACTGTACAAAAAAAAAAATTTGGGGTTAAAAATGCTGCATTTTTTTTTTTTACTTTTGTTGAAATATGTGGGGAAAATGTCCAAGGAAACTACTGAGATAATTGAGAATTCCCTTGAAAAAAAAAAAAAAAATGGAACGCCAATTTAAATCTAAACACTTAGACAGAGGAGGTGGCATGGAAAATTATACAATATAAGCCTTATTCAATAAAACATTCTTTATTAATTTAATGTGTAAAAAGAATGTACAGGGCTTTTGTAAAACATTTTTTATTTAGAATGGTCAAGGTTAAAAAAAAAAAAAATACAAATCCTATTTTTTTATTTTGGTATTGCAAAAAATATATATTGTATAATCTTTGATCTAGCCAGCAGGTGGATTTTGGTCTCCTTTTCACAGGTGACAGTACTATGATCTCTGTTCTGAAAAACTTTTCTACTCAATGCATCTTAATAGGAGTAGAAAAACAGCGCTTCTAGGCAAACTTAGTATATGTTTGTAGTCAACCCATAGTGCCACTTGAAATCATTACCTGTTAATATTTTTTTTTTACAAAACAAGAACGCAGGTGGGCAACTACTACACAGTTTATGGCAATGTAAGTTTTACAAGCTTCTGGATTGAAACGTTCCAGTTGGTCTTTAGGCTAACAGGAATTCGAACCCCACCAGATCCCACATTACTGTTGCCTAACATAGATATTGAGAAGTCCCCCTCCCAATACCATACTGTAGTCTCCCACCTACTAAGAGTGGCACAATCTTAAATTATCAGGTTATAGTGGAAAGACCCTTCACTTAACATATCTGAACTGATTGCTACCGTTAACCTCAACTGTTTACATCAGGGGTCTCCAAACTTTCTAAACAAAGGGCAAGATTACTGTTCTTCAAACATAACGGGAGGCGGACTGTGGTCATTGGGAGTAGAAAAGGTCCCGATTATCAGTGGGAAAAAATAATCTTTGGTGTCAGTGGGAGGAATCATGCCCCATCATTGGTGTTCATTAAGCCCCATTGCTGGTGTCATTGGGAGAAATTGTGTCCCATTGCTGGTGTCTTTGCAAGAAATTGTGTCCCATCGTTCACATCATTGGTGTCAGTGGGTCGAATTATGTCCCATTGTTGGTGTTAGTGTTTGAAAATAGTGCCCCAAGGGCCGGATCAAAGCAAGCAAAGGGCCACATCTGGCCATCGGGGACCCAGTTTGGAGACCACTGGTTTATATGAACGCTCCCTTAGAACCAACCCACATACTAAATTCAAAAAGGCATGGTTGCCATGGCATGAATGGTCACTCTTAACCCCGATCGTTTACAGTTAATCTCAAATGTTGCCAATGCAGATCTTTTCATGTTTTCCCTGATTTTATTTTTCTCCCTTTTGGATGCTGGCAATCCAGGTATACTTAGCCATACACATAATTTTACTACTGATAGACGCATCATGTTAGAAGATCCTGTCTATGTGAATATTCACTTTACTGTTTATGAGTATCTAAACTCAATAAAAACTCACTGTTGGAAAAACCAAGAGCTCATTATATAAAATATTAGTTGTACAAAACATCAGTTAAAAGAAGCCAAGCATTGTGGCATGTCTTCTAAATTGAATGGAGCATCCCAATATGAAATACACATTTTCTCCAACTATCCACCTAATAAATGCAGTGAAGGCATGTAATCTGAAAGTATGGTACAGAAGTTCTATGGTTGTCTATAGTCAACAACATTGTAAACATAGGAGAACCTCACTGCAACTTTGCACAACATGGAAGAAAAAAAAATTCAGACCGACTTGAAGGCCCTGACAACACTTAATTTTTAAGGGTGCTTTTTTAAACACTCTCTCACAGATGACAAACCCCCAAGGGCTGCATAATTAATGGCTATACCCAGTGACCTAACCTTCTCCTCCCTCCATCTCTTCTTTATCCTCCTGCTGCTTCCCTTACTGGGAGGAACCTATACCCTCCTGCTCCCACTGGGGTCTTCTTGGCAACTTCTTCACCTTCTCTCCTCTTCTTCCAGGTACCAATAAGATCCCTTATTTTACTCTATTTACTTCGACCCCAACAATGTACTGCCATCTTTTTAATTACTGCTATGGTCATCCATATACTTTACTGGCAGCGCGCTCTTCCAGGCTTGGTCTCTTCCACGTTTTGGGGAGAAAAATGGCGTTACTGCCGGTTTATCTCGTTTTTTCTACTGCTATACTGCACTCATCAGCTAAAGTTTGCATTTCTCACAAACTATTTGTGTGGGGCTCCACAAAACTTTTGTCACATTGTACAGGACCACTATGTATCCGTATGTAAGATTTTACTCCCTTCTTAGTTATTTGTATCTGTACAGTCTGTAATGTGACTCTAAATAAAGAATAAAAAAAAACACATTCACCCTTCAAGTATTGATCATTATAGTTTTCCTTTAACCACTTAAGACCCCGGACCAAAATGCAGGTAAAGGACCTTGCCCCTTTTTGCGATTCGGCACTGCGTCGTTTTAACTGACAATTGCGCGGTCGTGCGACGTGGCTCCCAAACAAAATTGGCGTCCCTTTTTCCCCACAAATAGAGCTTTCTTTTGGTGGTATTTGATCACCTCTGCGGTTTTTATTTTTTGCGCTATAAACAAAAATACAGCGACAATTTTAAAAAAAATGCAATATTTTTTACTTTTTGCTATAATAAATATCCCCCAAAAATATATAAAAACACATTTTTTTTCCTCAGTTTAGGCCGATACGTATTCTTCTACGTATTTTTGGTAAAAAAAAAAAAAAATCGCAATAAGCGTTTATCGGTTGGTTTTCGCAAAATTTATAGCGTTTACAAAATAAGGGATAATTTTATTGCATTTTTATTAATTTTTCTTTTTTTTTACTACTAATAGCGACGATCGGCAATTTTTTTCGTGACTGCGACAATATGGCAGACACTTCGGACAATTTTGACACATTTTTGGGACAATTGTCATTTTCACAGCAAAAAATGCATTTAAATTGCATTGTTTACTGTGGAAATGACAGTTGCAGTTTGGGAGTTAACCACAGGTGGCGCTGTAGGGGATGTGTGACCTAATGTGTGTGTTTACAACTGTAGGGGTGTGTGGCTGTAGGTGTGACGTCATCGATCGCGTCCCCCTATTACAGGGATGACGCGATCGATGCTACGGCCACAGAGAAGCACGGGGAAGCCGTGTGTACACACGGCTCTCCCCGTTCTTCCGCTCCAGGGACGGATCGCAGCACTCCAGCGGCGATCGGGTCCGTGAATCCCGCGGTCCCGGAGTTTCGGACCGGGTCGCGGGCGCGCGCCCGCGACCCACGGCTGGGTACTAAAATCAACGTATATATACGTTGATGTGCCCAGCTGTGCCATTCTGCCGACGTAAATGTGCAGTAGGCGGTCCTTAAGTGGTTAAATGCAGTAAAACTCATACCAATCAAACAATCTATCTTGGTCCTACTTTATTCTGAGTGAACTTCAATTGCTTACTATGGGCGAAAACAGAGAAAAAAAGTTCCCATATCTAATGGTTAATTCTATGTAAGTAAATATAAGATAATTATGTTCAAATCAATAACCCATGTAGTAATAGGAACATGAAGAGACATAATAAAAACCTCATAAAAAAAAAAAGACTCTAAAAGGTTTTTACCTTATACTTTGAAATGCTATTTTCCTCCTACCCCCCTCCCCAATGCTCACCTGAATCCTCTTTAGATCCAGCGCGGTGTCAAGCTGCAGGTATTCTCTCTCCTCTATTCTCATAGGCTTTGCTGAGAGCAACAGGAGTCATAAGGCCCTGCTGCTGTCAGTCAAATCCTGTGAGGAAGTTGGGGTGCATGGCCGGGCAACGCTGTGTGCGTCTATGGTCACACACAGCCTGGCTCAGAAGTTGGCCCACATATGTGCACTCGCAAGCAACTTGCTTTGGGGTCACACACAGAAGAGTAGGAGTGGACAGCGGGGGCAGGGGACCCCAGAAGAGGAGGTTAGGGGCCACTTTCTGCAATAACATTGCACAGAGCATGCAAGTATAAATCTATTTTAATATAATAAAGGCTTACAATCACTTCAAGAGAGGTTTTCCTTGAAAATGCTGAAGCCAGTATAATGGCAAATGAAATTCAACACAGATGTGCAATTGTATTTTATCTTTAAACATCAAATACATAGGTGGACCATAGTGTGCATGCATGGCAAAATGGCCATTCTTGGAGCAAAGAGCGATGCTAGACAGTGAAGGAAAAAAAAATGAAAGTACATGAAGCCATGATTATTTTTAGTTTTGTATATAGTACAGATTGGATTAACCTCTGCAAATTGTTTATTGCTGACTGTGTCTGCCAGGGGTCAAGTCCTGGGGAAAAAAGTGTGGGAACTCCCACCCAAGATCCACTCCCCCACCAAAAAATAAAATAGAAAATGATACGCTCATATGTATAATTACTAAACCGCATGTTTTTTTTTTTTTTCGATCCACTGTACCTTAGTAATCCTTTATCATTTAGAAAGAAGCAAGTTCTGTCGAAATCCGGCAATAACTCGCGGCAGACCTCCTCAATGTCTCCTGGGAACAATGACAAAAGCTCCCAGGAGACATTGCGGCATCGAGTGAGGCATCGGGGTGCGGACCCTGCCCCGATGAATCCATATACAGGAGGCGGCCAGTAACAAAGGATTACTAAGGTTCGCCTGCCCCTGACAGTGACTCAAACTAGGCATCGCCGCTTAGTGAAGGATTGGCTCGGGCGGCTCGGCTGCTCTAGGCTGCTCTAGTCCTGCAAAGGGAACCGAGTTCCTGCTGTGAAAAAAGTGCAGGAACTCTGTTCCAACGCGTTCCCGCAGGACTTGAGCCCTGGTGTTTGCACTGGGGAGGTTTACTCAATTTTTAAGGGTGTCCAAAGAGCAAATGTGAGGGCAAGGGCCCATTCACATCACACACAATATGGCAATGTGTGGTGAATGTGGCTGCTACCACAATGCACAGGTTACATTCATTGGTGCACCGTGGTGCCATTCCTTTTGAATGGCACCATAACTCACCATCACAGCACACCTGTGCTGCAATGCACCACAAAAAAAAATGCATGAAGAGATTAAAGGAAATCTGTACTGAGAGAAACAGAGGGGATGCCATTGCCTAAATATACTAGTTCATCAGTCGTCACTGGCTTCAGTAAATTCTAAGTTGCTGACCATAACAAGCATGCAGATTAGAGTCAGAGTAAAATCAGAACGCCTTATTTACTTTGTCTGGTCCAATGACTCAAAATGTTGAAGCTACTGTATATACTCAAGTATAAGCTGACCCAAGAATATAAGCCGAGGCACTTAATTTTACCACAATAAAAAAGTATTGACTCGAGTATAAGCCTAGGGTGTCCATCTGCATGCCTCACTGTGCCCATGCCTAGACTGATGCTTAACATGGGAGTCTATGGAAAGGGTGCCCGGCTTTGAAAAAAAAAAATCGGTGCTCCCCGGCCAACAAACTTTGCACACTTGTAGAGGAAGAGTGGGGCTACATGTGTGCCAAGTGTCCAGGGGAACCTACGGCCGGCCGGTACTGGGTTCCCAAAGTCCAGGAGGTCAGGCAAAAAAAAAGGTGACTCGAGTATAAGGGCAGCATTTTCAACACACAAAAAAATGTGCTGAAAAACTCGGATTATACTCAAGTATATACAGTAATTGATCAGAATGAAAGTAAGGCAATTAGCATTTTCCAAAGAAAAATTATTGCAGCCTCCACAGTCTATCTATTGGTTTCCCAAAAAAAAAAACAAACACTACAATAAATATGGATATAGGGTAATAAGGGTTCAGAAAGGATGATGGAAATCTGAAGCTGTTCACAGCAGATGCATTTGCTGATCCCGGACAAACTTGCTAACACTGCTAAGTAGGGCCGAAACTAATCAATTAATCGATAACTATGAAATTAATCAATTACCATTTTCATAATCGATTAATCGGCCAGTAACATAATGGGGTTAAAAAAAAAAAAGAAAAGCCCTTTATAGTACAAAAAGAAAAAAAATCGCTACTGAAAATATTACTTTCACTGTCCCACAGTAAAAAAATGTACCTTTTACAGTAGCGATTTGCTCTTTTTTTTAACCCCATTATGTTACTAAACATCTCAAATACAAATCGCAGCAACATTTTTTTAAAGGTTATTAACCGATTAATCAAAACAATCGGCCAACTAATCGATTAAGAAAATAATCGTTAGTTGCAGCCCTAGTGCTAAGGAGCAATCATATGCAGTAACCTATTGTCGCAGGGAGGAGAAAACAAATTTTAGCAAGTTTTAAGTGTCAGTGTAAGCCCATTTTTGATTGGTTTACAACCCAGCACTGATCATTTTACTATAACCCAATTTGCTAAGGTGTCTTTATTGTGTACAGCATCTCGCTTTTATAAATGATAATTTTCTGTAAACAGTTCTTTAGAGCCGGTTCACACAGGGGCAACACGACTCTGGGCGCGACTTTGCGAGGAGACTTCAGCGCGACCTACAAGGCGACTTCAAGTCGCCTCCAGGACAGGCGACTTTGCCAGTGGCCAATAAAATAGTAATCAGCTCTGTGGGAAGGAGGGGGTTTGCCTGAGAAAAATTGTTTCTCTTCCTGTAAAGAGGCTTCAGTTAAGACAGGGGATCCGACTTTGGCGCTGACTTCCATTGAAAACAATGGGTACAAGTCGGGTAGAAGTCACCTTGAAGTAATACAAGAACCTTTTCTGAAGTCTAAGCAACTTTAGTAGTGTGCATTAAGACGGCTCTCATTCACTTTCATAATAATTTGTCATGTCGCACAACTTGGGGCGACACAAGTTGCCCCCCAGGTCACGGTAGTGTGAACCGTCTTTTAGTGGCAAACGTTCCAACTAATACAGAAAAAAAACAAAAAAGGGAAAAAACAAGGCTCAATTAAAGTAGTAAAAAGCAAAAACATGCAGTAATCCCATAGCAACCAAATACCATCTTTAATGAGTTTAGAGAAGTTAGATAGAGGATTTCTAATTGGTTGCATTTTAGCACTGTTGTGCTGCCTATACTCATCTTCCATTCACCTGCTGGAGCAAACTAGTACATCATTGCTTCTAGGTATGGGGTGAACATGGACCCTTGCCCCTTTTGCTCACGGTGTAGCACTATGTTCCCTAGTTGACAAAGGCTTGGACAAAGTGTTAACACGTCGGGCAGGATTAGAGTCCAGAGTAAGTTCCATTCCACATGGATTTTACGCAATGCTCTTTCACTTCTCTCTCACAAGTGAACAGATTGGTATGGAAGTAAAGTGCAGACGAGTATAGGCAGCAGCAATTGACCAAATTTGTTGCTCTGCCTAGTATAGGCAAAACACAGGTTTATGTTAATATCCATAAGAGCTTTGTTAGCGATTCAGTACCTTAATAACAAATGTCATTAGAAACATATGTTGTGAAAGTTAGTAAATTTTTATAAGAGCATAGGTTAATGCAGCTACCAATTAAGAACCCCCATAAAACACAAAGTAAAAAAGCCATGCAGATAGATGTAAAATGATTGAAACAAGGAAGAGGACATGCATAAAAACATTTTTTATTTAAGTGAAACATATAAAACATCAACCTGATGAAATAAACATAAATTGTAACATTAAATAAACGCGTAGGCCATGTTGTACATAGAACACTTTGACAAGAAAATCATGCCTTGTGACATTTGACAGGCGATTAGAAAGTGTTTACATTTTGCACATTTAATAAAAGGCACATGTGAAATCGCAAATAAAATACTCAAATAAAATACTCCAAATTATATACAAACTAAACTACTCTTCTTAGTGAATGTGCTTCATCAAAAACAACAAAACGTGGTAAGATTCATTTCTGGTATTTTGGTGTTGAAACAAAGACTTTTTGTACTTAGCCATAGTAACGCAGCTATTCCACTAGCTTCATAGTCTAATCTTGTATTCCTACACACAAGCCACTTAGAGACTCTAAACCCAAACCAAAAGCTAACATTGTTCATGCGAGTGGCATCTCTAAAAACACAAAAACAAAAAAATAAATAAAAATAAATCTTATGCTGTGCAGATAAATATAAAAACTGATTTTCCAGCCCTTCTTATCACAACTTGTCTATGCCTTCCACATGCATCTTAGAAGGTTGAGGTCATTCGGCTTCTCCCCTTAAATGGTCAAGTCCCCCCATATCTGATATTTCAGTTCCTGATTAAGGATGAGCTCAGGCGTGTTCGCACAGTCCACGTGCAAAGCCCACCAGTAAGTCGGCACCGCGCCAATCGGGAAATGTCTCCCTGCCTGTGATTAGCGCAGCGCGATGCCTTATTCTTATTCCTTATTCCTGATATATGCTAAACCATGGGTCTTCAAACTATGGCCCTCCAGTTGTTCAGGAACTACAATTCCCATCATGCCTAGTCATGTCTGTGAATGTCACAATGTTACAATGCCTCATGGGATGTGCAGTTCCGGAGGGCCTTAGTTTGAGAATCCCTGTGCTTAATAGTCAAAATCATTTGAAAATGACTTCCATCTCTTGTGATCTGAAAGCTTTTCTTTATTATTTCTCTTCACAATGAAACCTCCAGTGGCACTTGCTAGACTGCACAATGTTTCTTTAGACTTTAGGTTTGCTTTAACATTTAAAACTATATTACATTTTTTCAAACGCCAGCAGAAGCTAGAGAAAAATTGTCAAAAGCAATGACAATGTCCACAACATTAAAAAAACACTTTGGCTTTGTATGTAACCAAGTTTGGTTGCCTTAACTGCAGTATTCACAGGCAACACTTTCACACACCATCCACCGCCATTCTTCCATATCAATGTATGCCCACAGAAAAATTTAAAGACAGAGTGATGCTTTGCATTCACTTACTTTTAGAACATCTTCTAGGTGTGTAATTTCCTGGTACAGCTCCTGGTACACCTCACACTGGTCCTTACAAGGTTCAAGAGTCAGGAGCAGTCCCTGCAAAGATTCGTCCAAACTTCCATCCAAAAAGGATCTATTGGCTTCAGATTCACAACATGTGGAGCATTCAACCTGTAGTCTCTCTGGGACGGCAGGTATTTCAGTTGAGGCAAGCCTTTTTACCAGCTGCTTAGTAATATTCCCTTCAGAAGCGTCCAATTCCACAGGCTTGAGCTCAGAAGACTCATCAGAATCTTGCATAATTGACACAGACACATTTGAATTAATAAATATGCTATCGTTTACTCTGAGAGGAGGGCTTTGGCAAGCAGAGAAGTCCAATTTATCTCCTGCTAAGGTTTCGTCACTTTCAGTAACATTCTCTGCATGGGACTGAGAGTCTTGAGATTGACTGCTTGAGTCTGCAGAAGACCTGGCGCTCAAACTGTCCTTCACAGGTGCTTCTGATGGTTCACTGAGGTTATGTTCTGGTGGGGTTACCGTAATTTCCGGATTGGAGTAACCCAACGAGGAAGAGGGCGTAGATCTAGGTGGAGTAATATCGCCATTGGGCAAGTCGTCATAGCTTAAAGAGAGTGCCCTCTTTTCAATAGATTCTACTCCACTATCAAAGACGTCATCCTGCAAATTCGACTGGAAACAAAGAATATACAGTTAAAATATATCAGGTCTTTTTTGCCCCATAACCACAGCCACACATAATACAAAAGAAATTATGCTTCATAAAAAAAATCCCACAAAATTGCAACAGAACTACTATGAAATGTATGTAAACCAATGTTTTACTAGTTCCAGAAATTAAAATTTCCAAACCATAAAAGAGAAAATTTGTATTGCTTAAATTTTAATCAATCACCTCAATGAGGAAAATATAAAAAAAAAAATGACATACATATTAAAACTACTGAGCCAAATGTGAGGGGAATAAAAAAATCTGGAAAAAAGTAAATTTCTCAATAACACATTCAAATTTGAAAACAGTAATGGAATATGAAAGAAAAAGCTGTCAATCCTATTGACTGGCAAATTCAAAATAGCAGAAATCACACTTGAAAAAAGAGAGCAACATGACAGCATTTAAATACCTTTTGCAACAATTCAATTGTTGACAAACAGAACATAATGAGACAGGACAGTGATCCATCAACTATCTTGCTAGTATGTGCTTTAGGGTGATAGCAGCCCAATGCAGTGCATTAAAACATGGAACATTTGACACAAAATATAAAATGTACATTTCACAGTAAGCAGGCATGCCCTCAAGTTTCACCTGTTGATATAATTTATTCTAACACCCTATACCCCAGCCTAAAGAGATCAAATTAAATAAAAGAGCATTAAACAAGCTAACCTTGTACTGTGACATACTGTGACGTACTGTGACATAATTAAATCCCAAAAATTGCAGGTTGCCAAGATTCTGGTGCAATGGAAGGCAATAGGGAAAAACTAAGGTGTCAGAGCTTCCACAATCTCTATAGCTATAGAGGTGAATGAGGGCTTTTTTATTTTTAGCAGCTTTTACTGCAGATTTAGATTAGGTAAAAACGTGTGCATAGACTGTGCACAGGTTCATTTTAAGCCTCGTACACAATACTATTTTTTTTCCAGCAGTTTATACATTAATGGCTGTGTGTTGAGTTATTTTGAGGGGACAGCAAAATTACACTGTTATACAAGATGTACACTCACTACTTTACATTGAAGCAAAGTGTAATATCTTCTGTGTTGTCACATGAAAAGATATAATAAAATATTTGCATATTGTGCAGACTGTACTCACTTTTGTGGGATACTGTACATGCTTCCAATATTTGATGTTTTTAAACCAAGATAGGCTATATATGCAAAGTAGGATTATTTGGGTGTTAAAAACGAAGTCCTGCTAGGCCATGGGCCTAAAGTTGCAATTGTCTGCAATAAATAACTTTGGTTCATGGGAAAAAAAAAAAAACACTATTGGTTCACGGAAGCCAATCAGATTATTGGGTTCGGGCTCCAACTGTTATTCTTTACTTCAATCTTAAATCTATTTAGTTCCTATGGGGAAGCAATTGTTGTTATTTCAAACACTTTGATAAGTGAAGCTAAACTAAATGAATTTTGACCATCTGCTCAGGGATTTACCAACAATGATATTTCTGGATTTACTGATTAAAAAACAAAAAATAAAAAAATAGCATCCATAAAGCATGACATTACCAGTTAGATGAATAAAGGATGAAATGCATGCATGGAGAGTCAACCAAAACTCAAAGAACACACAGATCTGCCTGATTGTAACTCACATAACGCTCTCTGCCTGATCTAGGCCTCAGCCTGAGAGAGGGCAGGTCACTAAAAGAGCGACTGCGTCGGAGCTTGTCAAAGAAAGTCTCCTGCAGCGCATCCATAATTGACGCTCGCAGCCTGTCTTGTGGTGGGTTCAGCCATTTCTTCAGTGGGTTGAAAGCAAATGGAATGTTAGTAAACAAACAATGTAACTACTCGGTTTCTATAACAGCTTTTCCACAAAAAAAGTAGGCTTAAAGTGGATGTAAACCCACGCTCATCCTTTCTAAACTACTGCCATAGTGGTGATCTATAAGGATATAGATGCCTCCTGCATGTAGCCTTACCTGTCAAATGTCTCCCCTCTAAGAACTGAAAAACTGCAGATTCTGTGGGTGGGTCTGTTGTCTGGAGCTCGGTGGGTGGAGTCGTGATGTCAGACTGCCCCACCCTCCTCTACACTCCCCTCGTCAACATGCATTTTTTTTTTGTATTCATTACACTAAATTCTGCTATGATCACCAACATCCAGTCAAAAAAATAATGCCTGTCTCCAGCCTAGTGCATGAGATATGTAAATAACCTGTCATTCACAGCAAGGTGGCAAAATGGACTAAGGTTTTTCTCTGCAAGTCCGTTTTATTTCACTGAACAATAAACGAGGATTGCTCAGAGCTGGATTAACTCTGTGTGGCAAGACTGGGCACAGATGATAGGAAATCTTATTACATTTTTGGGGTTTACATCCACTTTAAAATCCATTGTGTGACAGAAAAGTTTACCTTGCCAACCCTCCAAGCGCTCCCCTCCAATGCTGGAATCAAGTGATGGCACAGAGTTCATGACTCCTCAACAGTATTCATTACAATCCAATAGAAAGGCAGCACACCGATAATGTCTTCATAGGCAAAACTTTAATCATCCAACAAGCTTTAGCACATCCTGCTACCAACACCACCACTCTGACATGTTTAACCCAACGCCTTAATCGCCATAGTCATCAATGACATCATTGGTGACTTCATCGGTGTGCTGCTTTTTCTTAATTTTAAAGCATTTTTTTCTCAACTCCAGGCCTCAAGGCGCCCTGATGGGTCATGTTTTCAGGATTTCCTTCAGATTAAACAGCTGTGGTATTTACTAAGGCAGTGAAACTGATCAAATCACCTGTACAAAATAATGGAAAGCCTGAAAACATGACCCGTTGAGGCGCTTTGAGGACTGGAGTTGAGAAACATTTTTTAAAGGAGAAGTCCACCAAGTATCCAAATGTTGGATAAATGATATACTAACAGATTAGCATACTTCTAAAAGAAGGGAACAAACCATTTGGCTGAATGTCTTGCACTGACCCTAGCAATTTGAAGCAGAAAGTTTTGATCATCCTGTGCCTTCAGTAAAACTATTTGGGGGTAGATCGATACAACATGTTTAAAGTGGACCTTGGAGTAAAATATAAGGTCTGCTCATTAAGCCCTCTGTACTACTTATAACTGTAAAGTAAAAAAAAAAAAAAGGACGACGCTCTAGGCCAGTGGTTCTCAACCTTCTAGTGCCGAGACCCCTTGAAAAATTTCCATCTTTCCACTTTCATCTCTCTCTATGCCAATTTCTTGTCCTCCCCCCCCCCCATCCCTCTCTCTAGCCATCCTTGTTCTTTCTCTTATTATTTCTCTTTTTCTTTGTTCCTCCCCCTCTTTTCCTCTACCCTTCATGTATTCTCTATTTTTATTCCTTCTCTTACTCTTTGGTGGGGGGAATGGGATGAGTGGCAGTGCTGGTGGGGAGTTCTGATTAGCCAACTTGGGTGCTCTTGATCAAGGTCATCTGGAAATCTGAGAACTGTAGTGGGGACTGCATCTTCAGCTTCACTGTGTCTCCAACTTTGTGGTGTCTAGTAGCAGTGACATTTATGCTAAAAATCAGGAGAAAGGGTCTCCTTCAGCTCCTCCCACTTCACATTCCTCACCAGACAGCTGACCTCTAGTCTTTGCCCGCCAGCCATCCCATGAACTGAATGGTCGGCTGCGAAGATGCTGAGTGGGCGGCCACGGGCTTCAGGAAAAGTCCAGGATTCGGTGACCCCTGGAAAATCATTATTCGACCCCCGAGGGTGTCCCAACCCCAGGTTGAGAACCACAGCTCTAGGCCACATCCTTTTTTGAGATTTGGACTGCTCTGCATGCCACAGAATCTCACTAGAAGGAGCATACCATCACTCTAGCCTAGGCTAGGTGCTGTGGTCAGAAGTTGGGGTAAAGGAAGTATATAGTGTAATCTAACTTCTTCCTTATTAGGTACATTTATTTTTTTACAGGGGGGTGAAGGAGCCTGGACCCAATTTGACTGCAAGATCCATTTGAATACAATACATTATCTGCAGTACAAGGTAAAACTTTTTAGCAACATCCCATTGTAGCTGCTACAGTGGGGCAGTACATGGATGCTGGCTATATATTATGGTAGTTTTCAGGCAATGTAAAATTACCAAACTGACTACAACAACCTACTTCCAACAGCTGGTGGAAATTGCCTAAAAACTACCATATGACCAGCATTAGGATGTCTAAACGCGCCGATTTCCAATTAATTTCAACCACCGGGTATATCACATGTGATCACATAAAATCGTTAGAAACTAAATAAATCACCAATAAGTTCAACATACAATCAGAAATTTGTCAATTGTAAAGTCTAGGCAATAAACCCACAGGTTTAAAACAGTTTACTGGAAGATCAAATTGAGAATGTAAAAAAACAATTGCCATTTCATTGAAAGTGATCAGATTTTTCGGTTGAGTATAAGTGGGGCAGTTTCAATCCGATCTCCTTGCTTTACAATTTTGACAAAAAATTAAAAATGTCATTCAAAATTTGATCTCCAACAAAATTTCCACACACATTGCCAGGCTTTGGACTGGAGTTTTAGAGAAGTAACTTTCATAGATACAAACAAGAACTCTAAAGGAGTTTTCTATAATGGAGTAACTTACAAAGAAGGAATGGTCTTTAAATGTTGGGGTCTCTGGTGTGCCTTGGCTGTATATGGAGACTCTCCGCTGAACGACAGATGCTTTGTTTATATTGCCTGTAGAAGGGGTCAGATCTTCTGTATCAAATGGGCTGGAAGGCACAAATAAATAAAAGTTTAAATGTTTTACATTTCCATGTATTCTTATATTATTTAAAGCGGAGTTCCACCCTTAAAACCACTTGGTTTCATCCCATCCAGCATACTGGCGTCAGCGCCAGTATGCTGTTTTTTTTTTTTTTAATGCATGTACTTACTTTATAATAAATCATTTAATTCCGTGCGCACCGCGGTATGTCGCCGCTATAAGGCGTCACGTCTTCCGGAAACAGCCGATTATCGTTCGGCTCTTCTCGACGCCTGCGCACAGACCCAGGAGCTGACTGCGCAGGCGCCGTAAATAGCCGGTCCTAGTTCGGGTTTTTTCGGAGGGCGTGACGCGGCTATATACGGCGCCTGCGCAGTCAGCTCCTGGGTCTGTGCGCAGGCGCCGAAAAGAGCCAAACGCTAATCGGCTGTTTCCGGAACGCGTGACGCCTTATAGCGGCGACATACCGCGGTGCGCACGGAATTAAATGATTTATTATAAAGTAAGTACATGCATTAAAAAAAAAAAAAAAAACAGCATACTGGCGCGGACGCCAGTATGCTGGATGAGATGAAACCACGTGGTTTTAAGGGTGGAACTCTGCTTTAACTAGCATTATCAATCAAACTCATTGATAGATTGGAATATGAACTTGTTTATTTAGGTACTATTAGAACTTCCTAATTGGTAAAATCTTTTTGTAGTTTCTGAACAAACTAGGGCAGTGGCTCCTATACATTTTTGGGATGTCAATAATTGCATTTCACAGCACTTTAATAGAAGTGAATTGCTCGCTCTCGCCAATTTGATATAGGTTCCATAGAACTACCCAAACTATTTCCCATAGACAAAAAGGGACAAAGGGTAAACAGGTGTGCAGTCTTAAGCCTCGAACACACGACCGGTTTTCCCAGCAGGAAAACTGCCAGGAGAGCATTTGTCCAGAAATCCTTGCCGTGTGTATGCTCCCTAGCAGTTTTCCCATTAGGAAAATAGCCAGGAATCCCGATGGAAAAAGAGAGAACCTGCTCTCTATTTTCCCGTCGGGATTCCCGGCAGAGTGTTTCCTGCCCGGAAAACCGGTCGTCTTAATGCTTACCTGCAGGGAAGAAAAACCGTGCATGCTCGATAACGCTTCGATGCATGCGTGGTAGAATACTTTAAGTCTGGGGTGTAGCAAGATGGCGGCGACGGAATCGAATGCGACGAGACACTGGCTCGTCGTAGTTGATGACGTTACCGCGTTCTTGCCATTCAAAAGAACAGCGGGTTTTTATGTGTGCCTTGTGTATACACTGCTTTTCAGGGCAAGCCTGCCAGGAATCCCGTCGGGAAAACCAAAGTTTTTTTTTTTCCCGATGGGATTCCCAATCGTGTGTACAGGGCTTTACGGTTAGAGAAAACAAACCACTAAAACACCAAAGAGAAACCCCCACCTTAACCATAAAACATGATGCAAAGAATATATAAAAAAAAAGTAGGACTACTTTACTGCCTGGGGACATGTACAGCTCATGATCACTGAGGGACCATCAAATTCCTATGTTCACTTGGATAACTCTGAAGCACTGTGTCAGGACTGATATAAAATAAAGAAAAAAATGGGTCTTGCAATGTGGCAGGATCCTAAACACAGAAGTAGTTCCTCAAGAGGAGCTCAGAAGGAAAGTTAATTTAAAATTAGTTTAAACTTTGGTAACAGCTTATTTAAATATACTTGCAGATTCTTTGCTTAACCTTTCACCCTCGTACACATGATCGGATTTTCAGACAACAAATGTGTGATGGCAGGGTTTCGTCAGAAAATCAAACCGTTTGTATGCTCCATCGGACAATGGTTGTCAAATTTTTCCGACAACAATTGTTTTGTAGCATGCTTTCAAATTTTTCTACAACAAATGTGTGCCGTCGGAAAAAATTTTTAAAGTACAAACACGCATGCTCCGAACCAATGCTAACCATAAGGCAACATTAGCAGAAGTTGCCCAAAGGGTGGAGCTAAAAAGCTGAAAAAACATGTAGTTTTGTGTATGTTGGCTGAAAAAGTTCTGCTATCTGTATGCATACCAAGTTCATGGCCAACGCCCTTCGCACAAAATTCCACAAATTTGTCCGATGGAAATCCGATCGTGTGTACGAAGCTTTGGGTGCCAAAGCAACAGGTTCACTTCAGAAGCTGGCCCCCACTGCTAAATACACTAAGGTTCTTGTCACTCCCCCATGGCTCAATTTACCTGCTGGTATGTATAAAGCACAATGTAGGCTCACAGTTTTCTAGGGCATTTCTAACATAAAAGCCATACCTGTTTTCCAGCAAACATCTCATCCTAATGCTTTATATTAACCTGCTGGTGTCGGCCGAGTGCAGGCAAATAAGCAGCCTCTTTTTGGCCAGGCCTTGGTGCCAAGCGGGTGCATATTTGTGTGCAATAGCGCCAGAGCTGTGTCGAGAGTGCATGCCGTGCGTGCTCCCGACACAGCGGCTAATGGAAACCTCCCGATTGCAAGCAGCAAGTTTTCCGATAATGTGACCGCTGTGACAGCCAATCACGGTGGTCACATGGCCATAAGCCCCATCCCACAGCATTCTAAACCCCTTAAGTGTCGGCGGAAGGCCATGCCAAAGGGTTAAAGTACAATTAAAGGCAAAACCCCCCCCCCCCCGATTTTGGATAGAGTGGAGAGGGATTAGAACTCTTTTCAAGTTTTTATTGCGGTCTGTGCCCCCCCCCATTAGGGAGATTATAGTTTTGCCTATACTTCTACTTTAACCCGCAAGTCAAAATTACTTTGCCATACAAATATATGGATAAGTGTTGCACCAGGCTGGGAAGATTCTAAAACTGGTTTTAAAAAAAGCAGAATATGACAACATTACGGAGGTCAAGGAAGCCATGCCCTTAACTAATCCCTTTAAGACTAATGGAAGTTTTTGCTCATAGGCAAATTGTTTTCTGCCTGGGGTACCCAATCACAACTAGGAATAAAATGACAACCAGGTGACTGGGTCAGTGTTGCTTACCACCATGTCACTTCAAGGTTAAGCTTTATCGTGCCAAGGTCATTTATGTCAACAGCAACAGCTTGAGGACGTGCAGCAAATAAATCCTTAGTTTCACAGGTAACACTTCCCACCAGGATATGAGTTGCTATTCCTTTAAGCTCTGTCACCTAAGGAAACAAATACATTTATAAAAACAGTTTTGCTATAAAGAAAAAAAAAAACGCACACATTTTGCAAGATTGTTCACCAACTGACAGACTGATACCTTTATTGATATTAAACTGTTAATCAGCGGAAGAAAAAACATTTCTTCTCCGTCCCAGGTCTGTTTGCCATTAACCTCAATTTTGCCTTTTAGTTTCCACCTCTGACGCCCATATCTCATGAATATCTGAAAACGGAAGAGGTTTTAGAATTATTTTGTTAACTGCAGACTGAAAGACTTCTCTGAAAAAGAATGAAAGACATACAATACAAAGAGCAATAGCTTGAATTTATAGGAAAAAATGTGGCTAGCTAAACACCACTTTGAAATATTTGGAAAACAGAGGAGATTTCATGTCTGTTTCACAGAAGAACATGCTCAGCATTATCGCATCAGCGCTCCTATTAGAGCTGCACCATTCTGGCCAAAATGAGAATCACAATTTTCGTGCTTATTGTGATTCTAGCCATGTAAAATCTTTCACATTATACCAAAAAGAATTTGGGCCAACTTTTTTTAAATTCATTAAAATATATTTTTCCCCAAACAAATTGCATTTGAAAGACCGCTGAGCAAATGCAGTGTGACATAAAATATTGCAACAACCACCATTATATTCTGTAGGGTCTCTGTTAAAAAAAAGTTACATACAGAATTCCTTTCATGTAAAAGACAAAATGATACAATGTTTAGACTTAACATTCCACTGATAAAGAAGGTTATAAAACCTGGCAGGCTGCCTGGACTTCTCTGCCTGCAAAAGATCAGGAAATACAAAAAAAAAAAAAAATCTCGATAAAAGCCGGTTCACACACAAGCGGCACGACTTTGGGGGTGACTTGGCAGGGCGATCTTAAGACAACTTGAGAGGCAACTTGCAAAATGACTTCTGTATTAAAGTCAATGCAAGTCGCCCCCAAAGTCGTACAGGAACCTTTTTCTAAGTCGGAGCAACCTTCGTCACACCCATTAGAACGGTTCCATTGAATAAAGCGGACCGCGACTTGTCAGATGGCTGAGTTACCTGACAGGTCGCCCCTGTGTGAACCGGCTCTAACGATTCTTGGCGATTAATTGTGCAGCTCTAGCTCCCATTTAAATTTATTTGCAGAGGCATACATGTTTCTCACATCACTGAAATGTCAAAAATATTCTCTAACACTTATTTAATGGAAAACCTGTAAAGACTTTTAAAAAGTGTTGCCTATGGCAAGTAAAATTTACATAATTTGTCAAAATTGAGTGGCATGGGCAGTTTTAAAGCCCAAAATGTTTGGTATCTATTTACTCAGCGTAATATGTTTGGGGTTCTAACAAAACATAGTTTTTTCCATGCAAACAAAAGCATCAGAAAAAGGCCTGGAGCTAAAGTGGTTAAACAGTGTTTTTTTAGACTTCAGTGATTGTAGACTTTAGTTTACAGTTCTAAGGGATGTGTGTCTCTCCCTACTGGAGATTGAAGGAAAAAACAAGAGCCACAAAACAAACAGAGTAAACTCAGCTTAAAGGAAGTCAAGTGGCTCTTAAACAATACAAATACTTGTGGTTTCTTTATTTCTAGGATAGAAGCGAACCCTAGAAGTGCGACAATGCGGACCTTTGACATCTGACAGCTTACAAATTGTTGACCAATATACCACCTTCTAAGCAGAGCCTAGCAGGCAATGCATGGTGTCCAGAACACAAAAGGCATCGACAGTATAAGGAGAATAAAGAGACGTTTCTATGGGCTTGCTTATCCAGATTTTCAATGTAGCTATAAACATTTCAAGAACATTACAAGATTGTTCTTGTGGGACGGTTTGTATATCTATAGGAACTGGAAAACTATAGTAGACACTCCTCTATTTTCACGATAGCAATGGGCAAGTTTTCCTGTTTTTCCAGAAAACAACCAGGTTCTAGGTGCAAATACTATTTTTATATTTTATACCTACTTGCCGACTGGGCGCTGTACATCTACTGCAACAGTGGGGAATCATGCATATCCACTTGACCTCTGGAAGATTTACCCCTTTCGTGACCAGGCCATTTTTTGCTATACGGCAACACGTTACTTTGACTATTGCGTGGTCATGCAACACTGTACATAACTGAAATGTATGTCCTTTTCCCCCCATAGAGCTTTTGTTTGGTGGTATTTGATCACCACTGGGTTTATTTTTTGCGCTATAGATGAAAAAAGACCATCAACTTTGAAAAAATAAAAATACAATTATTTTCATTTTTTTGCTATAAAACCTATCCAATATAAAAAAAAAAAATGTCTTCATAAGTGTAGGTCAATATGTATTCTGCTACATATTTTTGGTAAACAAATCCCACTAAGCATACATTGATTGGTTTGCGCAAAAGTTATATAGCCAGATTCAGAAAAACAGGCTTAAGTTTGTGCGGGCGTAGCGTATCTCAGATAACCTACGCAGCCGTAACTTAGAGAGGCAGGTACCGTATTCACAAAGAACTTGCGTCCTAAGTTACGGCAGTGTAGTGTAAATGGGCCGGCGTAAGGCCGTGTAATTCAAAGTAGGCTGGTAGTGGGCGTGTTGTATGGTAATGAATCGTGACCCCACGTAAATGACGCGCCTTATGCCGCTTACACATGATCACTTTTTGTGATGCAAAAAACGTTGTTTTATCTCACAACACAACAACGTTTTTCAAACTTCATTTTAAAAAACGACGTTGCCTACACACCGTCGTTTTCTGAACATGCTCTTGCAAAGCACGGTTACGTACACCACGTTCGACGGCACTCTGTTCCATTGAAGCTCCCGTCTCATAAATATCTTCTGAGCATGCGCGGGTTTAAAAACGTCGTTTTGCCCACACACAATCATTTTTTGTGAAACAAAAGACAACATTCTGAAAAACGACATAAAAAATTGAAGCATGTTCGAATTTTTTTTGGTAGTTTTTCAGAAGACATAAAACAACGTTTTGCCCACACACAATAATTTTAAATGACGTTTTTTAAAATGTTGTTTTATTTCATCACAAAAAAACGACCGTGTGTACGCGGCATAAAGAACGGCGCATGCGACGTATCCCAGTACGCATGCTCAAAATCACGTTGGAAATAGTCAATGCTTTTGACGTGAGCGTAACCTACGCCCAGCTCCAATTCTGAATCGGCTTACGCAAACGACGTAAACGACAAGAAATTCGATGGCTGTTCCGTAGTCCACACTTAACATTGGCTGCACCATCTTTTTGGTGGTTTATCTTTACGCCTGAAAATCGCCTTACGTGAACGGCGTAGCTTACTGCGACGGGCGTACGTACGTTCGTAAATAGGCGTATCTTGCTCATTTACATATTCTAGGTGTAAATCAACGTACACGCCCCCTAGCGGCCAGCGTAAATAGGCAGCTAAGATATGACGGCGTATGAGACTTACGCCGGTCGTATCTTAGCAACAGTGAAGCGTATCTCAGTTTGATAATACGCTTAAAGATACGACGGCGCTAATTCGGATTTACGACAGCGTATCTACTGATACGCCGTCATAAGTCTACCTGAATCTGGCTAATAGTGTTTACAAACTATGGCATATATACTTGATTTTTTTTAATTTTATACTAGTAATGGTCGAAATCCGTAACTTATATCGGGGACTGTGATATTGCGGCAAACAGTCTGACCCTTTGTGCCGAATCGGTGCTAAAAATATGCACGGTCACTATACTAATGACACTGGCTGGGAAGGGGGTTAAACACAATCAAAGGGTTAAATCTGTGCCTAACCAATATTTAGGTGTACACACAGTGGTGTTTTTACTAAGGGATGTGCTGAATTTATTCCCTGCCAAGCACGGAATGAAACCAACTAGATCCCTAGTAAAAACAGCACACACAAACACTGGTTAGGTACATATTTAACCCATTTGTCACATATTTAACCCCTAGATGTTAACCCTTAACTTCCCAGTGTCAATAGTACAGTTAGCACTGATCAGTGTAATAATGTCACTGGTGATATCAGTGGCAGTTCCTTCCCACAAAGTGTTAGTGTCAGATTGCGTGTTGCCCTGCTATAAGTCGCCGATCACAGCCATTACTAATTTATAAAATAAATCCATAGCCTGTAAATGCTATAAAACTTTCACTCAAAGCAATCGATTTACACACAAAGAAATTTAGCAGAATACATTTTGGCCAAAATTTGAGATTTTTTTTTATGGGATTATAATAATTTTGTTTATAGGTTTTATAGCAGAAAGTAAAAAAAAGTTTTTTTTTTCAAAATCGTTGATTTTGTTTGTTTAATTAACAAAAAACCCAGAGGTGATAAAATACCACCAAAAGAAAGCTCTGTGTGAAAAAAAGATATACATTTTGTTTGCATGAGCGCACAATTGTTAGTTAAAATAGCGCAGTGCCGCATAGCAAAATATGGCCTAGTCATGAAGGGGGTAAACCCTTCCGGAGCTAAAGTGGATACCAACGCAAAAAAAAAAAAAAGGAAGGACTAAAAAAAGAACGAACGATTGACAAGCTGAAATCTATTACAGTTTTGGGTTTAATACGGCTTTAAAAAGAAAAAACAAAATCTAGATCATGTTTGTTTTAGGCCACTAAAATATTTGTAAGATAATGCAGGTTTTAACTCCTTGTGTAAACATGTTCCCACCTCATATTGGTCTCCTGGACATAAACGGGCAAAGCCAGCTAGACCTGTAGATGAAAAATATCATGTTAATATTCCAAAAATGCAAGTTTGCAGGCATAAAGAAAAGAGAGATACTAGAGAGCCTCGGATAACTTATGCACTGGAGTAAATCTTGCCGAATTGAATTAGTTTCCATACTGAGTGAATTATCGAAGTAAAAAGAATACGGTACAACGTAAGCACATTTTTATTTGAAACGTTTTTGACCAACATAAAAACTGTTAATGACTAACGAAAATACGTTCACAGCAAGTTTTTGAACGTTTCTGAAACACTGAACATTTTCCTTGGACAGTCTGAATTACATGACTTTTTTCTAACCAAAGAGTATCTACCTATGCACGTTTCTTTCATCCCATAAATCATGAAGAGAAAAAAACCCCTTAATTTACAAGTGTAATGAATGACATTTAAAGTGATGCCAACTCTAGGTTCACCCTTGTGCGGGTCAGGAACCCATACATAATCCCCTACGTAAAAATGCACACATTGCAGAGCCGCAGGAATAATTTGCCTGCGAGTCAGCAAAACCTGCGGGGGTGCCAAATGTTAATAGCACACCCACATATCGGAAAACATGGCGCGTTTTTGTGTGCGAGAAACTGCATGATGCCGGTCAAGGACTTTCAAATGAATGGGCTGCTATGTCAGAGTAAACACAAGCTGCATGCCCTGCCTGTACAAGTGTGAACATGGGCTAAACTGTGGTTTAAAAAAAATTCTATTCATATATACACATTCTCCTATTGTGCTCAGCCTTCTCCAAATTCCTTTTTTTCAAACTGTAATCCAACTCTCTGTGAGAACGCTCGTTCTCGATGATTGCACTGTATGCAGGAACACAGTCACCCTCTCTTGCACACTCCGGAGATGGACTAGTAACTATATTTGCAGTGTGAAAAGAACAGTGCTTCTGAAGTAAGGGGAAAAGGAGAGGCTTGGGATCTCACAGAGGACATTAGGAGTCAGAAAGACACAATAAAAAAAAATGATTTAATACAAATTAGATTACAGAGCCACCAAATAGTGGATGTGTATATATTATTTTTGGAGAATAAGGATATTGTTTAAGTGTTACTTTAATTACACATGAACTTACACTAGGTGGCAGGAGTGGCTTAGAATAATAAAAGAAAGGATACATAACAAACTCTCAAAATAAGTTACACCCATGCAAATCACCATATATGAAAAAATAAACTAATCACATAATCAATACTAACAAATGCATGTGAAAAACAGGGTAACATATTGTAGAGCTGCATGTCTTCAAGCTTAAAAAAAGCCAACAGATGTAAAAGGAAAAAATGTAAAGACTAGGCCGCACAAATACAGATAGTATTCAGTAAAAGCAAATGTGTAGTAATTTTCATTAAGAAAAAAAAAAAGGGAAGAAAAGTCCAAATCAAGTGCTCAGTGCAAATAAATACATCCAAAAAGGTGTTGAAAAGGGGAGAATGACGCCCAGGAAAAAAACACAGTGCTCTTCCGCTTCTCCAGGTAGAAACACACTGCACTTGCGGGAAATATATGATCTCTTCTCAAATAAGGTCAAAGATCGCTTAGGGTATCTTCAGCAGGTGTTTCCACATACAGCTGTGCATACCTCCTCTCTCGCAAGGGGAAGATGTGAAGGAACCTCTCAGTGTAGCAAATTCAAATTTTATAAAAAAAAAACAAAAAAAAAAAACACACACACACAATTAAAAATTTACTTCAACCAATAAAAAATATGCGCCATTTTGCGCTCTTACGATCAAGCATTATGTTTCCTGGAAGCCCCACCCAACAGGTTTCGTCAGCAATATCCGACATAATCAACGGTTACATCACCTTTGCATGTATTTATTTGCACTGAGCACTTGATTAGAACTTTTTTGAACGTAGTTATACATTTGTTTATTGAACAAAATATGTATTTGTATGAGCATGGTCTAGTCTTCAAATTTTTAATTTTACATAATATTAACAAAAACACCCCAAAAAAAAAATAGCGAACAATTGTGTTTTGTTTTTTATTTAACAAGTTTGAGTTCTATTAAAAATCACTGTAAGGGTCCTTTCACACGGAGCGGTCCATTTTTCGGTCCGCTCCGTGTGTGTCCGTCGGCTCAGCGGGGGGTCCCGCTCAGCTTTCGGCGGACAGGGCGGTCCCCACACACTGTGCAGGGACCGCCCTGTCTCTCCTCCGCTCTCCCCTGTGGGGAATCGGATGAAAACGGACCGTTTGTCCACCGGACGGAAGAAAAATAGGATTTTATTCCGTCCGAAAAACCGGATCCAGGCGGACGCGGATCTTTGCGGATGTTAGTGGATGCATCATCCGCTAACGGACGCGACCCCATAGGCGTCCATTACAAGTCCGTAAATGGCGGACATGTGAAAGGGGCCTTAGATGAAAAATAAATATTTTTGAAAGGACTACACAATCACAACAATTAAAGCGGAGTTCCAACCAAAAGTGGAACCTCCGCTTATCGGATTCCTCCCCCCTCCGGTGCCACAATTGGCACCTTTTGGGGGGGGGGGACAGAATACCTATCTTTGACAGGTATACTTTCCCACTTCCGGGAGTCTGGGCTGCGGGGCTCCCTCCTCCTCCCCAAGTCACCGGGCCAGTAGGAGAGAGGAGCAGGCGTCTGGCATGCGCAGTTGCCAAAAGGATACACTGACGCAATGGCGGTGGCAGCACCCAACAGCTGATGGAAACATCAGCTGCGGGTGATGACAATGCTGGACTCCAGGACAGGCAAGTGTCCATTTATTTAAAGCCAGCAGCTGCAGTATGTGTAGCTGTTGGTTTTAAATTATTTTTTGGGGCGGAACACCGCTATAAGTATAAAAAGGGATAAAAAAAATAAATAAAAATAAAATACAAATAATACACTTTACAACCAGCTTTTATGTTAGCTGGTCCAACTGTACCCAATTTGTTTTGGCATTTTCAAACAGAATGTTTATTACCTTTCATTTTGATGTAAAATTCTCCCAATAGACTTTCCATTTCAAATTCAACCGTGCACATATTCTGGGGGGGAAAAAAAACGGGGTGCATAATTTCTAAGGGAAGAAGGATTATGGTTCACACCTAGGAATTCAATTAACATCTGCAGATCCAGTTTAAACAGTTTGTAAAACATCAATACGTACGCTAGGATGTAAGTGACCATTATGTTAGGCAATAAACCGTGCTAGATAGATTTTGCTACTGCTCTAAAAATACATACACTATGGGGGTTATTTACGAATTTACTTTACACTGACAGTGCAGTCGCTGTAGATCTGAGGGGGACCTAAAAAACAGCATTTTAGCTTGCACATGATTGGATAATAAAATCAGCAGATCTACCCCTCAGATCTACAGCGACTGCACTTCCAGTACAAAGTAGAATAACCCCCTATGCATCATCTTCACAATTTTTAGGAAAAGTGGTCTTGCCTCAAGCTGCTGGAAGTTATCATTCCTATAAAGCAACCTCTCATGAGAGAAACATGAAGGTTGACATTTCTGTCCTTTCCTTCTAAAAACACTATCTGTGCCTCTTTCTAAAATTTTGGTGTCGAACCCAAAACAAATATGCAGGCAAAGTCTTCCGAGTTTTCTCCGAATTTACTGAGCTACAGACTTGTTCATAGAAATCAAAAGCCGGCACATGATCGCTCCTTCTTATGAAATTTTATTTCGCACTGAATAAGTTACAACCACTGACATGACATGACAACGCATTTGCCATGAGGAAAGCTTAGGCCAAAATGCCTTAGCATTTCAAAGAGGTTGTAAAAGCTTCACTGCAAAATAAAATGTTATAAGGAGCGATCGTGTGTTGGCTTTTGACTTGGATTCATCATCCTTTCATTGCGGTACAGCTTGGATAAGTTCTTATACTTCATTACAGACTTGTTATGGGTCTCAAAGAATATTGAATATTGAAGTAAGGCACAGCCAGCCAAGCAACTAGCCTTTTTAGAAGGAGGTCAGCGATGGCGGCCATCATATCTCTGTTAAAAGACTAATTTAACACCTTGTACAGGGTTATTGAATTAGAGGCAACATAAACCAAATGGAAAACTAGTAAGAAAATAAATGGCTGCACATCCAGGAATTCCGATTGCCTTTTATTGTTCAAAGTAATAACACCAGAGACACCAACACAAGGTCATGTAGATGCGTTTTACACAAATATCTTGTGCTTAATCATTGGTAATGGATTAAGCACAAGATGTTTGTGTGAAACACGTCTACGTGACCTCGTGTTGGTGCCTGACTTTAATGTTCAAAGTGATAACACCAATTCCTGGATGTTTCTTACAAGTTTCCCACGGAGGAGGGCTGGCACTCTACGAGATATTCCACCTCAGGTTATCATCATACACCTGGAGCAGCGGCTCTTTTTCTTTGTACAATGTAAAACTAGCATTTGTGAGCCAGCCAATATTTCAAGCCAGAAAAACTAATCGTTTTAAGATATATAGTAACTCTAAAGAAAAATGTATGAACTGGGGTAGCTGTATATATTATGCGAGTAAGGTTGCAAGTAGTTCTAGCTTGGACCCATGGGACATCACTATCGGCAGGCCAACTGCAGGAGAATCACTCCTCCTAGGAGCCCTTGACAGCAATATCATTATGCAGTCTCCACATCAACATGAATGAAGCACAGAGTGATACTTGATTCACAATGGTGTGTTGTAGCTCAGTCACCAACCCTGTCCTCAGGGTCCACTAACAGGCCAGGTTTACAAGATAACTGAAATACATGACATGTGATCTCATTTGCTGCTCAGTGGATTGCAGAATTCTAGTCTGCATCTCCCCAAGGTAATACATAAAACCTGGCCTGTTAGTGTTCCCTGAGGACTAGAGTTGATGACCACTATTGTAGCCGACACTTTCAATGCATACCATAAAAATTAGCCTACCTCTGTGTACTCTTTATAGCTCTTGTTTATTTCAGTTAAACTCTCTCGTGCTGCTCTGCTGGAGGGGGATGCAGCAAAGGCCTGCTTCATCTTACTTGCTCCGTCTCTTAGGCGTCTCTGGATGCAGTAGGCCTCATATAGCTCGTCAATCTTGGGAAACAAAAGCACAAACACCATGTTTTAGTACATCAATGTATTTCACCACATTTACATATGCATGTCGTTGAACATTATCTCTTTAAGGACCGCCGCATGTACATTTACATCGGCAGAATGGCACCGTTGGTGCCTTGAGGTGGGTCGGGGGTCCCCCCCCCCCCCGGTACATGCGGCGGTCCCCGCGGCTGTACGAGCGATCCGTGCAGAGGGGGCGGCGGTTCGTTTTTGTCCGTCCCCTCCGTATCGCTCCCAGCCAATGTGCGCGCCCGCCTGTGTGTCACTTCCTCCTCCTGTGTAAACACAGGAAGGGGGAAGTGATGTTATCTCTCCCCTCAGTGTCTTTTTCATCCACCGCTGAGGAGAGATCACATTGCACAGTAAGTCTGCACTAACACTACACTGACACACACTACACAAACACATTTAACCCCCGCGATCGCCCCCCCTCCCCCTGTCACAGAATGCAGTAATCATACATGTATGATTACTGTATTTAGTGTCAGTGTGACAGTCAGTGTTAGGTTCAGGGTAGCCCCGTACCCCCTCCCTAATAAAGTTTTAACCCCTTGATCACCGCCCTAGTTAACCCTTTCACTCCCTATTGCCAGCATCACTAAGCAATCATTTTTCTGATCGCTGCATTAGTGTCGCTGTTCCCGCTAGGTAGCTAATTTTTTTTTATTGCGATTTTTTTTTACTAAAGACATGTGGCTAAATAAATTTTGGCCTAAATGTTTGACTAACATTTAGTTTATTTGATTTTTCTTATAACAAAAAGTAAAAAATATTGATTTTTTTTCAAAAATGTTGCTCTATTTTTGTATATAGCGCAAAAAATAAAAAAATCGCAGAGGCGATCAAATACCACCAAAATAAAGCTCTATTTGTGGGAAGAAAAGGACGCGAATTTTGTTTGGAAGCCACGTCGCACGACCGCGCAATAGTCAGTTAAAGCGACGCAGTGCAGAATCGCAAAAAGGGGCCTGGTCATTTACCTGAATTTTGGTCCGGGTATTAAGTGGTTAAGTAAGGCGTAGCTTTGTAGGCCAGTTGGATGCTATGGAATCTAGCCCAGTTTAAGACTCATTTAATTTTTCTGTGTGGTTTTTGATTTTGCTGGTTAAAAGGTCTGCTTGCTGATGTTGATAACCGAGACGAATGGACTGGTCCACTTTAAAACCTTATCTCACCAAAATTTGCTTTGAATGCGGCCAATCCGTGTTACACCTTTAGGTGGTTGTTCTTTGAAGTAGCTGAATGACAGAAGAACCGATTGGCAGACAAAGAGCTACCAAATGATTTGTGACCTGGTTTTGACTCGTTCCTGCTACCTCCGGTCAGATGCGTGGCGATCTAAGCCGGAGGATCGCTGCAAAACTTCACTTCCTTACTTGAGATGCCAGCGCCTGAAGCCCATTGAAGAATTGGCTCGGATGAGTACAGTGTCCTTGTATTAAAAGTCGGCAGCTATAGTATTTGTAGCTGCTGACTTTTTTTTTTTGGAGGGAGCCTCAAGCTCCTTTAATGTGCCATTAAAACCAAAAATATAAATGTGTTCTATTTTAGCTTGCCAATCCTAGGATGTGGTGGCTGCATTTTTTTTTTTTTAGGGTATTTGCCTTTATTTTCATACTGATTTCCAGCCCGTTTTATTTTTTTCCACTCCCTTTAAAAGGCTAAACTGTCTTGAGAGGGGTCTGCTTTTATTTAAAACCTTGTATCCCAAAATGAAAAAAAATCTGTTGCTGCTAGCAGGAGTTTGGCTTCAAATAGTCAGTCAAACCCATGTAAATCTGCTAGTGTGACTTAAGTGGAACTTTACTCTCTCAATCAACATTATTTTTTAACCCTTATGCTGCTAGAATTATTAAATAGATAGGAACGTATATCATAAATTTGTTCTAAACTTTTTTTTTTACATTTCTTTAGTTACTTTCTGGTTTCCATGCCTAGGCAAATGAGGTCATACATCCCAGGAGTCTTCAAGGAGGGGGAGGGGTTTTCTCAGCTAAGCACAGCTTCCTACCTGCATGTCTATGCTAAGGGCAGATGGATTTCATGAAATAAATGCAACATGAATCATCTGACCTTACTTAAGATGGTCACTGGCAGAAATGCTAAGGGAGGTTTTCCAAATGATTTCTCAAAAAAAAAAGCATGGCGACATGGGTGGGTGGGTGAAATTACTTTAATTAAAAATGAATACTGTATTTCCTCTTTAAAATATGTACACACGGGCTGAAAAAATGTTGAAAACGGTCAGTTCGGCAGGAACCAGCCAAAGAAGAATAGTATGTACCCAGCTTAACACTACCCTCTACTGAGAGTGCTACTGTATAAAGGCATGTGTTGCTCCCTCTCCATGGTGGAGCCACCCTTAGAGCGGAAGTGTGTTACTGGATGCATCACCTGGTGAAAATAAAGGAAAAAAAAAGCCAAAATAAAAAAAAGGAATACTAATGCAGTCAGTACATTCAAGGGTTGGTAAACTGCAACATATAAGATTTTTGTGTTGAATACAATTTTAAGTTCCATTTTGAAGGCAGAAAACCTATCAATTTGTGTTGGGGACAAGATTCTGGGGTCATGCCATCAATATGTTCACCAATTAACAAACCAGCTCTTAAGGTGCCAACTTTATTTGGCACAATACTTCACGGGCCCTAAAATAACATTTAATTCCCAGGAATAGAGGATTGTTAGGGCATCAGGGATACAGATTTTGCCAGCCATAAACATGATTTAAATGAATAGTGTAAGTAGTCCCCCCCCCCCATAATTTCATTAGGGAAATTTACAGACAGAATCGGACACAGATATTCATGGCAACCAATCAGATTCTATATTTTAAAGCTTAATGAGAGATTATATATATATATATATATATATATATATATATATATCTCTGCTAAAGCGAGTCTACATTCGTTCACCATGGTCCCACTGCTTGTAGAAACATAGCCAGCCTCCTTGGCTGGCTACGAAGATGAATTATGAACCATCGGATTCGTAGTGTGTATAGAGCATGGGTCTCCAAACTTTCTAAATAAAGGGCCAGTTTATTGTCCTTCAGCCTTCAGGGGGGCCATTGGGAGAAGAAATGTTCCTAGCATCAGGAATAGTACCCCATTATTGGTATCAGTAGGAGGAATAGTGCCCCATTTTTGGTATCAGTAGGAGGAATAGTGCCCCATCATTGGTATCAGTAGGAGGAATAGTGCCCCATCATTGGTATCAGTAGGAGGAATACGGCCCCATCATTGGTATCAGTAGGAGGAATACGGCCCCATCATTGGTATCAGTAGGGGGGAATACGGCCCCATCATTGGTATCAGTAGGGGGGAATACGGCCCCATCATTGGTATCAGTAGGGGGGAATACGGCCCCATCATTGGTATAAGTAGGGGGGAATACGGCCCCATCATTGGTATCAGTAGGAGGAATACTGCCCCATCATTGGTATCAGTAGGAGGAATAGTGCCCCATCATTGCTATCATTCGGAGGAATACGGCCCCATCATTGGTATCAGTAGGGGGGAATACGGCCCCATCATTGGTATAAGTAGGGGGGAATACGGCCCCATTATTGGTATCAGTTGGAGGAATACGGCCCCATCATTGGTATCAGTAGGAGGAATACCGCCCCATCATTGGTATCAGTAGGAGGAATACCGCCCCATCATTGGTATCAGTAGGAGGAATACCGCCCTATCATTGGTATCAGTAGGAGGAATACCGCCCCATCATTGGAATCAGTAGGAGGAATACCGCCCCATCATTGGCATCAGTAGGAGGAATACCGCCCCATCATTGGCATCAGTAGGAGGAATACCGCCCCATCATTGGCATCAGTAGGAGGAATACCGCCCCATCATTGGCATCAGTAGGAGGAATACCGCCCCATCATTGGCATCAGTAGGAGGAATACCGCCCCATCATTGGCATCAGTAGGAGGAATACCGCCCCATCATTGGCATCAGTAGGAGGAATACCGCCCCATCATTGGTATCAGTAGGAGGAATACCGCCCCATCATTGGTATCAGTAGGAGGAATACCGCCCCATCATTGGTATCAGTAGGAGGAATACCGCCCCATCATTGGTATCAGTAGGAGGAATACTGCCCCATCATTGGCATCAGTAGGAGGAATACCGCCCCATCATTGGTATCAGTAGGAGGAATACCGCCCCATCATTGGTATCTGTAAAAGGAATCGTGTCCCATCATTGGCATCAGTGGGAGGAATAGGGTCTCATTATTGGTGTCACTTTATGGAATAGTGCCCTGTTGTCAGTGGGAGGAATAGTATCTTGTATCAGTGGGAGGAATAGTGCCCCAAGGGCCATATAAAGGCAAGGAAAGGGCCAAAGTTTGGAGTCCACTGGCATAGAGCATTACACATGACTGTAACCAACAAGGACTGCTCATATCAAACAAAAGGAAGTGAGGAGGGAAAAGGAGAGGTTCAGGATCTCACAAAGAATGTTACAAGGAAGCAGAAAAGCACAGTAACAATTTAATGAAAAATAGATTACAAGGACATTAAGTAATATATATGTACGAGTTATTTTTGAATAAGGTTATCAATTGGTGTCATTTAAACTGAACAAGTTGAGGCTAGAAGCGGATTGGTTACTATGCAAATATGCTCCAGATTCCATCCGCTCTAATTTTACTAACTGCTCCCCTTGGTGTTTTGCCATTACTGTGGTGCTGTATAATAAATGATTACTAGACATCCACTGCATGAAAAGGGTCTTATGTGTGCCAAAAGAAATATAGTACATTTTTTTTTTTTTCAAAGTACAGCATGAAAGTTTAAAAGTAAAGAATATTCAACATATACTACACAATTTGTAATAAATGCTAAAAAAAATCCTGGAATCGCAGCACCCATCTAGGCTAATCATATTTGAAACAATCGGTATTAGGTGTCAATAAACAGGAAGTGCACAGCATCACATAACAGGATGCAGGACAACAGGTGGCATTGCAGAAGAGAAGCTGAAACCCAGCATGCGCCAACATGACCAGCCACAAAACAGCTGCCAATCCAGCTATTCCATAGAAACATTTACACTATTTATAGAAACTTCTCTATAAAAGGGGGCGGCAGAAATGTCATCAAGAAAATGCACAAAGAAATTCTCATTTAGCAATTCCACACATTGAGCTGCTTCAAGCTACCTTTATGCTGAGATTTACATTTTTTTAAAAAGCATGTATTGCAAGTTACCCTTTTTTCAGCATCATTTAGACTACAGTATAAGTACAAACAACATTAGCATAGTTACTTGCTCACCCCACAGGCAGCGCCACTACCCCTTTACCACACCTAGCACTAATACAGTATAAGTATGCCATTTGTATTCATTTTATGTGTCTCCAATTACCTTGGCTGTCACACTGAAAGATATGATACATGCCATTAATGTGGATCTCCTATATGCACCTTTGCTATCCAAGCCACTGAACTAATGCAATTCTGTATTTGTGAAACATTGTGGGTTTTGTCATATGGGAAAAATACAAAATTAATGGGCAGGTTATCCTTGCAGAAGTAAGCCATGAGAATGGTCAGCACTAAGGCTGGCCATAGACTTTAGAGAGTCCAGTAGGAACCAGACACATTTTAATTAATCTATGAGAGGGCTGGTTGATCTGAAGTTGATCTGTCATACAAGCAGCCTGCCTTTTATCTTTTCCGTTTGTCCACTGTCATCTGCTATAGCCGCTAGCAGTGATTTGTGATTTGTATCACAGTAGTGCAGATACGGGGGGGGGCCCTCCCACATCAACACTGACTGTGCTGATGGGGCAAACAAGCCATCTTATCTCCTTCAACCTATGAAAGGAATGTATGGCCTGCCCAAGGGTGGAAGCTAAAAAAAAGTCCCATACAGGTCTCTCTGCAGCTACCCCTATTAGAATGCTCCAATTTAATGGGGTGGTTAACGCAAGACCTGTCAAATGAAAAATGAAAAATTCCGGGGCAATAGATTGACTTTAGTTTAATTGCAATATTTCAGACAGCCCTGAGTTTTTGAAGAAATTAGAATGATTATAGCCCAAAAGGGTCACGACTTATTTTTTTGTACCAAACTTTCACCCAAACTGCAGTGTACCAATGTGAAAAGATTAAACGAGAGCTGCAGGAGACATCAGCCAACTTTCCTTCCTGTAGTTTATTTTGACGTCTTGGATTTTCAATATGTATATGCATCTTCTCTAAAAGTACATAATTGCATGGTATTTTTCCAAGCATCATCTATAAAAGGAACAGGTCATGTAGAACCTCCCAATGGAAAGATTACAAGCACTTTTTTCCTTTGCATGAGCTTTTCTAACTTGTAGGAAAAATCCCTATGTAGGTGGGTGCCAATCATTGTTTTCTATTAATAAACCTGCATTATTAGGTTTGCAACCTATCCATTCATCAGCCCAGTCAGACAGAACATCAGAGCATATCCCAGCAGTGCAGCTATGCAATGGAGGATAGGAAGGTCACCTAATTATCAGTCATTTTCAGTGGCACCTCTTGCTGTTCAGCCTTATAGTGATGAACATACTGACTGTTTTGTAAAGAATTTAAAGCTCTTTTGAGGACTTAAAACCTATTTTCTATATGTTATGATTGTTAACGGATTCCAACAACCAAAAAAAAATAATAATCTTTCTCCTGCCTAATAAATGCTCTCCCTTATGCTGCCTTCTGGGGGTCCTTGACTAGGAGGAGATAAATGAATACACCAAATCATTCTTTAGGATCCTGTATTTTGGAGTAAGAAAACTTATAGCCAGGCGATGGATTTATGGGGAGCAGTTGTAAATGCTCTTATGTATAGGATGACCTATGAGGCTAGGGGGGCCCCCCCAAGAAATTTAGGATGGTATGGTTTAGATGGGTGGACTCCAAGAACACGCTGGGGGAAGATGGGACCTAGAATATATGCCATACCCAGGAGAGTATTTCTATACTCCAATAATAGAGTTTAGCCAGGAGATTGAGTAAAGTTTTCTTATCCCATTGCTTTCAAAAATGAATGTTGAAATCCCTAGGGGGGGAGGGGTTGTGGAGAGGCACCTTCTTCCCTTCTGCTCCCATGAACAACTGTTCAGCAAACGAAAATCTATTCAGCATTTTGTCTGTAAAGGCCCGTACACGCGATACAAGAATTGGAAATACAATTTCCTCCAAACAAACGATCTGACGATTTTTTGGTCGTTAGTATGGCGTTTGACAACCGATGACATTTTTTTGTCAGACAAAAGCTGGATGTGCAAGACTATAAAAAAATTTGTACACAAACTTAATGTCAGATTTCCGTTTAAATAGACTATAAAAAAAAATCGTAAGAGCAAGACTACATACAAAACTAGTCAACACATTACGTCACTTCTGAAGTTGTATTAGAATTTTCCTATGGTGGGTAACCTCTACACCAGGGGTGTCAAACTGGCGGCCCTCCAGCTGTTCCGAAACTACAAGTCCCATCATGCCTCTGCCTGTGGGAGTCATGCTTGTAACTGTTAGCCTTGCAATGCCTCATGGGACTTGTAGTTTTGCAACAGCTGGAGGGCCGCCAGTTTGACACCCCTGCTCTACACTTTCGACTAGAGACTAGCATGCAACAAAAAACATCAGTCGTCTGAAAATCTGATCAGGTGTACGAAGCTTTACACACATTGGCAATGCTAAATTACAGCACCCGCCACTCTTCAGTCCAGGATGCCTGGATTGGGTATTGCTTAAGCATTGATCGCTAGCAATGCAAAAGCTACAGAGTCTGCCCCTATCATTAGCTACAGATCACAACACTGTGGTAGCAGACAGGATACACTTAACATTCCATCAGTGAGCTCTCAAGATGGAGTGTAAAAGTGTTGCCTCTGGTATGTCAATCACACCAGGATGGGCAGTGCTAGGCTGAGAATGCCGACATGAGTAAAGGCCATACCCCTTACCACAAACATCCTTGCACAGACTCCTCTACAAGAAAGGGGGTATATATGGCCAGGACTGTTTGATTACAGGGAGTATTTGGCACCAGAGGTCCACGTCTGATGCCTTTTGAACAGTACACCAATTTAGACACTCCAACTGCTGTAACAGGAACCTAGAGGCAAGGCTATAAACATGGGGGTTGTTACTACAATACTTTAAAAAAAATCATTGTACATGGCTGATTTGAAGCAGGCACAACCACAATTACAAGTGCATTAGAATTAGGTGTCCTAACATCATTACACAGCTTGCATGTTACTTGCAAATACCTTGCTGATATGAAATTCCAGTCTTCTTATGTACCTCTCAATGGTCTTGATTTGCTAGGAAGACAAACACATTTTTATAAGCCAACTGAGCTACACATTGTAATAAAGTTCACACTTGCCTGGAAATTTCAAAATGCATCCATGTTTCCCATTACTTTTCCCCAAACATTTTAAAAGGGGTTGTTAAAGGAACCCATTTAGAAAAAAAAAAAATTAAGGCCTTGTACACACAATGAGATTTAACCGATGGAAACGGTCCGACGGACCGTTTCCATCGGATATGTCTGCCGGACTGTTTGATCCGATGGCTGTACACACCATCGGATCAAATTCCCCGCCGGCGGACAGCGCGGTGACACGGCGGTGACGTTGACGCCGCCACGTCACCGCACCAGGAAGTAAACACTTCCGCGCGCATGCGTCGGATCCATTCACAGGATACGACGCATGTGCGGGCAGATATGTCCGCTGGTTTGCCGTACTAACCAGAGGACATATCCGATGGGTAGCTCTCCAGCGGAAAAGTTCCAAAGCATGCTTTGAAACTTTTCCGCTGGAGAAATCCGGCCAAAACTGTCCGTTTGCCCCTACAGACGAGGGGATTTTTCAGCTGAAATGGTCCGTCGGACCATTTTCAGCGGATTTATTCCCTCGTGTGTACAAGGCCTAAGAGTGCATTGTTGGTTCACTTACCTTTTCCTTCGATTTCCGTTCCAGTTCCTCCCCAGTAAGCTGTTCTGGCTGACTACCCCCCAGCCAGAACAGCTCAGATGATGGGGGCAAGCTTACCGAGGAGAAACAGGAAGTGAGAAATTCAGACAAAGAAAACATTAAGAAGGGAAATCAAAGGAAAATCTTAGTGAACCAACAATGTACTAGCTTAAAGGAACCCATTTGGAAAATAAAAAACAAACCTTTACAGCTCAAAACATATACATAAACTATACAAATTATTGTTAATAGGCGATATAGTAAATCAAGCTCCCTAAGCAAATACAATTGTCCCCAACACTGTAAAAATGGTTTTGGTCTTCTGAATTTTTATTTTTTATTTTTAATAAACCTCAATTTGAAGTGGATTATATGCAGCTACCACCTACACAATTACAATTTCACTAAACATATATATAACAAAACAGATACAAAAATACTATCAAAATATGTATTTTTCTAATTTTAGTAATATTGTTTCTGAACAATGCAATGCAATTCATGCATGCGTTGTAGATATTAAGATTGGTGGGCCAATTGAAGGCTATGGAAACAAGGCATGAAAAAAGGGTAGCCAGATGGCATCCAAAGCAAAATTATGATAAAGTTAGATATGGATAAAAATCTTTATGCAACACAGAATATTTCCCCATACCTAGCCACAAGTTACATTTTAAAGAAAAGGGAAGGATTTGTTTCATCACAATTTTTAAAGAAGTCAGTGTTGCAAGTAAGCATTTTCTTTTTAATGTCCTGTTTGCTATGACAATATTTCCCACAGCTGTTACACATTTGGAAAGACACTCGTCATAAATATAGGTTCATAAGGACATCGTAAACCATCTTTTTTTACATAAAGTTAAAAGCCCACAATGGCAGCCCACATATTTCTCTAATGACAAGTGTACTTTAAAAGACAACATTTTGAATATATTAAAAAAAACATACACTGTCATCAATAGGCTAGTATCCTCTATAATGACAGGACCCAACTATAGGAGAGCCGCTATTGTAAGAATGTCAACATAAAAAGAACAAGGCCTTTTTTCAGCCAGAACATGACAATTTATAGTTCTGCCACCTCTGCCAGTGGCCCTGTGATCACCACTGTTAACAGTAAACACAGAAGCCGGCCTTCTGTGTTACAAGTGACAGTTAGGCTTCTTTTACACTGAGGAGTTTCAGGTATTTGAACGCAAAATATAGCGCCTAAATACCGTCTGAAAATCTCCTGCCCTAAAGTCTCAATGTTAAAAGCCTGAGGGCTTTCACACTGGAGCGGTGCGCTAGCAGGACCGCTCCACAAGTCCTGCTAGCTGCATCTTTGTAGCGGTGAAGAAGCAGTGCATTTACCACTCCTCCGCTGCTCCTTCCCACTGAAAGCAATGGGGAACTGCGGTAATACTGTCGGCAGGCGGTAGTAACCCTTTTTCAGCCGATAGCAGGGGTTAAAACCACACCGCTAGTGGCCGATTACCACTATATCGTCAGCGCACCTCCCACCCCAGTTTGAAAGGGGCCTTAACCTTTACTGCCATCTCCCAAAAAAACCCCCCTGCCTTGTAAGGTGTGGACAAGGGAAGGACAGCTGCCGGGACACAGTGGGGGTTATTTACTAAAGGCAAACCCACTTTGCACTACAAGTGTACTTGAAAGTGCAGTCGCTGTAGATCTGAAGGGGACATGCAAGAAAAATAAAAAACAGCATTTTAGCTTGCACATGATTAAATGATAAAACTAGCAGAGCTTCCCCTCATTTCAGAGCTTCCCCTCAGATCTACAGCGACAGCACTTCCAAGTGCACTTGTAGTGCAAAGTAGATTTTCCTTTAGTAAATCAACCCCAGTGTGTTTATTGGCTGCAGGGAGTAGGCATCCAATGCCAAGGTACAGTCTTGTGCCCAGATGCCAATGCCTCTCCCTGGATGATCTTGCTGCTTCTACTAGCCAATCGGTAGAGGTGGCGCTGCACATAAGTGTGCACTGTGTGGGAAAATAAGACAAGGTGGCTGCTGAGAGTCATGTAATCCAATGAAGAAAGTAGGAGAAGAACGATTTACTCCTGAACCTGGCACTCCCTCTATATTACACACTCTCCTGAACCCTTTATTCCGTGCATAATGCACTCCTGAACACTGCATTCTGTGCACAGCATACACCTAAACCCTGCTCTATGCGCGTAAAGCACTTTATCTTTGAGAAGAAAAAAAAACGCAGGGGTTACAGATACACCAGGTTGCTCAAACTATAGAAACAGGTTGTGTAGTTGGTTAATTCCTGGCCTGTGCAGCCACCCCCTACTGCTATAACTCAGTCAATGGCAATAATCAGATTGCATTCAACAGAATAAACATGATCCCACGTTAAACTAAAGTAGCTTACCTTGTCCAGATCATACAGCACTCCCTGTATTGAGCAAACAAATAAAGAAGATGATTAAATAATTAGGGGGGGTCAGTTTAAAGATAATTACACCAGCATGTGGAAGGAATTTATTGCATGTGTATTAACGGGAAAACTGGCAAATTGTTTTATGCATTTTAATTGCAAGAAAGTGGAAGAGCTATTGTGTTCGATATTCAAACATCCCCACACTGTGAGGTCTCCTCCCGATAACACCAGGAAGTACTTGGATTTTGGCAACTTACCAGCCTTGAATTTCTCTTCATGTCTTTGAGCTGGGCAGTCAGCTTGTCTAGTTCAGTTTGATGAACTTCCAGGTACTCGCTACCAACAGAAATTAAACACCAAATAAGATTGAGTGATAGTGAAAACAAAGAATCTATAAACACATAAGTTATTAAGACCTATTTCCCAATTTTGAGGCAATTAACAGCAACAGGAGCCTCCCCTCCCCTGCTGAGCATTCTATTCTTTAATTAATCATCTTTTTTTATTGGCAGCCATACAATAGTAATTGATGAATCTCAGTAATATACTTTTAAGTAAACAATATTTGTTGGGGTCTGGAGGCTCGACCCGCATCTTACGTACCTTTGCTTCAATTCTAAGCTATGTAATCTACAGTTTACATTGTGCCATGTCTATAATGGGTTGATAATCAGAAATGTACCAGACTTTACTTGCAACTATACTTACTCAAGGCCATTTTTTAAGGCTCCATATATCTCTTCTACTCTCTCTGGTTGTGGTTCTTTAGAATTACTGCCATTTTTATGGCCCATGTTGTGCATTTTCTTCTGTTTAGCTTGAGGTTTTTTGGGGGCTGAAGAGTTTCCAAGAAAAGAGTTGCACCTATATAAAATAAAAAATGTTTAAAATCTTAGGAGAATAAAATCTTCTTTTCTAAAAACAAAAACAGATAATGAATTTCTACAGATTATTAACAGCAAGAAAGAATCCAATACTATCAAAAACAGTCAATGAGTTTAAAAAGGAGTTGTAAAAGCGGAAGTTTTTTACCTTCATTTTCAGTCGGGATCCACCCAGATGCCTGGATCTGCAGCTGGCTCAGTCTCTCAGTGAGCCTTTGAGAGCCTAAGCCAGCCACTCCCACCCTCCACAGCCTGGCACACCAGTGAGTGCAGGATGGGCAGAGCAGAGAGACAGTCACAGGCTCTCTGCTCACTAAAGGCTGAAAACTAAGCGATCAGCAGTCTTTGGTCTCTCAGTTTTCAGTCTTAGAAACGGCAGGGGACAGATGCAGAATCGATGCAAGGAGAGTACAATTCATTTTTCTGAAACCCATACCTTTTTTTTTAGAGCTTTCTATTAGAAGAAGCAAAATTTAACAATTTACCCATGTTATAGACTTTAGATGTAGTACACAAGCCCCAAAAAACGTAAATGGCTGAACAAACTAGCCAATACAGGCATGTTGCGTTTCTGTACAGTGCATCTCTGATTTGCCAGTCAAAGAACAAAAACTGACCATTATAACACAGATTATCTTCTGTCGGGTGTGTGCTCCATTTAAAACAAGGAAGAAAGGTGATTGGCAGGATCAACCAGATACTTCAGATGGAAAAATTAACATGAAAATGATAGAGTGATAAACACACATTAAGAAAAGAAAATGTGGTCTCTCAGCCGAGTGGTCTAAGATATGTGGGGTGGTTTCCCCTTCCCATCCTGCTCCCCCTTTTTCTCCGCCTCCTTATACTGTTCTGTTATTTGCACTTTGTATACTTGGGTTCGGTCTTTTTAGCCGTTATTTTTTTTCTCTCCAATTTTTCTATAGGCAAATAAAACAGTTTGGGAAATGTACAGGGTGATACCAAGTACCATCCCACAATGTACAATGGGGTAAACGGTTGCCAATGGTTCATTTGATAGCTGACCTAGCAGACATTTGTGTACTAGCGTAAATGGGATGAGCTATTGTAATTCTTGATCATGCTTGCTTTTTGTAATTGGTTCAATGCCCAATGTTCATTTCCTTGAATGCTAAATCAAGAATAAATATGAAAATATATATAATATCTCTATTTCCATATTAGTGTAACATACACTTTAAAGCTAAAGTTTAGCTACAAAAAAAAAAAAAATCCTATAGCTTTAGTCACTTCACTTACATGAAATTAAGTATGTCCCATGTTGTGCAAGCAGCTGGATCCTGAAGATATCATCCCTGCAAAAGATGCCCCGTCTTCTTCCTGGCTCTAAAATGTCCAGCATAGTTAAAGGGGTTGTAAAGGTTCATTTTTTATTTTCTAAATAGATTCCTGTAAGCTAGTGCATCGTTGGTTCACTTACTTTTTCCTTCCATTTCCCTTCTAAATGTTTTTTTCCCTTTGTCTGAATTTCTCAATACCTTTCCCTCCTCAGTAAGCTGTTCTGACTGACTTTCTACCGCTCGGATGATGGTGGAAAGCTTACTGAGGAGAAACAAGAAGTGAGAAATTCAGACAAAGAAAAAAAAACATTTAGAAGGGAAATTGAAGGAAAATAAAATAAAAAACAAACCTTTACAACCCCTTTAACAGCTTTGGGTCTTCAGGATAGCTTTAAAAATGGCCCGATGGGCACAATCCCCACTCTTTCTTTGAGATTTTTTTATTTTTTATTAATTACACTGCCTGTAGCATGATTCACTCTTCCAGTCACAGATCATGTTACAAGCAGCATAAGTAAGGAGGGGACGTGTCCCCATTTGCCTACCTGCTCTTCTGCCTGAAGACCCAAAGCGGTTAACCATTGCAGTGGCAGAAGTTCAGAGGTAGGAAGAGAACCGGCATCCCTGCAGTGGAGATTTTTCCAGGAGCCAACTGTTGCATAACGTGGGACATTCTTCCTTTCAATTAGGTGATGTGACTAAAGCTGTGGGAAATATTTTTCAGCCAACATTATCACTAAATCAACAGGTGAAATGTAAAAGTTGCTCGAATCTACAAAGGCTATACAGGAGCGAGAGCTAAAATGCTAAAAGGACATTAAAACTGGAATATTCTGAAGTGCAAATCCAAAATACAACTACAGAAAAATACAAAGACTGCATACAGTAGGTCTGAAGGAACAGGAAAGGTACGCATGCGGTACCATGCTATTGCTAGAGTTGGGCTTCATTACAATACAAAAATATGCAAAAGAAAGCATGTGGAAATGTGTAAGTCATATTAAAAAAAAAAAAAAAAAAAAAAAGGGGGGAAAGTATATTGTATTTCCAGTAAAAAGTTTAGTTTGAAGTGTTTTACGTTAAAATAATTCTTATGTGACTTTTACGTTTTAACAAATCGGTTTGTTATTGTGGTTTTATTAAATGTAGACATTTGTATATCAACTACTACAATAAGCCTGTCTAACAGCTGTTGAGATAAGATATCAGCCATACAGGGAGTGTATAGGTTTCAATGCTTCAGCTGACTTTTATTGTGAGGATCGATATTAAGATTTACTTTATAGTACTGCAAAACAGGAAGCAGCACCTGCATGTCATGAGCAAAAGATGGTTGCCCTCATGTACAAACGCAACTACAAGTCACACATGAACACATTTTAATAAGGTTACTTACAGTAATTTGGCTTTTTTTTTATAGAACACTATTTTTATAAGATTTTTCTACAGTGGAATGTAAAACAATTATTGAATACACTATATACATACCGTGTTTCCCCGAAAATAAGACACCGTCTTATATTTTTTTTTCCTCAAGAAATCACACTATGGCTTATTTTCGGGGGGTGTCTTATTTTTATTACAGAAAATAAAGGTTGCCTACCTGAACCACACTTGCGCTTCTTAGCATTTCCTCTGCCCACCTGTAGACTGAGATTATCGTATTCTGCACGCCATTTTTGGACCATTCGGATATCCAACTTCTTCTCTTTGCACTCATCTTGTCTGGCTGTACAGAAAAATAGGCCAGCAAAGCTGATGTGGAGCACAGTGGAGCTGGGGTGATCTCTTTGGGCTCAGTACGGTAGCAGCTTTTCCCCCTATCCCCTGGTGTTTGTGTGGGGTGAGAGAGGGGTTTGCTGGTCAGTGCTGGGGAGAAGCTTTACAGCTTTACGTTCTTCTCCTCACTTCAGCTCCAGTACAGTACCGTACGCCTATCACGCGTTGTTTCCCGCTCCGCGCCGTTACGCATACGACACGCCCATCACTACGTCTTATTTTCGGAGATTCGCCACGCCATCGCTACGTCTTATTTTCGGAGATTCGACACGCCATCGCTACGTCTTATTTTCGGAGGGGTGTCTTATATTTCGATCTTGTGTCGAAATCCCGCTACGGCTTATTTTCGGAGTACGTCTTATTTTCGGGGAAACACGGTATATAATTTCCCTTTACGATAAACACTGCAATAAATCAAATATGTGTTTACGGAAAATATACTTTAACTTTTCTATAATGGCCAGCTCCTCTAGTGTAGGGTGACCAGACATCCCCAGTTTCAGGGGAAAGTCCCCTGATTGAGGACACTGTCCCCAGACCAAGTCTGTCCCTGGTTTTGTCCCCAGATTGGATTTAATAGAGGGCAGGGGCAATTAAAAAAAAAAAAAAAATACAAAAAAATCGGTGCAGAATTAAAATAAAAAAAATTGAATTACACCCCCCGCTCCGCCGTGCCTACTAGCATAGGGGGGCTGTATTTTTCCCATTATCTGTGCCCCTCTCTGATGATCATGTGCTGTCGGAGAGGAGGGAAAGTTTCTTCAGTTTCGGGCGCATGCCCTTTCAGCTTCGCTCGCATGTTCTTCTGCCTTGGCTCAAATCCTGGCCAGCCGCCTGCCTATCTCCTTGCCTTCCCTCCGCTCCCCATCCAGTAGTAGCCGAGGCCCGAAGAGTCAAGCCCCGTACACACGGCCGAGGTTCTCGGCAGAAACCAGCCTGAACCTCGCTGGGAGCCGCATTCTGCCGAGAACCTCGGCCGTGTGTACGCTCTCTGTGAGCCCCGCCCGTCGGGAAAACCGTTGAGCAAATAGAGAACAGGTTCTCTATTTGATCGACGGTCCGTCGGGATGAATGGCTGGTTGCCTTTCCCGACGGGCGGGTCGCCGATTCTGGCGGCCGGCAGAGAACCTCGACGGGCGGAACGATGTGTTCTGCCCGTCGAGGTACTCTGCCGTGTGTACGGGGCCTAAAACTTGAGAGGCTGGGAGGCGGGCAGCAACGGGCATAGAGTCACTTATTGTTGCCATTACTGGTAAAGAAAAAATATGTCCCCGCATTTCATTTTAAAAATCTGGTCACCTTACTCTAGTGGCGGTAATGTGACCTTTCCCTGAAATACCTCAATCAGCAAAATACTTTATGGCCACTAAATTAAGCCGACTATCATAGGTTCTCCCTGATATTGGGTATGTCAAATTATTCGTCAGGCTTTGTGGTTCTCTTCATTTGTCCATTATCTACCTATGCTTATTGGTTTATTTAATACTCGAGACATTCGCACATTTTTTTTTTTTTTAAAACACTCCTAAAGGCTGGTAGACACAGGCCAAATATTAGCTTGTTTCTCTCGAAAATCGGCCCATGTGTCCGTCAGAAGTCAGGCTAATGACTGGCCTTTTTTTTGTGTGAAATTAACACATCACAGGGCATTCAAACAGGAAAATTTAGTATGCAAGTAGCTGCAATTATACTGTTGTAATGTGTACTCTTATACTGTTGTAATGTGTACTTCTATTGTTAACCAAAAAAGGAAGTAGATGTATGTATAAAAAAAATGCAGCAAATAGCTATAAAACCAGTGGAAAAAAAGGCGGTAGGTATCAAAACACAATATCAACCATGGCGCCAGGATACTAGCACGTACTACAGAGATATATAATCTAAAGTGCAACGCCATGCAAGGGTAACTGGGGCAAACATCAAGAAAAAAAACGCACACACGAAAAAGAAGATGAGGAATGAAAAATAAAAAAGGTGAGGAGAAAGACATGGAGTCCAGACAACCAGACCATTAGGCAAAGCCACAACTGGCCTCCTTCAAATTATAAGACTAAAATTGAGGATCCTAGCAAGCTGGGAGTTTGTCAGTGAGCGGGGTATTCCAAATAATCCCAGGAGTTCCCAAACCCAATTGTGTTTATCCAAGAAAATGGTACAAGAAGCTGTAAAGTATTCCATCCTCTTTACATCCCGGATTCTGGTATGAAGTGCCATTGGGGAAAGAGACTCTGTACTTTTTGCATTTGAGGGCAGCCAGACATCTAGTTGTCGTAAGGATATGCGTCAGTAACTTTTTTGGATGATTTACAAAATGTACGAGGAGGGAGCCCTAAATTCTCTTTGAGAGAGAGAGAAGGGAGTCCAGGACACAAAGAGGAACTGTGTAAAAGACGAGATAGCCTGCCAATAGGGAATAAGGAGTGGACAATTCCAGTATACAGTGGATATAGAAACGCTAAACACCCCTGTTGAAATGTCAGGTTTCGGTGATGTAAAAAAATAAGGCAAACATAAATAAATAAGTTCAGAACTTTTGTCCACCTTTAGGCTTCATTTCCACTGGCGTTTTTACAGCCACGTTTTTTACAGCTTAAAAACGCCTGTACATGTTTATTTTAGAAAAAAATAAAATAAATAATTTCTGGAGCTGGAGCTTTAAAAATGCCGCAGACGCGTTTTTGAGCGTTTGTGCGCTTTTTTGCACGTTTATGCGCGTTTTTGAGCGTTTAATGTCTGGCGTTTTTACAGCTCTATTGCTGGAGCTTCAGAACACACTGGTCCCGCGTTTTTTTTGCAGCTTAGCCATCTACAGCTCAAAAACGTCATGGTGGGCATGAGGCCATAGACTAACATGGACAGGCGTTTTTAAGCTGCAAAAAACGCTCAGAAAAGTGGCTGTAAAAAACGCCAGTAGAAATGAGGCCTAAATGTGATCTATAAACTGTAAAACTCAGTTGAACAAACAAACTGAAATTGGGGGGGGGGAATAAAACAAAAACGCAGTCTTTTTGGGTATGAGTCTATCAGCATGGCACATCTAGACTTGCCGATATTTGCCCACTCTGTCAGATTGTGAGGGCATCTCTTGTGTACAGCCCTCTTCAGATCACCTTTAGGTCTGGGCTCTGGCTGGGCCATTCCAAAACTTTAATCTTCTTCTAGTGAAGCCATTCCTTTGTTGATTTGGGTGTATGCTTTGGGTCATTGTCATGCTGAAAGATGAAGTTCCTATTATTCGGCTTTCTAGCAGAAGCCTGAAGGTTTTGTGCAAATATTGACTGGTATTTGGAACTGTTCATAATTCCCTCTTCCTTGACTAAGGCCCCTGGTTCCATCTGAAGAAAAAACTCCCCACAGCATGATGCTGCCACCAGCATGCTTCACAGTGGGTACAGTGTTTTTAGTGATGTGTAGTGTTTGTGCCAAACATATCTTTTGGAATTATGGCCAAAAAGTTCAACCATGGTATCGTTAAACCAAAACACATTTTCCCACAATGATTTTGGGAGACTTGGACGTTTTTCTTCATAAGAAAAGGGGGTTGTCTTGCCACTCTACCCCAAAGCCCAGACATATGAAGAATATTGGGAGATTGTTGTCACATGTGCCACAGAGCCAGTACTTTCTAGCTATCCCTGCAGCTCCTTTAATGTTGCTGTAGGCATCTTGGCAGCCTCTCATCAATTTTAGAGAGAAGTCCAGCAGTTCTTAGTAATGTCACTGTTGTGCCATATTTTCTCCACTTGATGAGGACTGTCTTCACTCTGTTCCATGGTATATCTAATGCTCTGGAAAAAACGTTTGCACCCTTCTGACCGATACCTTTCGGCAATAAGATCCCTCTGATGCTTTGGAAGCTCTCTGCGAATATGGCTTTTGCTGTAGGATACAACTAAGAAAATGTCAGGAAAGACCTACTAGCACAGCTTAACTTTATTTGGGGTTAATCAGAGGCACTTTAAAATGATGGCAGGTGTGTACCGACTCCTATTTAACATGAGTTTGAATGTGATTGCTTAATTCCGATTCCCAGTTATAAGAGGATGTGCAACCAGATTGAGTTTTTTTTATTTTTACTCCCCCTCCCCCATGAAAGATTTCAGTTTGTTTTTAAATAGTTGTACAGATAATAGGTCACAATAAAAGGTCTGAAATGATTAATCTTTGCCTCATTTCTTTACATCACAAAAACCTGACCTTTTTCACAGGGGTGTGTAGAATTTTTATATCCACTGTATATGCTGAAGAGTACCTCGTTTTGTCCGGCAGCACCAACAATGATTATCTGCAGCAGGGTAGATCAACCTAAGCAACATTGGAGTCAAATACTAATGGAAGAGGATTTTATACAGATTTTATTTTTATAGGAGCACATATGGAGCTTTTGGAAAACTGGGCCATATGACTTGCCAAGTTGGGAGAGGTCATTTCTCACCTAAGGTCGGCCATACATGGTTGGAATCCTTAAACGATTTGAACCATAAATGGGCAGGCTGAATACTCCAAGTTGATCGATCAATCAACTTGGGTACAACCAGCCTGCCAGATTCTCTTGCAAATATCGCTAGTGGCTGCTATAGCCGCTACCGATAATTACTGTCTTCCCCGCCTGGAGAAGACAATTTCTGAATCCCTTGTCAACACTGTCTTTGTCTGCAACCCGTGGTTGCAAGAAAGAAATTTGCACCATGTATGGCCTAATTCCGGGAACACACGATCAGAAATTCCGACAAGAAAATTTCTATGTGAGCTTTTGGTCGAAAATGCCGACCGTGTGTAGGCTCCATTGGACTTTTTCTGTTGGAATTTCCAACAGCAAAAATTTGACAGCTGGTTCTCAATTTTTTAGACTGGAAAAGTTCTTGTTGGAAATTCCGATTGTCTGTCTGCAATTCCGACACGCAAAAAAAACGCATGCTCGGAATCATTGAATTTTTCTCAGCTCGTAGCGTTGTACGTCACTGCGTTCTTGACGGTTGAAATTTTGGTTGACCGTGTGTATGCAACACAAGTTTGAGCCAACATTCCGTCGGAAAAAAAGCCACGGTTTTCTTGATGGAATTTCCGATTGTGTGTACACGACATAAGACCAATTTTCATTTGTGCATACACATATGCTTAAATGTAGGCGGAAGGGAGATAAGTAGGTTTGTCCCGATATCAGTACCAGTATCGGTATCGGGACAGATTCCGAGTATTTGCGGGAGTACTTGTACTCCCGCAAATAGCCCCGATACCCAAATAGAATACTTCGCACCCCCCTGCCGCCGCCGTATATACAAAGCCGCCGCAGAGAACATTACACGCACCTTTCGTTTTTCAATAGCGGTTTTCCCTATCGCGCGTCCTGTGTAAAGGACATCACGGCTGCTGTATGTGGGGGGGGGACATCACGGCTGCTGTATGTGGGGGGGGGGGGGGACATCACAGCTGCTGTATGTGGGGGGGGGGGGGGGGACATCACAGCTGCTGTATGTGGGGGGGGGGGGGGGGACATGACATCACAGCTGCTGTATGTGGGGGGGGGGGGGGACATCACAGCTGCTGTATGTGGGGGGGGGGGGGACATCACAGCTGCTGTATGTGGGGGGGGGGGGACATCACGGCTGCTGTATGTGGGGGGGGGGGACTGTGCTGTATGTGGGGGGGGGGGACATCACGGCTGCTGTATGTGGGGGGGGGGACATCACGGCTGCTGTATGTGGGGGGGGGGGGGGACATCACGGCTGCTGTATGTGGGGGGGGGGGACGGACATCACGGCTGCTGTATGTGGGGGGGGGGGGACGGACATCACGGCTGCTGTATGTGGGGGGGGGGGGGACGGACATCACGGCTGCTGTATGTGGGGGGGGGGGACGGACATCACGGCTGCTGTATGTGGGGGGGGGGACGGACATCACGGCTGCTGTATGTGGGGGGGGGGACGGACATCACGGCTGCTGTATGTGGGGGGGGGGGACGGACATCACGGCTGCTGTATGTGGGGGGGGACGGACATCACGGCTGCTGTATGTGGGGGGGACGGACATCACGGCTGCTGTATGTGGGGGGGGACGGACATCACGGCTGCTGTATGTGGGGGGGACGGACATCACGGCTGCTGTATGTGGGGGGGACGGACATCACGGCTGCTGTAGGTGGGGGGGACGGACATCACGGCTGCTGTAGGTGGGGGGACATGGGGGGGGGGGGACATCACGGCTGCTGTAGGTGGGGGGACATCACGGCTGCTGTAGGTGGGGGGACATCACGGCTGCTGTAGGTGGGGGGACATCACGGCTGCTGTAGGTGGGGGGACATCACGGCTGCTGTAGGTGGGGGGACATCACGGCTGCTGTAGGTGGGGGGACATCACGGCTGCTGTAGGTGGGGGGACATCACGGCTGCTGTAGGTGGGGGGACATCACGGCTGCTGTAGGTGGGGGGACATCACGGCTGCTGTAGGTGGGGGGACATCACGGCTGCTGTAGGTGGGGGGACATCACGGCTGCTGTAGGTGGGGGGACATCACGGCTGCTGTAGGTGGGGGGACATCACGGCTGCTGTAGGTGGGGGGACATCACGGCTGCTGTAGGTGGGGGGACATCACGGCTGCTGTAGGTGGGGGGACATCACGGCTGCTGTAGGTGGGGGGACATCACGGCTGCTGTAGGTGGGGGGACATCACGGCTGCTGTAGGTGGGGGGACATCACGGCTGCTGTAGGTGGGGGGGACATCACGGCTGCTGTAGGTGGGGGGACATCACGGCTGCTGTAGGTGGGGGGACATCACGGCTGCAATAGGTGGGGGGACATCACGGCTGCAATAGGTGGGGGGACATCACGGCTGCAATAGGTGGGGGGACATCACGGCTGCAATAGGTGGGGGGACATCACGGCTGCAATAGGTGGGGGGACATCACGGCTGCAATAGGTGGGGGGACATCACGGCTGCAATAGGTGGGGGGGGACATCACGGCTGCAATAGGTGGGGGGACATCACGGCTGCAATATGTGGGGGACGGGGACATGGCTGCAATATGTGGGGGACGGGGACATGGCTGCAATATGTGGGGGACGGGGACATGGCTGCAATATGTGGGGGACGGGGACATGGCTGCAATATGTGGGGGGACGGGGACATGGCTGCAATATGTGGGGGACGGGACATGGCTGCAATATGTGGGGGACGGGACATGGCTGCAATATGTGGGGGACGGGGGACATGGCTGCAATATGTGGGGGACGGGACATGGCTGCAATATGTGGGGGACGGGACATGGCTGCAATATGTGGGGGACGGGACATGGCTGCAATATGTGGGGGACGGGACATGGCTGCAATATGTGGGGGACGGGACATGGCTGCAATATGTAGGGGGGGGACATGGCTGCAATATGTAGGGGGGGGACATGGCTGCAATATGTGGGGGGGGGGGACATGGCTGCAATATGGGGGGGGGGGGACATGGCTACAATATGTGAGGGGGGGGGGACATGGCTACAATATGTGGGAGGACATGGCTGCAATATGTGGGAGGACATGGCTGCAATATGTGGGAGGACATGGCTGCAATATGTGGGAGGACATGGCTGCAATATGTGGGAGGACATGGCTGCAATATGTGGGAGGACATGGCTGCAATATGTGGGAGGACATGGCTGCAATATGTGGGAGGACATGGCTGCAATATGTGGGAGGACATGGCTGCAATATGTGGGAGGACATGGCTGCAATATGTGGGAGGACATGGCTGCAATATGTGGGAGGACATGGCTGCAATATGTGGGAGGACATGGCTGCAATATGTGGGAGGACATGGCTGGCTTTGGGGACACATTTAAAAAAGTATCGGTATTCGGCATCGGCGACTACTTGAAAAAAAGTATCGGTACTTGTACTCGGTCCTAAAAAAGTGGTATCGGGACAACCCTAGAGATAAGTATCCTATATATCTGGGAAATCAGCCCTTCAGAGGATGGTCCCGCTAGACAGGTGCTTTCAAAGGCTGTCAATTTAGTAAAATGTAGAGTGCTAGTAAGAGACTGAGCAGAATGATGGATCTGAAGAGAGAAAAGAAAAAGGCCTATCTGGGGAGATCAAAATACTCGAGAAGGGCCTAAAAAAGATTGGAGCGTTCTATTTCTAGCATTCACCACTTGACCAAACAGAATAGGGCTCCATCTTTCCAGTAATGAGACATCTGCACGTTTAAGCTTGACCGCCTGTATCGAACAGCATGCTAGAAAGCCAGTGTCTGATCAGCAGTTGCAGCCAATGGCTTTGAGCGCTGATCACTGTTTTGGCGGGGGGGGGGGGGGGGGCTCAGTTATTAGAACACAATAGCTCATTGAGGAAGATTGCTTTACCAACATTGCTTGTGTTAGTACAGCTGTCTGTCAGTTTTTCTTTTCATTCAGCTCACATAAAAAAAAAATGCTAAAAGTGTAAGTAGATTAAGATATTAGGATTAGGACAATAAGATAAATACAGCCTCAGCCTGTAATGGGACAATGACAGCACAGTACTATATAGATGTGGTCATTGCTGTACTCTACACCAGCCAGATCTTTGTTGCTTCGTACAGTGCATATGATCGAGTAGAGTGTCCATTCCTTTCCAAGTCAACTCTGCAGAAGATTATACTGTAGAAGGTCAATATAAAAACAAATTCAAGGTCTATGAAGATGAATTTCAATGACTTAATACAGGGGCCACATTTTTTTATCCACGTGCAGCTCAGCTTTAAAGCAACAAAATAGGACTACTTCCTGATGATAAACCAGTAGCAAACTACGTATGTAAGCAGTGTATGGCAGGTAACCTTCATAGAACACTAATCCAGAGAAATATCTAATACTAGGCTAAATAAATCACCAAATGCCCTTCCTCAATAGCCTTGCTAGATAATAAAGCGTGATTATCATTTTTTAAGAGATAAAATAGAAGGACGTAAGCCACATGCATCATGAGAGTGGATATTCTGCCTGGAGCACAAGCACATTAGAATTACTTACCGAGATCTTCTTTCCGGGATGCCACTAAATCCAGCAAATGACTGACTTCTGAGAATCCCATTAGGTCCTCCTGGAGGAAATGTCTGAGAGCCCACAGACATGATATCAGGGCTTCTGAAAGATAACTCTGCAAGACAAACCAGAAGGGGGGTTTTTAGTGCAGGCCTTTGTGTAAAGAGAACACAATGAAATGCTTTTTGTGTTAATCACAGTTGATAAGTGAAGCCTGAACAACACAGATTGGAAAAGGCACTGATGGGCTTCCACCTTGGGGAATAATTGTACAATGGAGATAACCTGTTTTATGGTTTTCCTCAATGCCAGTCATTCTTGCCATGCAGTACAACTTTTCTATGTATTTCACATAGCTGAATGCTAAAGAAAATGCACATTTTCATATCCGTTAAGGGCATTTTTTTTTCAATAGAATGATATGAAACCACAAGTACCAAAAACACACAACACTGCATGTTCACCTAATAACCATGAATTGTGGTCAGTAGTAGCGCAGTTGACAAAACTAGAGAAAACAAATCAACTGACGTTTATTTGGATAAAGCACTATCAACATTTACCATTTCTCTTTTAGGCTCCATTCACACTAGTGTGACTTGTCATGTGACTTTAAACAAAGTCGCATAACAAGTCGCAGCCCATTGGTTTTAATGGCATCCATTCCAATCTTTGCAACGTAGTCATTGGGACTTTGAAAGGGTTCCTGCACTAAAGTCGCACTAGTGAGCCTAAATGAAATGCTTACCAGTTTCACCCTTTTCATTCTTTATTGCTGTTGATCTCCTACTTGTAGAAGCAGAACTTCAGGTTTTAGTACATTTTAAAAGGTTAATTTGGACCAAACTGGTGCAAACTACTTACCGTACTTCACTAGCAAAGCAGTGGCGGTGTGCGCTGTATGAAACTGTATGCAGCCTCCACTACCTACATTATACCGTCCTATGTTCCAGCAGCAAGACCAGAATCTCCATTTTCTTTGCCATGGCTCACTAATACATAGGAATGTAGGGGAATGGTTTTCACCTAAATGACTAAACACTACAGGAATGTGTGCCATCTTCCTTAAAGTGTTGCTAAACCCATAACAGTAAAATCCGTCTATATATGCAGTAAAACATGCTCATTATATTCACTGTGTCTAAGGAACCTAGGGGGTTAATCCTGCGAATTGTGTAAAAAGGCTGTTTGGTCCAGTCTTCTCTGATCTTCCCCTTCTTCCTTTTACTGTCCCTGTCTGCCGATTGTACAGAGCCTTGGAGACACTCTGCACATGCTCAGTTTGCCGTGTATTGCTAGAGAGTTTTTTTTTTTTTTGGGAAGGTGCATGGGATGAGTGCAGGGCCAATCAGCACTGTCCAGACAGAAGTTCTGGAGTCATGCAGCCTCATAGGACAGTCAAAGGAGATTGAAAACTTTTCCTACAAGCTTTAACCAGTGCTTGGCCAGATAATGATAGAAGTCACAAGGCTGCTACATACTGCCAATGAGAAAAGGCATTAAGCAGTTTAGATTTACTAAAATATTTGCATTTCAATGTACTGTGGGAGATCAGATATAGTGAATACAGGGTCCTAGGTTTAGAAACACTTTAAAGAGCATCTTTGCCCTGTATTAAAAGTGAAAAGTCAGCAGATATAAACCCTGTAGCTGCCGATTAAAAAAAATAAAATTGTAGGGGGGGGGGGGGGGGGGGGCGAGAGAACCTCTGGAAGATCACTGTGGCAATCGTCTGGTTTGATCATCTCAATCTGTTGGAAATAGGTGGGACTCCTTGGAGGAAGGAATCTATAAGCTAAAACGTTTTGTTAAAAGTTTCCAATTACATTTATCTCCATCTGTCGTTACGTAATCAAGGTTACCGTATATACTCGAGTATAAGCCGACCTGAATATAAGCCAAGGCACCTAATTTAAAAAAGTAAACTGGGAAAACATATTGACTCGAGTATAAGCCTAGGGTGTCCATCTGCATGCCTCACTGTGCCCATGCCTAGACTGACGTTTAACATGGGAGTCTATGGAAAGGGTGCCCAGCTTTGAAAAATCAGTGCTCCCCAGCCGTAGGTCCCCCAGACAACAAACTTTGCACACTTATAGAAAAGCAATGGGCCTACATTTGTGCCTAATTCCTGGATCAGGGGACCCAAGACTGGCCGGTACCAGGTCCCCAAATTCACCAGAGAAATGACTGTTTAACATGGGAGTCTATTTGCATACAGAAGATCGGAATTTCCGACAAGAACCTTTCCCGTCGGAAAATTTGCGAACCAGCTCTCAAATATTTATTGGGGAAAATTCCGACAGAAAAATTCAGTTGGAGCCTACACACGGTCAGGATTTCCGACCAAAAGCTCACATCGGACATTTCATGTCGGAATTTCCGATCCCACAAATACATATAGATCCTGCCAGTGAAGTCCACCTAATGCAGCTTCCTGCGATAGTGTTGCAATGATGATACACTGCTCCTGAATACAGAACAGCTGCCACTCATGTAGGCTGTGTCTGAGTTGTTGCAGGGGATATGGCTATTAGCATCATTTACTGATTCACAGACCTATATAGCTGGTCAATCTGGCCATATCTTATCTAATCCTGTCCACTGCTTTCAGGAAGGACAACCTTTGCTGTTAAAGCATTCCCACTGTGAGCTGCAGTGTCTGGGAGGGGGGGGGGGGTGTCAGACAAATAAAAAGGAATGTTTGGCTCTGTCCAAAGTAAAGACGTTTTTAATTATTTTTTTTTAAACAGAAAATACGTTTTTTCTTTTAGGTGATTGGGATTGCCCATACTTTAATGTCTACCTTATGCGCAAGCTAGTGAACATTATTAGACGGATCACCAAATTCTAAGTGTTCCCAATGTTACATAAACAGAATGATAATCATGCAGGAAAACACATAAGCTTTTATAGAGGCAATAAAAATAAACATGAGGTTTGAAGTCAGCAGGCTGGAGAGCAGGCACGTAATACATGTTGTGCTATTTGTGGAAATCAGCAGGATTCTTGTATATACAGCTCGCTTCCCACCCTCCTCTCAATCATGCTCACATTTTTTATTTCTTCATCAGATCATTTCCCAATTTAGAAGGAACACAAGAAAGTCTCACAAGGGCCATCTCGGCTTCACCCCCTCTTTATTTAATGCAAAGCAGATAAAAAATAAATTTAAAAAAAAGTCAAAATCCATCTGGCCAATAACCATTTCACTTGCTATCTGCAATCTTATTTCAAGGCAATCATTTCTCATCATTCAATCATTATGGGTACCACATGAATTTGTTACATCGCCTTCACAACAGTGTTCATTTCGACATACAAATTTAAATTTAAGCTTGGGTTCACACTGCTGCAACAAAGTCATATTGCCTTGCCCGTGACTTCTTTCCGACTCGGATGCCATTTAGGAGCCTGTACAAGGGATGAAATTGCACCCAAATCAGACCAAAGTAGTGCAGGATCCTTTTCTAAAGTCGAAAGTGACTTGAATAGGATCAGTTAAGACGGCTCTCGTAGAAAAGCCTTGCATTTGGCATGTCACGTGACTTGGAGTCTCACAAGTTGGATCCCCTGTTACAGAAGTCTAAACTTGGTCTCAGTCAGTCTTTTGACTAAAATGCAATTTTAGTTTTAGTCGTATCTGAACTGTTTTAGTCGTATTTTAGTCAACTAAAATAGAATGGGTTTAGTTAAATTGTAATGCATATTTCTAGAATTTTCAAACTCATTATATATTCCTGGAGTAAAAAAAATTAACATGTTGTTATTTTGTATTAAGGTTTGACCATGTACTACAGACACAGATTTAGCCATTGTGATATATAACCAGTGTTAATTTTGATGTCAAATCTCGATTAAGTCAGTCTTTTGAAGAAAATGTAATTTTAGTGTGTCGTATTCTAGTCATCCATAATTGTTTTAGTTGTATTTTAGTCATCTGAACTATTCTAAAATAGTTTTAAATTTAGATGACAAAAATAAGATTGCTTCACAAGTTTAGGAGTGACTTTAAGAGCCAGTTCACACTGGGGCGACTCGTCAGCCGCCTGACGAGTCGTGTCCCATTCAATGCAATGGAACCGTTCTAATAGGAGCGACACAAGTCGCCCTGACTTAGAAAAAGTTTTCTGCATGGCTTCAGGGGCGGCTCGGGGCCACCTGCATTAACTTCTATACAGAAGTCGTCGCCCCCGAAGTCGTGCCACGGGAGTGTGAACCGGCTCTACCTCAGTATTACTTTGTTACAAACACGCAGTAAAAATACTTGTCCCTATAAAATATTTTTGCGCGATTTAAAAAAATAAACATACAAATCTTTATAGATTGACAGGAAGGAGAGTAAATACATTTTGCAAATCAGATATTTTTGAGGACTATACAAAATAAATCTCTTATGTAACTGTCTGTAACAGAAGGGTCTCTATCTGTATCAAAAGCACCCCAAACAAAATGTGACTGAAAACGCATTAGGATTCCAAGTCCCAGGGAAGGTGGAGCGTCATGTACATAACCTACATCCACCCTGTCCTTGCATACTAAACAAACCCATTATTGGCACAAAAAAAAGCTGTAAAAAAATAAAATAAAAAAATCAGGCAAGAAAAAAAAAAAAAAAAAGTTAGGAAAACCATTTGCCAAATAGTGTATATACCTCTCTGCCTATGACCAGAATAATAAACATTGTGGTAAAGGCCCCATCTATAGATTAAGTTCCCAATAGGAAGCTGTAGAACTGAAAAATATTACATTTTTCCCAATAAGCAATACAATATATTTTATTGATCCCTTCATCTTTATGACCACTGCCCATTCTCCATGATCTTGTTCACCCTAGCAAACCAATCCCTCAATGGAGGCACTCCTATAGTCATTCAAAACAAATGTATAGGGCACTTATCTGCATTAAAGGAGTTAGAACGCTAGAGTCTTTTTATACCACTTAATAGAGGTAGGCGTCATATGAAATAAAAAAAAGTTAGTGTCCAGAAAAAGGTGGTGTTAAGTCATAACTTGTGTATTGCTTCTCAAATGGACTTGCTTATTGGATATTCCCACCACATAGGCAGAAACGCATCTTTAGCTCCATAGCCTCTCCAATACCATTGGGATACATTGAAGCCAATAGAGTTGGTACCCTGTATCACATGCCAATTTTTTTTGCATGCAGCTGAGGGGTAAAAATTATCAAAAATGATTGCCGGCAAGCCACACTGGAAACTCGGTCTTATTTTCATTGTTTGCTGCTGAATCAAGCCTGTGTTTAAAATCACATCGGAAGATCATCCAGCATGAACTTTAAACATACTGAATGTATGCAGGATTCAAGAAATAATTTTTAGGTTGCGATGAGATGACCAAAAACCTTATTGTAAAAGAAGGACAGTCATACTACAAAAGGCCACATATAAAAAGAGGGAAATAACATGGTGTAGAGAACGGTTATAATTTTTTTCTAATGAGAACGTTATATTGAATATTTTGTGGCTTCGGACTAACATTATGCCCATGTATGACTGGTACATAATATAAATACATACATGGAAGTAATTAGCAGAACTTGTTTGATGGTAGGCTGGACTGCCTAAGGCAGCTTTTCTCAACCTTTTTACCCTGGAGGAACCCTTGAAAAAAATTTTTCAGGCTCTTGGGGAACTCCTGTTAAAAAAAAAAGAAAAGAACTCTGTATACAGCTCATGATACATTAGCATGATTACCACATCAAAGAAAGTTTTAAATGAAAGAATAAGTAATGTAGTGAAGTTAATGTCCAGTTTAGAATTACCCCCTTGCATTGGTAATCAGTAAAGTTGGGAGATCAACCCACCATTGCTCAAAGCTCAAGGAACCCTTAGCAACTTTACGAGGAAGCCTAGTGTTCCATGGAACCCTGGTTGAGAAACACTGGCCTAAAAAGTGTTCATAGTCGGCTTTCAGCACTGCAGAAATAGCCCACTGATCTATAGCCAGTCATAGATTCAGGCACCAGGCAAAGGGCAACTAATGTTTATTGGTATATTATAGATTTATCCCCAGTGTCACCTCATATAAGAAAAAATATCTGGATTAGTTAAAATCCAGATCCAAGTAATAGGCACCTTTTCTTCTCCAAATATGAAGAGAAAAGTGGCATATCAAGTGAAACATCGAAGAAAAGGTTAATTAATAAATAGAGTCAATGTACCATCCAGAACTCTAAGGAAAATGGTTTCTTTTCTTTCACATAATAAATGTTCTTTTTGAGCCTTGTTTGTCTTAATGATTGCTTTTTTTCCCCTCTATGAAATTTTGCGTGCCAAATGAAAATGTTTCCATGGCAGCAACTGCTACACCATATTAATCAGACTCTGCAAGAGCCAACTCCATTTATATTCAGATTAAAACAGTAAAGCCAAGTAGATTAAAAAGTCGTGATACAAGGTAAACCAACAAAAATTAGTTGTGTAACATATTTTAAGTTAAAAATAAAAAATAAATTGAATTAGCAGACTATTTGTTAAGGTAATGTCTGTGGGTTTGCCAACACAAGTGTTTCAAACTGCTGACTAATGTTTACCCAGGCTGGAATTTTGTTGTCTTTAATTAACAAGCAAGGTACTCCTGTCAGTAGACTGTATGGAGAAGTGGGGTCAGCGTGGAGGAGTCCTGAATTCTCTAACTACATCTCAAGGTTAATGGGATCTGAACAACCTGATCATAAGGGAAGGAATGCAGACCAAGATCAAGAGCAGGAGATAGATGAGGAGCAGACCATAATCCTGGCCAAATACAGACACTGTAGTAGCAAATATCTTGTTATAGACTTTCACTGTCTGTACATGGTTTAAGATCTCTGCAGAACATTTATGTTTTTAGTTCACTTAATTAGAGGTCGACCGATATGGGTTTTTCTCTGGCCGATGCCGATATTTAGAAATCGCGGCGGCCGTTGGCCAATATAAAATGCAGATTTTTTTGGACAGATATGTTAGGTCGATTTTTTAATCTCTCCCCCCCCCCCCCCCCTTCATCTCATAAAATCTAACAGTTAGACCCCTTTCACACTGGGGCATTTTTCAGGTGCTTTTGGGCTAAAAATAGCACCTATAAAGTGGCTGCAAAAATGGCTCCCCTGCAGTCTGTGTGAAAGCCCAAGTGCTTTCACACTGAGGCGGTGCGCTGGCAGGATGTTAAAAAAAAAAAAGGAGCAGTGTATACCACTCCTCCACCACTCCTGCCCATTGAAATGAATGGGCACTGCTGCCGAAGAGCCTGCAAAGCGCATCTGCAGTGGCGCTACACAAGAGCATTTAACCCCTTCGTCGGCCCGCTAGCTGGGATATAAGTGCCCCACTAGCAGCTAAATTCCGCTGAAAAAAAATTAAGTCAGCAGCTACAAATACTGTAGCTGTTGGCTTTTAATATATGGACACTTAACTGTCCTGGTCGCATGCGATGTCGGCACCTGAAGTCGATCTCTCCCTCGGGTGCTGCTGCCGCCATCTTTGGTAATTGAATCAGGAAGTGATGGGCTAACTTTCCTTTTTTTTTCGTTAAAGTGTATTTTTTCCCCAAAAAATTTGTTGAAAGACCGCTGTGCGAATACCGTGTGACATAAAATATTGCAACAATCGCTATTTTATTTCCTAGGGTCTCTGCTAAAAAAATATATATAATGTTTGGGGGTTTTAAGTAATTTTCTAGTAGAAAATACAGGATTTTTACTTGTAAGCACCAAGTGTCAAAAAAGATTTAGTCCCCAGGAGGGAGAAGTAAACTTCTCAGGCAACTTGCATTGACTTCCATTACAGAAGCTTTTTAGCAAGTTGCGCTGAGTTTTAATCACGGCGAAATATCGGCTTTCTTTCCCAGCAAAATCGGCTGATGCCGTTTGATTAAAAAACACCAAATATCAACCTCTACACTTAATATTGTATGCATGGACAAAGCAAGAATAATTCTAACTGCAAATTTTGGGAAAGTGGAATCAGCCACTTTCCCAATCAGAAAGTTCTATTTGCCCATCAATTCTTCTTTGAAGATTATAGGAGCAGAGATCACCTAATGCATAGGAATGGTGAATACTGATTGTTTATTTCTAAATGGCCAGATCACTCTTGTGTATAAGCAGTTTTAGGGAATAAACTTTTTTAGGCCTAATAAGCACAATAATGAAAAAATAATAATTTGGGATGGAAACTTCACTTTAAAGGGTCACTAAAGGAATTTTTTTTTTTAGCTAAATAGCTTCCCTTACCTTACTGCAGTACTGGTTTCATGTCCTTATTGTTTGTTTTTGCTTTGAAGTTGCTGTTAACCTGCTCTGTTCTCCACACTTCCTGCTTGTCTGTTTCCTTATAAGCACCATACTGGGAGCTTTCTCACGATGGTTTAAGCTGTCATTACTGTGTGTCTAAAACTTCCCAGAACCAATCAGATTCATTTTAAAAACAAAACACTGCCCTGGATTTGTTTGTTTTTGTTCTGTGTTTCTATTTCTACTTTGCAGAAACATGAAGCCAGTTCAAAAAAGTGAAACAAGCCTGCATGCACATTAAAAATAGATAAAAATCAATCATATAATCATTTTGAAAAGGAATCGGTTAACTTTTATGTCTCTATACCCTGTAAACATTCATTTCAGCAAAAAAATTGTTTTCCTTTAGTGACCCTTTAATGTGTGCTGCAGTTTCCAGGCTTTTTGAATAGAGCCTACCCACCGGTAGTATAAATCTGGGAGAAGGCTGGGCGCAAGGCTTTTTTTTTATCAGCTAGCACTATCAGGACATGCTGAGACTTCTCTGAAGGGGACTGCTGCATTTTACAGTCCATCGGAGGATCTGGAGATCAAACCAGCAAACAGAGGACTACCTTGTGGAGGAAAGCCTGGGCAGCCAGCTAGTCATAGTTAGGTCTAGGATATGGACACTGTTCACGTTAAACTATTTTGCTGGAAACAAAGTAACGTTGCAGCAACTGTTCCAAGTTGGGTCTGAAGTTATTTAAAGGGAAAAGCGAGGGAAGAGGCGCCTCTAAGTGTAGATGTTTTAAAAAAACAAACAATTTAAACAGACAGGTTAGTACAGGCAACTCACATTTGTCACATTTGCAACTCACATTTGTCAGCTTGACAAAGGAGCGCGACTGCCACAACATACGCAGTAGGCCCGCTGGGAAACGTGTCCAATGCCAGTCACGTCACTGCCCCTCGACTGCTGTGATCTCCTACAATCTGAGCCTTTCTCTGAAGCTCCCCCACCGGCTATTGCCACCTCTCAGCGGTGACAAATGCTTTTATGCAGCACATCGCCCCAGCAGGCAAAGGAGCAGATAGACTGACCTGATGACTTCTGCCTATGGATTTTGTACAATGCCTACTTTTGCATCACCAAATGTCAGTTGCCTGCACTTACCTGTCTATTAACCACTTGACCACTGGGCACTAAAACCCCCTTAATAACCAGACCAATTTTCAAGCGTTCGGTGCTCTCACAATTTGAATGACAATTACTCAGTCATACAACATTGTACCTAAATTAAATTTTTGTCCTATTTCACACAAACAGAGCTTTCTTTTGGTGGTATTTAATCGCTGTTGGGTTTTTAATGTTTTGCGCTATAAGAGAAAAAAGACTGAAAATTCTGTAAAAAAATGAATTTTTGTTTCTGTTATAAAATTGAGCAAATTCGTATTTTTTCTTCATACATTTTGGCCAAAATTTATACTGCTACATATCTTTGGTAAAAAGTACAAATTGGTGGATATTATTTGGCCTTTGTGAAAGTTATAGCGTCCACAAGCTATGGTGCCAATATCTGAAAATCAATCACAGCTGAAGTACTGACGGCCTATCTAATTTCTTGAGAGCCTAACATGCCAGAAAAGTACAAATACCCCCCAAATTACCCATTTTTGGAAAGAAGACATTCCAAGGTATTTAGAAAGAGGCATGCTGAGTTTTTTGAAGTTGTCATTTTTTCCCACAGTTCTTTGCAAATCATGATTTTTTTTCCCCACAAAATATTCATATTAGCAGTTTTTTTTCTCACACACAGCATATGCATACCACAAATTACACCCCAAAACACATTCTGCTATTCCTCCCGAGTATGGCGATACCACATGTGTGAGACTTTTACACAGCGTGGCCACATACAGAGGCCCAACATGCAGAGAGCACCATCAGGCGTTCTGGAGCACCCAGGCCAATTCTGACATTTCTCTTTAAAAATCATAATTTATTTGCTGGAAAAATTACATAGAACCCCAAAACATTATATATGCTTTTTTTTAGCAAAGACATTAGAGAATACAATGGCGGTCGTTGCAACCTTTTATCTCGCACTGTATTTGCGTAGCAATTTTTCTAACGTGTTTTAAAAAAAAAAAAAAATGTTTTGTGCTTAAAAAAAAATAAAAAATCAGTAAAGTTAAGCCCAATGTTTTTGCATAATGTGAAAGATGAAGTTACGCCGAGTCAATAGATACCCAACATGTCACCCTTTAAAATTGCACACGCTCATGGAGTCAAACTTCGCTACCTTAAAATCCCCATAGGAGACAATTTAAATATTTTTACTGGTTATATGTTTTTAGTTACAGAGGAGGTCTAGGGCCAAAATTATTGCTCTCGCTCGAACATTCGCAGCGATACCTCACATGTGTGGCTTGAACACCGTTTTCATATGTGGGCGGGACAGCACACGGGGACAGGAGCGCTTTAAAAAAATAAATGAGAGAGATATATATATATATATATATATATCATTGTTTATTTTAGTTTGACACGTTTTTCCACAAAAAAAAAATTATCACTTTTATTCCTATTACAAGGAATGTAAACATCCCTTGTAATAGGAATATGGCATGACAGGTCCTCCTTACAATAAGACCCCCACATCTCACCTCTAGGCTGGGAAGCCTAAAAAACAAAAAAAAAAAAATCCTGGCTTCGATCGTAGCGTTGAGTCGGTAGAAGCAGGAGGGGGGGTGTATTGCGGGGTATTGCAGAGTATTGTGGGGGATTGCAGAGTATTGGGCACAGTATGGAGCAGAGTATTGGGCAGAGGGATAGCTGAGCAGGGATGGATGGATGGATCTGTGACTACCTTTGTCACAGATCCTGCCCACAGCACTGCTGCTACCTCTGCTCTCTCCCCGCTCCTCTCACACTGTACCGTTCAGTACAGGGGAGGAACCGGCGTCATCACATGATTGTTCAGTCATTGGAAATGTTGTTTTATTTTGCAGAAATACAGAACACACAAAAATATAAACAAAAATACGGTACAGGATACAATGATGTACAGTGCCCAAAAAGTAAAATGTATACAGTACAGTAGACCGTAACATTTTAGTCATCAAATCCTTCAATGGGCAATAGTGCTTCCGGGTCATCAGTATCATCATTGGAGTTACCAGCAGGGTCATCAGTATCATCATTGGAGTTACCAGCAGGGTCATCAGTAGGGTTGTCCCGATACCACTTTTTTAGGACCGAGTACAATTAACGATACTTTTTTTCAAGTAGTCGCCGATACAGAATACCAATACTTTTTTTAAATGTGTCCCCAAATGCAGTCATGTCCCCCACAAATGCAGCCATGTCCCTCCAGCCATGTCCCCCACATATGCAGCCATGTCCCTCCAGCCATGTCCCCCACATATGCAGCCATGTCCCCCACATATGCAGCCATGTCCCTCCAGCCATGTCCCCCACATATGCAGCCATGTCCCTCCAGCCATGTCCCCCACATATGCAGCCATGTCCCTCCAGCCATGTCCCCCACATATGCAGCCATGTCCCCCACATATGCAGCCATGTCCCCCACATATGCAGCCATGTCCCCCACATATGCAGCCATGTCCCCCACATATGCAGCCATGTCCCTCCAGCCATGTCCCTCCAGCCATGTCCCTCCAGCCATGTCCCTCCAGCCATGTCCCTCCAGCCATGTCCCTCCAGTATTCTATTTAGGTATCGGGGGTATTTGCGGGAGTACAAGTACTCCCGCAAATACTCAGTATCGGTCCCGATACCGGTATCGGGACAACCCTAGTCATCAGTATCATCATTGGAGTTACCAGCAGGGTCATCAGCATCATCATTGGAGTTACCAGCAGGGTCATCAGCATCATCATTGGAGTTACCGCAGGGTCATCAGCATCATCATTGGAGTTACCAGCAGGGTCATCAGGAGTTGTAGATGAGGAAAATACTAGAAAACAATAGAACTGGTAGGGGTAGTAGCTTACAAGCAGAATTCTGTTTTGTAATCTTTTTTCTTCATAATTTTCACGATCACATCGCATAAGTTCCTTCACCTGCCGTTCCACTTTAAAGAACATTTCAACATTTGGGTCCATACTCTCCAATTATAATAAAGCTGCATTCACTTTTGAGAACATGCCAGCTAACCCCCTGACTGTGAACTTCTTGTTTACTTCTTCCATGGTTTCCCCCTTTTCTTTCTCTTCCTGTTCTAAGTGCTGCTGTGCTTCCAACTATTAAACCTTTATTATTTAGCTCTCCCTCAACAAATTCCACTAATTCCAAGCTGATGCAATGTTTTTATGCAGTGTAAAATGTTGTAAGCTTTCCAAAAATCACGAAGGGCAACTTTGTCATTTTCAGTTGCTGCTACAGCTTTGGAAAAGGTGTTGTGCAAATAGTAGGCATTGAATGTTGCTATTGCACCCTGATCCATGGGTTGTAGGATAACAGTTGTGTTTTAGGCAGATACACTACCTTTATGTTTGGATGTAGGTCATCAAGATGCTGGGGGTGGCCTGGAGCATTATCAAGCAGGAGGATCATTTTAAAGGGAACACTCTTTTGTCGACAATAATGCTTGACTGAGGGTATGAAACAGTACTTGAACCCAGAAACATTTCCTCCCAACAACTTGACCCGGTCTATAAAAGCCTTAAAACTGGGAATTGTTTCATCTTCTGTGTGTATGCAAGACCTTTCGGGATTTTTTTTCCAATGACGTCTAGTTTCATCCATATATTTGCTCTGGACACTCAGTAGCCACCTATTTTGATGATTTTATCAAAACTTTGACACAAATTTCTCAGCTGCTTCCACATCTGCACTTGCAGCCTCCCCACTGATACTCTGATTATGGAGGTTGAATCTTCAACGAAACCTTTCAAACCATCCATGGCTTGCTGTAAAATTTTTAGTCCAATCTTCTCCTTTGTTCACTTTCAACTACTCAAAAATACTGTGTGCTTTGGTTTCCATAATAAAAAAATAAAATAAAAAATTGACATTTTTTCTATTTGGTCGTCAATCCATACCGCCAACAATTTCTCCATTTCATGAATGAGGCATTTCCGCTGCCTAGTTATTATGGCTTGATATCCTGTTTATGGTTTTACTGCCTCTTTTGCTATGTACACACAGTCGGAATTTCCGAAACAAATGTTGGATGTGAGCTTTTGGTTGGATATTCCGACCGTGTGTAGTCTCCATCAGACATTTGGTGTTGGAATTTGCGGCAACAAATGTTTGAGAGCTGGTTCTCAATTTTTCCCGACAACAAAAGTTCTTGTTGGAAATTTCGATTGTCCGTATACAATTCCGACGCACAAAAATCCTATGCATGCTCAGAATCATTGAACTTCATTTTTCTCAGCTTGTCGTAGTGTTGTACGTGACCGCATTCTTGACGTTTGGAATTTCAGGCAACATTTGTGTGACCGTGCGTATGCAAGACAAGTTTGAGTGAACAATCCATTGGGAAAATAAAAAAATCCAGTTTGAGTGTCTGAACGTCTGATCGTGTGTACGCGGCATTTCACTCTATCCTTAAAGTATGTTGAAATCGTAGAATGTGCACGTCCCAATTAATTTGCCATTTCTTTAACGCTCTTGCGAGCCTCATAGTCCGCAATGATCTTATTTCTCATTTTAAGAGCAATAGATTTTTTTTTCTGAACACTTTCTGCAGGTGCAAGCATGCTTTTTCTTTTTGCCGACATGGCGTGGGCAATACCTGTATACAGTACAAGCACACATTACAGTACTGTGTACATAAAGGACATGAAACAATACAGTATAAAGAACGCTGGAAGGGGCATTTAGGATAACAGAGTACAGCGCATATCTGTACATCAGCAGGCCATGAACGAGGCTGATGCAGAGTGATGACGTCCTGTGCGTGGGTCGGGAGAGCTGGTCGTAAGTCAGAGTGGTCATTAAACAGGCAAGTTGTTAAATGAGGAGTATCTTTATATATCTAAAAACTGATCAATCCTGATGTACTGATAGCCCATCTCATATCTTGAGGGCCAAAAATGCCAGGACAGTAAAAATCTCTCAAACGACCCCTTTTTTGAATTTGTAATTTTTTTTTTTTTTTTAAATACTGGTCTCTAGTGCATTACATCACCACTGTACAACTGGTGTGACAGTGATCAATAACATCGACTAGTGACAGTATGTGAAAAAAAAAAATCATTTTTTTCCTCGCTTACGATTGGACATGCCTTGAAGAGCAAATTTTCACTAAAATATGCAAAAGAATTCACCTTGCAATTATAAAATGCACTTTCAAAGTAAATGTGGTCTACTCCTTTGGTAAATCAGTGTCAATACTTGTCAAAATGTCTGCATATTTCATCTGCACTTTATTTTCTATACTGAATGACTCCAACGTCCCATACACACCAGGAATCTACCAACTAAAAAGTAGCACATGTAGTTTATTTCAACTCTGTGTTAGCTCTCCATCTAGGACAGGGGTGCCCAACCTTTTGAAGAGCGAGGGCCACTTAAAGGGGTTCTAAAGGTACAAGTTTTTTTACCTTCATGCATCCTATGCATGAAGGTAAAAAAACATCTAGCAGCACCGGCCCCCCCCGAGCCCCCGTTGTACTTACCTGACCGTTCGAATCTCCCGGGCTCGTCCACGTCGTCCTCTTCGGTTCCCAGCCTGGCCGTTGATTGGCTAGGCTGGGCGGATTGATAGCAGCGCAGCCATTGGCTAGCGCTGCTGTCAATCAGGGCGGATGACGCGGCGCGCTGGGGGGCGGAGCCGAGTGATACAGTCGGCGGCTATGGCCGCCGCTGTATCACGGGAGCGCGCTCGCAAAAGCTTTCCTCCATGCGAGCGCCCTCGCATGAAGAAGGAAAGCTTTTGCGAGGAGGAGCCCAGACAGCCGCCGAGGGACCCCAGAAGACAGGTTTCCGGGCCACTCTGTGCAAAACGAACTGCACAGTGGAGGTAAGTATCACATGTTTGTTATTTAAAAAAAAAAAAATCCCTGACTTTAGTGACCCTTTAAGCAACTTGGTAACCAGTCGTGGGCCACAATGAGCAGAGTGGGCAGATAGACAGGTCACGGCTACTCTATAGGTCCTCTGATCCGCCCAGATGGAAGGGGAGGAATTCCCTTTTGTTTTTCAGATTGGAGGTAGGCGGGCGAAAAACGGACATGTGTCGCTCTGTAGAGGTGAATTGAGGGTCCCATTTGGTCGGGCTGATCGTGTGAAAAGGGCCTAAGACTGCTTTCACACTGATGTGCTGCGGTTTACCCAGAACGCGGGTGCGGCATAGTGCACCGTTTTTTCCTCTACCACCACCATTCACAACACAGATGCTGCAGTATGGCAGGTAGGCAACCTGCGATCTGTTCTTGCCAATCCACCATTCCAGAGCAGGAGGCGGCGGGCCACATCAGAGGGCTCCGAGGGCCACATGTGGCCCCCGGGCCACTGGTTGGCCACCCCTGATCTAGGAGGTTCCCCCTTAATGCAACTCTGATGACTCCAGAGACAGTAAAAACAAACACAAGGAAGAGAGCGCTTGCTATACACACTTCACATAATCAAACAGATCAACTTACACAGGAATTGACACCACGTGTGTATCAGATTTGGGCAACACGTCTGGCATTTAATAATAATACTTTGTAAATTATGTCCAGTTTTATAAAAGTCTAAAAACTGCTTATAGGAAGCAATATTTTTTTATTGGAAAATGGAAGCATGCGTCACACTTCACTCCTGAGTTGGCATCTCACATTAGCTGGCTTCTACTAACCACAACATCAGTTTAAAGGGGGTTGTAAAGACAAAAATATTTTCCTCTTAAATTAAAGTCTGACAGTAGCTGATAAAGTAAAATGTAATGTTTTGCATTATAACTAGTTTGATACCTGTTGAAATCGAGCTGTTTTATTCACCTCCGTCACTCCTGAATCGACAGCAGACAGATTCGATCGTGTGTATGGGCGAGCAGACGGATTTGTCCAGCAGACAGATTTTAAAGCCTGCTTTAAAATCTGTCTGCTGGGAACCCGTCGGACCGATATGTCTGCTGGTTAGTATGCTAACCAGCAGACATAACTGCCCGCACATGCGTCGAATGGATTCGACGCATGCACGAAAGTGTTTTAGTTCCTGGTGCAGTGACGTGGCGGCGTCAACGTCACCGCCACGTCACTGCGCTGTCTGCCGGCGGGGATTTTGGTTCGATCGTGTGTACAGCGATCAAACCAAAACAGCCAGCAGACAAATCTGATCAAATCTGTCTGTCAGACCGATTTGAACAGATTCATTTGCTCGTGTGTACGGGCCTTAGGCTTAGCCTCCATGCCTGTGAGGGATAGGAGAGCATCTTGACGCAGGGCTGTAGTCATAGGCAGTGGGTGAGCACATTCTGCTCTCCACCATGCAAAACGGCTCAGATGCTGGTGGAAAGCAAGAAGAGGAGAGACAGGAAATGGCTTTTTCAAACCTGGATTACTGTATTTTAGAGGTCAAAAGGAAAAACTAGGTAAGTGGCATTTAAATGCTCTAGCTTACAGCAATCAATCAAGCATTCTAATAAAAAACGAACCTTTAGGCCGCGTACACACGATCGGTCAAAAACGGAGAACTTGCTTTAAAAATGAACCGATGGACGCCTGAACGATGGGTCAAAACCGATCGTTAGTATGCAAAGGCATCGGTCAAAAGACCACGCATGCTCAGAATCAAGCCGACGCATGCTTGGAAGCATTGAACTTTGTTTTTTTTTCAGCACGTTGTGTGTTTTACGTCACAGGCGTTCTGACACGATCATTTTTTTAACCGATGGTGTGTAGGCACGTCAGACCGTCAGTCGGCTTCTCTAGTTAACCGATAAAAACTGTCCTTCGGACCGTTCTCGTTGGATGGACTGATCGTGTGTACGCAGCCTTAGTGTTCCTTAAAAGGCTGGGTTCACACTATTGCAAATGGATGTGTATTTTTGCGCATCCAATTCCCATGTCAGGAGAGTGTGACGTGCTCTCTATGGATCCGGTCCACACATCTCCAGATCGGCTCCGGTGTGAATAGCACAGGAGTCCTGAGCGTCTTTTGGTCCGTTTCAGGTCCAAATTCAGCCCAAAATTCAGGCTGAAATCAGACCTGAAAATTGTGAATGGAGGCACACCGGACCCTGCTGTGAGCTACTGCATTATGCCGCGTACACACGGTCGTTTTTTGCGATGAAAAAAAACGTTGTTTTTTAAAACGTCATTTAAATTGATCGTGTATGGCCAAAACGTCGTTTTTGTCTTAAAAAAAACGACCAAAAAAAAAATTCCAACATGCTTGAATTTTTTGTGTCGTTTTTCAAAACGTCGTTTTTTGTTTCACAAAAAGTCACCGTGTGTAGCAAAAACGTCGTTTAAAACGACGTTTTTCAACCCGCGCATGCCCAGAAGCTAGTTATGAAGCGAGCTTCAATGGAAAAGTGTGGTGAACGTAACCTCGTTTTTTGTGAAAAAAACGATGGTGTGTATGCAACATCGTCTTTGAAAGTGACGTTTCAAAAACGTCGTTTTTTACTTCACAAAAAACGTCGTTTTTTTTCATCGCAAAAAACGACCGTGTGTACGCGGCATTAGTGTAAACCCAGCCTTAAGGGTTAGTTGGCCTTTACCATAAAAAAAGGCCTTTGTAGGTAAGGGGTGCCTGTTGATAAACGCAAACTGTGCAGCTTTGACCAAAGCTGAATAATGCGTCTGCAAAAGATGTAGGCCATTTACACACCTCCCAAAGCCATACAAAAAAAACACAAAACAAAAACACAAACCCAGATGGCATCATCCCTTCTGGCCTTGATGCTAGGACATTGCTAAAACTCACCATTACTGCTCCCCTCCACCATCACATGCGTGGTCCACTATCTCCTTTATCATAGCATCATTGAGCTCAGCATTGGACCCCTTACACAGGCAGATTTCAGCATTTTAGCACTAAAAACTGCCTCTTATGCCTTCCCAGTGTGAAAGCCCAAGTGCTTTCACACAGGGGCGGTACGCTTGCAGGATGACAAAAAAAGTCATACAGCGCTCCTACACCACCCCTGTCTATTGGAATGAGCAGGCAGCGATTTTCAAAGCACCGCAACACAGGTGGTTTTAACCCCTTCTTCGGCCACTAGCAGGGGTTAAAATCGCCCCGCTTGCGGCCAAAAAGGCGTACCGCTACTGGAACCGCCACCCCAGTGTTAAAGCAGCCTTACTATGACATGGCACGCAAGAGCGCATACAGAGGGGGTTTGTACAGGCTGCATAGGCAGTTTTTTTTTTTGGTAAAAAGTGGATTAACCCTTTAAATATGCACACAGACCGACAAGCTTTAGAAATTATTCATTACAAATGCAACATGTGGTTTATGATCCAGACTTATGAAGGTTTTTTAGAATATGTCGGTATTCGGTTAACTATGTGTAATGATTTTTGGGTAATGTTAGAGAAAGTGGTGTAATTTGCATGTTGGTAGTTAGATTTTCTTTTTTTTTTTTATCATTTTATGTAGTATTTTATTAGGATGGCATGGTTAAATAACAGTACAGTATTAATTTACTATAATTTATGTATTCATTGCGGTTATTGCTAATTATATGTTGTGCCTTGTTATTGTGATTTTTGTGTTGTCTTGTTGAATTGTAATTGTATCTTCGTAATTTCCCTTTGACAGTGTTAATTGTCATGTCATATTTCGATTGAGTTACTCATAGTCTTGACTAAAATGCTATTTTAGTTTTAGTCATATTTTAGTTATCTAAATTGTTCTAGTTGTATTTTAGTTGACCAAGATCTCAGGTACATTTTAGTTGAATGGGTTTAGTTAACTGTAATGCATTTTTCTAGAACCTCCAAACTCATTACTCCTGGAGTAAAAAATCTAACAACAACATTATATTATTTATGGTATTAAAGTTTGAACATACACTACAGACACAGATTTAGCCGTGGTAATATATAACCAGCATTCATTTTAGTGTTAGTTGTAGTCATTTGACTAAAATGCCATTTTAGTTTTAGTTGGATTTTGTCATCTGAATTGTTTTAGTTGTATTTTAGTTTACAAAAAGAGGGTTAATTTTGTTGATGAAATTATCACTGCTTTTGGATTAAAGTAGGGTTGTCCCGATACCGATACCAGTATCGGTATCGATACAGAGTATTTGCGGGAGTACTTGTCCAATCCCGAGCAAGGGGGAGTGTCCTTTACACGGCGCAGCAGGGAAAACAGCTATTTAAACGAAAGCTGCCTGTAATGTTCGCCGCACGGTGATTAACGCGGCGGCATCATCATTTAGGTACGGGGGACATGGCTGCATATGTGGGGGAACATGGCTGCCTATACGCGGGGACATGGCTGCCTATACGCGGGGGACATTTAAAAAAAAAAAAAAGTATCGGTATCGGCGAGTACATGAAAAAAGTATCGGTACTTGTACTCGGTCCTAAAAAAGTGATATCTGGACAACCCTAGATTAAAGTATTCTGAATGTCAAAAAGAGGGATCTGCTTCAAAAATTTCTATTTCTTGTGTCAAGCAATTAATTTGTATACAAAAAGTAATTCGCAAAAGCCAAACCTATGACTGATAGATCATTTATCCTTATGTGCGCAAGGCCAGCATGACACTGAAAATATAAGGATCACACAGTCAAGGTTTCTAAAGAGAATGGGGATTTGTCACTTGTTGAATGCAAAATAGGAAGTTATGTTCATTGTAAAATCAAGCAACCTGACATCTGGAAAAGATTACGGTAAATAGCAGCAATTTAATGCATTAGCTATTGTGTTCAGAGAAAATGTAGTTACTATGGCTACGGTTGCTAGAAGAGACAAAATGAGCATTTTTGTCAGCGGCAAAGACGTGATAAACAAATACTGTGCATCTGTGATTGCAACTAGTCATAAGAACTATGGAAATCAGGAAATATAAATGAAAGAAATACATTGTGCCACTCTTAAAAGCCACTTTTTCATTTGCAAAATACCATACCGTATGTACACTATGTAGGTATACAAAATCCACACAAACGCACACTGGGAACTAGGCAAGTTAAATTTGTAGAGATTTCCATACAATAAGGATGAGCGAATAAAATGAGTCAAATAAAAACCTGTTAAACATACTGGGATTAGGAGCCAGCGGCGGACCGCCCATCAGGGGTGCACAGGTGCCACCCCCATCCATACATCTGGCCCCCTAAACTACATGCAGGGCACCGGACGCATGGTTTCCAATTGGGGGGGTTTGAAGAAAAGGATTAGAGCCAGAGACTCTAAAAGGCTTCAAAAAGGTGGGCTCAGAACACTGCCCCCTGAGCCCATCCAGTTTTGTGACAATAGTGAATGAATATTTGCCATTGTCACACTGATCCTCCTTCCGGCCAATCAGGAAGTGGGTCCTAAGACCTATCACCCAATTGGTTGACAGATAATGGAGGAGGAGGAAGAGGAGGAAGAGGAAGAGGAACCTCCGCAATGCAGAGGAGGAGACACGATGGAAGAAGCCGCCCATAGGAGAGCTGCCTGTCCGTGACCTAGATGAGGGGTAAGTGTAGGTCTGGATGACCGCACGACCGGGGGGTGGTTGTTTGCCGTTTTTTTCACAGACCCCCACCCCGCTGAGAGATGACAATGGTCCGGTAGGAGGGATTTCCCCGTCAGCACTGTCTGTGTTGATATGGGAATCATGCAATTAGTTGTTGCAGGAAAGAAATTTTCTATGTGTATGGCCGGCCTTACTTCTTGTTCCAAAGACAGTGGTCATCAAGACTAGAGATATCAATCTGGACACATACAGAAAAAAAAAAAAGGTTCAGGACATATTAGAAACTCTTGGCTTTAAAGGGCTGGCTCACACTGTTGTACTATGCTAAAGCATGTTCTGCTGTGTGATAAAATACGTTTGGTTAAGGCAGCTCTTTAGGTTTCAGATCATAACCCACGATAAAAACGTAAGATTTGCCAGGGTTACGTGCCACGTTTGCATTTAGAAGTGGAGTTCCACCCAAAATTGGAACTTCCTCTTAAACCACTCCTCGCTCCCTTACATGCCACATTTGGCATGTCATTTTTTTTTGGGGGGGGGGGGGGCTTCCGCCCAGGGATCATTTAGGCGATACATCATATTGACTATTTGTCAGCCCCTCCCTATAGGCAATCACCTGCGATCGCCTCTCCACTCAGGTAGCACAGCGCTGCTCGCGCAGCGAGTGCACGGCGTGAAGCCGAATGCTATCACGGCCGGGTGCCCACCATTAGAATGGAGGCGCCAGTGAAGAGAGGAGTGGAGAGAGGAGCGGAGCCCCGGGCGGCGCAGGGAAGTATGTTTATTAAAAGCCAGCAGCTATGCTTTTTGTAGCTGCTGACTTTTAACAAACATAAAAAAGCCTGGAACTCCCCTTTAATAAATACTTTTTTTTTTCATACATACATACATACATACATACATACATACGGCCGAAATGCAGCTAATCGCAAACCGCAAATTACTGCGGTTAGAAGTGCTTAAAATGCCTCTAAACACATTTTCTGAACTCATTTTTTTGCTTTCCAAAAAAAGCCTCTGAAAATTCAACTGCTTAGAAAAGACTGTAAAAAGCAGGGGTGTTCAAACTTTTTTCAAAGAGGGTCAGATTTGATGAAGTTAAAATGCGTGAGGGCCGACTATTTTGCCTGACATTCTTTAAACCATTGAAATTCGGTCTAAGTATGTTCATTTGAGCACTAATACACGGCCAAACAAGAGCTCTCTTGCCTTTGTGGCTGTGTGTGGTGAAGAGATGAGCTTGGGCGTGTTATTTGGATATACTGTATATATTTCTTTTGTGGGCCTAATGAATCCCAGAGCGCTGCTTACGACCAAGGATGAGCTTGGGCGTGTTATTTGGATATACCGTATTTATCGGCGTATAACACGCCGAGGCTGCAGATGGGAATCGTTCAGGCTGCACTGATGGCAATGGTAAGGCTGCATTTATGACACATGTGAGGCTGCATTGGTTGCAATGGTGAGGCTGCATTGGTTGCAATGGTGAGGCTGCATTGGTTGCAATGGTGAGGCTGCATTGGTTGCAATGGTGAGGCTGCATTGGTTGCAATGGTGAGGCTGCATTGGTTGCAATGGTGAGGCTGCATTGGTTGCAATGGTGAGGCTGCATTGGTTGCAATGGTGAGGCTGCATTGGTTGCAATGGTGAGGCTGCATTGGTTGCAATGGTGAGGCTGCATTGGTTGTAATTAGGGTTGTCCAGATACCGATACTAGTATCGGTATCGGGACCGATACCGAGTATTTGCGGGAGTACTTGTACTCGCGCAAATGCTCCCGATACCTAAATAGAATACTTTTTTTGTATTTATCAACATGTTCTGTGAAAATTCTTTGAGTTTTTTACTACTATGTGACAAGAAAACAAAACATTTTTATTAATTTTTACAATTTTTTTTTTTTTTAATGTCTTGAGTTAGAGTTCTTCATAATTCTAAAGAAAAGATCCTTAGTCTGTATTGTGGTTTGAAAACTGTCACATGACATTTAAAAAAAAGTATCGGTATTCGGTATCGGCGAGTACATGAAAAAAAGTATCGGTACTTGTACTCGGTCTTAACAAAATTGGGATCGGGACAACCCTAGTTTACATACCCTGGCAGAATTTTTGATTTTTTGGCCATTTTTCAGAGAAGATGAACAACACAAACTTTTTTTTACTAATGGTTAGTGTTTGGCTGAAGCCATTTATGAGCAACTGTTTACCCATAATCGCAACAGAAACTAGTCAAATTACCCTGATCAAAAGTTTACATACCCTGGTGATTTTGGCCTAATAACATGCACACAAGTTGACACAAAGGGGTTTGAATGGCTATTAAAGGTAACCATCCTCACCTGTGTATAAAAGGTCAATGAGTTTCTGGACTCCTGACAGACCCTTGCATCTTTCATCCAGTGTTGCACTGACGATTCTGAGTTATGGGGAAAGCAAAAGAATGGGCTGCGGGGAAAGGGTAGCTGAACTGTATAAAACAGGAAAGGGATATAAAAAATATCCAAGGAATTGAGGATGCCAATCAGCAGCGTTCAAACTCTAATCAAGAAGTGGGAAATGAGCGGTTCTGTTGAAACCAAACCACGGTCAGGTAGACCAACTAAAATGTACCCCACAACTGCCAGGAAAACGGATGCAAAGAAAAAAAAAAAAACACACAAATAACTTCAGGTATAATACAGGACTCTCTGAAACCACATGGTGTGACTATTTCAAGAGGCACTTGGAAAAAAAAATAATAATTAAGATGGGCTGCATGGTCGAGTCACCCAAAGGCCTTACCATGCAAATGCCACAAAGTATCCCGCTTATAATACGCCAGACAGAACAGAGACAAGCCTCAAACCTTTTGGCACAAAGTCATTTAAAGTGATGACACCAAAATGTAGCTTTTTTGGCAGCAACCATAAACACTACATTTGGAGAGGAGTCAACAAAGCCTGTGATGAAAGGTACACCATTCCTACTGTGAAACATGGAGGTGGATTGCTGATGTTTTGGGATGTGTGAGCTACAAAGGCACAGGAAATTTGGTCAAAAATTGATGGCAAGATGAATGCAGTATGTTTTCAAAAAATACTGGCGGAAAAGTTTCATTCATTAGGCCAGGAAGCTGCGCATGGGATGTACTTGGACATTCCAACATGACAATGATCCAAAACGCAACCCCTGTCGACCTGTCATTGGCTACAGCAGAATAAAAGTGAAGGTTCTGGAGTGGCCAACTCAGTCTCCTGACCTCTATATCATTGAACCACTCTGTGGAGATCTCAAAACGTGCAGCCCAAGAATTTACAGGACTTTTTGTCCAGAGGAATGGGCAGCTTTACCATCTGAGAAGATAAGGAGCCTCATCCACAAATACCACAAAGAGACTTCAAGCTTTTATTAAATGTTAAAGGGCGAATACAATAATATTCTCTGAAAAATGGCCAAGAAATCCAATTCTGCGAGGGTATGTAAACTTATGAGCACAAATGTACTGTGCTGTGCGTGCTTTACAAATATAAAAACGGTGCAGCGTTTAACGATATAGTGCTCAGGACAATGAACTGAAGATATAATCGCATATCATGGTGAGAAAAACACTTGATAAATGAAGAGGAAGAGCCACCACCATCACCCGAACACACCGCTTCTTACCCTCCTCTGTGGACCCTTATTACAGGGGTCAAATCAGCCAGCAATGTAAATGGTATCCTTGATCACAACACACAGATCAAGGACACCATTTACATTGCTGGCTAATTTGACCCCAATAATAAGGGTCCACAAGAGGAGGGTAAGAGGCAGTGTGTTCAGGGAAGAGGAAGAGCCACCACCATCACCCGATCAAGTGTTTTTCTCACCATGCCATATATCTTGAGTTCATCGCCCCGACGACTATATCTTTAAGCGCTGCACAGTTTTTCTGTTTTTTTTTATCTTGGTGGTCATCCATTTTTTGTGCTGGCTGCTTGAAGGATTGTTTATTTAGTTATTTAATGTTGAATAGCGCAGCAGACTTTATAATATGTGCTTTACAAATGCTTTTATCTGGAAAGTACTAACTTCATAAAAGAAAAAGGTTATATTCCTACTTAAAACATTTGAGAAATAAACTAAAATACATGTAAAGCCTTAAGGGACCGTGACCAAGTGGCTGGTTTTCAACATTAATATGAATTGTGGAAATAAAAGTCTACTTTGGAGCCTTTGAAAGGTCACTGGCTTGAAGGCTCCAACTGTGTTTTTTTTTTTTTTAAATGAGAAAAACAGCTTGTGAGCATGGTGCCCACTGACAGCAAGGGAAGAGCAGTAATTAGGTGCTGACTCGCCCGGTCAAAGTCAATTCCAGCTTCGCTGGGCACTGAGGACTGCATTTAAGTTGTATTAAATGGATGGCAAATAACTATGTGCACTTCCAGCTTTGTACCATTTCCAAGAAGTTGTCACTTTCAATTTTTTCTTTCCTCTGAGAAGTCAGCTGTTAGCAGGAGTTGTGCCAACTTTTAGTGTATAAAGAAATCAAACTGCACTTTGGAGAACGATACTGAAGATTTCCCCAAACATAGGTTTTATCCATTAACTATTCATGGAACTAAATAGCCAAGTCATTTATCACAACATGGCAATCCATTCAGCTACAATCTGACCTCGAAAGGATATTTTTCACAGATCGGCAAATAGACAGGCACTGTTGTGTCACCAAAGCGTGCATGTCTGTACCCCGGATCACAACTCAGAACAAGCGTATCCCATCTTTACCTAGGCAAGCAATAGACAGACATCGGTAGTCAAAAGCCAACACCATATACTAACCTTGAAGACAATCAGCCAGACTATGTGGTCTCATCTATGGGTAGCCATTAACTACTTCAGTGCCCTTCCTGCCTAGACCACTTTTCAGCTTTTGTGTGATTGAAATTTGAATAACAATTGCGCAGACATGTAACACTGTACCCAGATGACATTTTTATATATTTGAGACGGATAGAGCATTCTTTTGGTGGTATTCAATCCCCATTGTTTTTGTTTTTTTGGCTAAAACAAAAACTACATAAATTGTTTTTTTCTTAGCTTCTATTAAAAAAAGTTTGCAAATAAGGGCCCTTTCACACGGAGCGGTCCGTTTTGCGGTCCGCTCCGTTTGTCCGTATCATTTTTCTTCAGTTGAGGCTGCACTGATGGGCAGCAATAAGCTGTACTGATGGGCCTGCACTGATCATCAGTGCCTTAATTATCAGTTAAAACAATGTGCTGACAGCCTTTGACGGTTACCAGCTCTCCTTTCCTCACACAGGGACAGCGTGTGAGGAAAGGACTGCCAATAACCAGCAAGTCTGTTTACATGTGATCGGCGGTGATTGGACACAGCTGATCACATGATAAAAAGCTGCAAAAATTGTCCCTTTATCCCAATCTGTGATCAGCTGTGTCCAAAGGACAAAGCGGTCACAGAGTGCACCCAATGCATGACTAAGGGGCAGGGTTTTGGGAGAACGCCTATGGACACCCTCCCAGAACAAGACAAACAAGTTTTAGCAGTCTTTTGGCTATAGCGCAGTATTAAAAAGGTGGTTAAAGTTGTAAACCCTTACATGTACCCAGTAAAGTGACTGGCCTCAGATGATACACAGATGGAAAAAAAATCCTCCTATATAAGTTGTACCTGTTTATCCACTCTACATCCTTTATTAAGGTCCAGAGCTTATAATGCTTGTCTGAGCGTTGAGAAAAAAAATGGGGGGTGGAAAGCTGAAGACACACTGTAGAGCTCAGTGAGAGCTCTGATAGCTGATTGAAGGGAAGGGACACCCCACCACCCCCAATTTTAGACAAGACACAGGAACAGCGCTGAGGTTGTCAAGAAGCTGGAGATCCCTCCCATCACCTTTTTTATCTTGGTGTCAAAAAATGTGTCAGAAGTGATTTATGGTGATAGAGGAACAAAGCAGCAGACAGAAATTACACTTAGTGCTCTTAATTGAGACAATTACACACTGTAGAGGGATAGGCTTTGTTCAGATTTCATGTGTGAGGTTTACAGTCAATTTAATCTAAAGTGTAACAGCAACACATTTCCTCCAGTTTTGGACAGTGTGGAAGGGCCCAAATTGATCATCGAATGGTGACATCTGTCAAAGGATGGATGACCTATTTGATAGTATTTATACTCACTTCCTTCCATGGCTTCGGGACAGGAAGTGAAGGGAAATTTATGTAAGGCAGACACAGCAATAAAAACCTGACAGAGATTTGAAGACAAACTAAGAAAAACTGTTTTGTACTTGACTGCTCCTGGCCCAGCATCTCACCGGCCTTGCCCTCCATATGCAAGCAAAGGGCATGAAGGGAATGAGCAGGACAGAGCTATAGCCTAGCAGCTGAGGGCACCAATTTCAAACAAGTGTTTTTATGCTACACCAGGTATTAATACATGTTCTAATTAAGTTTTATACCCAGAGGCATCAGTAGAACCTTCAGGGCCCTGAAACAAGAAATCATGAAGGGCACCCCTGACTGCCACCGATTCTGGGGCTCTTTGCTCCAGTCACAGGACCCCTTCACTATTCTGAAGCGGCCCCCCCCACAGTTGCAGAACGCCAGGGTCCAGCTGCATATATGTCCTTTGTGACCCTGGGTATTATACCACTGTTTAAACCTCTGCACTGTCTATACATGTTGAAAACTTCAAACAAATGTTCCATCCACAAGCCATGTCTGAACCATCATTACTCAAAATAAAAGACAAATCTCCAGCCATACATTTCTTAGTCACCAAAAGAACCTGGTAAAAAATAGTAAACCAGATTTGTCAGTTTGCAAATGTTTGAAAATATATGGGCACAAGTTAGCAGAAGCTGTACAGTCTATCATTTAAAGAGAGTATGTGAGAATTAGGTGACTCTGCCAAGATCAAAATGTCGTCATCAGTCTGCCACAGGAAGGAGGAAGCATTTCCTCAGTCTCCTCCTCCTAGTGATCAACACTGAAAAAGTCAGAAAGTAAGAGACCGATGTAGGAGGTCAATCTGTGTCGGACATTTTTGAACACAGCCACAGATTTCACAGGCTCCAAGATTTATAATCTTGGCCCAAGAAGTAGATGCTGACCCTGCATAATACACAATGGCTTAATCTTTATAGGAAGAAAAGCAGATGATGACATCTATAAAAAGTAGGGCCTGGCAAAGTTGGGAACAGAGGTTTGTTCAGCACATGTTTAAGCCCAGGTTCACACTGGGTACAATTTAGTTCGATTTGAGATGCGATTTCACATGTACTGAAAGCCAGGGCTTCAATTGAACATGCTTCCTATTCATACAGAGTCAACTTTAAATCCACCCATACTACCTGCACATGCTTACTTTTCATTGGGAGTTTACACCGGGCGATCACATAAGAGGCTAAACCAGCTGCCAGTCAGGCATCCGGGTAGATCCCAACATATATAGTCAGAATACATCCAGAGACTGGAGTGGCTCTGACGTTAGCCAACAGCGGACTTTAGCCAAATGTCAGCTGATTATGGGTGGCAGAAGCGCAAAAGAAAGTGCACCCCTTTGAATTACACGATTGGTCATATCTAACAAGCTTAGGCCATACTTCTTTTTAAAACTCCCCCCCCCCCCCCCCCCCAAAAAAAAACTCTTAAGAAATAAAGTATCAGTTCTAAGTTCAGTGGAATTGCATCAAAGCCACTAGCGCTACATGAATCCGGCTAAAATAAGAATACATTTTTTTTTGCCTAGAATAAAGATCACGATTCTCTCACGATCCTTGTGGCATAACATCATCTTTTTACCATTCCCTTTCAGGGTTGGTTCCTGAATAGGGGCAGGATAGGTCAGCCTTCATTATAACCATCTGGTGAAATACAGAGTTCTAATGAGCTGCAGTGTCTGCATTATTTTAGTAGACCAAGCTTGGGGAGTATCTCAACATAAAATGAATATCCTACTGCAAGGGTTGCCTAAACATTTACTGTATCTTAAAGCAGGCCACCAACCTTTATTCCCCCATCAACACTGACAATGTTGACAGAGGAATCCCTTCCGCTGAGTCATTTTATACTCCCGGTGGGGGTGGAGCAGTGATTAATGCTTGCAACTATACATGCCACCAGCGATAATTGCATGTAAAATCCAGCAGACTGGTTGTACCCAAGATGATCGAGCAACTTGGTACATTCAGCCTGCCCTTACATGGTTCAAACTGTCTATGGCTGTTCTTAGTGCAGACTTCTGGAAAAAAAAAAAATCAGTGAGCCATTTAATGCCAATGTAAATAATAAATACAGTTTGCATTTTAAATAATAAAAAAAAAAATTGACAATTAAAAAAAAAATGGCCGTGCTGCAATGACGATCTTGCTCAAATATTAATTGCCCACTACTGGATATCACTTCAGTTGCCCACTAAGGGACAGTGGGTGGAGCAAATCATATATTAATAAGGGAAAAAAACTTCCCTACCAGCACAGAAAACTTTCCCAAAAAAGCAACATTATGTGGCAGCAATGGCTGACTCGCCAGGCCTCGAACCATACCAAATTGGTTAGAGATAGGTTTTTACTGGGCCGATTCAGAAAGTGTGTCTATTGAAGAGTTGAGCACTTTGTAGAAGATTGTTTATTCTATATAAAGACTTATAAGATTTGACCACAGTCCTTAAGATAGGTTTCCAAACATAAGGGGCCAGATTCAGAAAGAACTTACGTCGGCGTATCTGTATTCAGAAAGCAAGATACGCCGGAATTTTGCTAAGATACAAGCGGCGCAAGTCTTACGCCACCGTATCTAAGTTGCATATTTACGCTGGCCGCTAGGTGGCACATCCGTCGATTTACGTGTCGAATATGGCAATAAGCTAGATACGCTGATTCAGAAACGTACGTGCGCCCGGCGCATTTTTTATGTCGTTTGCGTAAGGCTTTTTCCAGCGTAAAGTTACCCCTGCTATATGAGGCGTACGCAATGTTAAGTATGGACGTCGGGACATTGAATGTTCCGTCGTTTGCGCAAGTCGTTCGCGAATAGGGCTGTGCGTAAGTTACGTTAACGTCGAAAGCATTGACTATTTGCGACGTGATTTCGACCATGCGCACTGGCATACGTCCAAAATGGCTTGTGGGATTTTCCTTTAGACATTCCATGGATATTTGAATCTGATTTCTACTATAGCAAATAGAAAGAGTCCCTAAAATTCATAAAGACTGGCGAGAGACTTTGTAAAAGTGTCTTTCAAGCAAGGATGAGCTCCGGCATGTTTGCACAGTCCACGTGCAGAGCCCGCCAGGAAGTTGGCGCTGCGCTAATCACAGGCAGGGGGACATTGTCCTGATGCTCAGATGCAGAGATTGGGAAACCAAGGCCTAAAACAACCCCAATGGCTTGCTTCTTCTCATGTAGCCTTTAGATAGCACCAGAGGTGTATTTAGGTTTTGTGCTGCCCTAGGCCCGACTAAACTCGTGCACCCCCTAATTTAAATATGACCCACCCCTTACTGTTACAGCCACACCCTGTTGTGTTTAAGACCCTCCCTAAAAAATTGGGAGTGAGTGAGGACACTAGTTCTGAGGGCAGGGGGCAATGGATTCCCTTAATTTACTTAGATTTCCTCCTACTTCCTGGTTGCCCATAGAGCAATAAGTGAAGGGAAATCTTCGCAATGGGACAGGGATGGTAAAAAAATAAACTGACAGGGGCTATAACCCTCCCTTACTCTACCCAAAATGAAAAAAAAAGTTCTACTTTAAGTAGATTGTGCAGCAGAAACATATAGCACAGTAAGGAAGGTTTGTGGTCCAGGATTATAAAACAGTCAAAATCTGAAGCGGCCCCCCCACAGTTGCGGAATGCCGGCCACCCAAATACCAGAAGCAGCGCGGCCGCTTTTTGGGGGCGCTAGACTAATTTTCCTAACAGTGTAGCGCAAGCCGGCGGGGACACTTTGTGCTGCCCCCCTGCAAAGTGCTGCCCTAGGCCTGGGCCTTGTTGGCCTAGGCCAGGATACAGCTCTGGATAGCATCCCACTAATATGTTTCAATCACTATTTACAACATGCATCATACAATAGGCAAAAGAAGGCAATTCCACGCCGTGCCAATATTGTATTCACACACAAAACACCTCACAAAAGATGGAGTTGTAGAAGCTCTATATTTTTCTATACAGAAAGAGATGAAGTGTTCAACAAAATCTACAGCTTGTCAATGAGCTTACATATACTTTGCACCATTACAAGCCTATTCATGCACTATTTTTGTATCACCCCAGCATCTTAATTGATGCCAACAGCAAGCATTGATAATACAATTTCCTACTGGGATGCTGAAGCTACTGCAACGTAATTAAGGCAAACGTTTTAAACCTGATGTTCTAAGACTCGGTGTACCAATAGTTTCCTCAAAAATCCAAAAGAGAGATTATATATACACACACAATATATATATGAATAGTTTCCTCAAAAATCCAAAAGAGAATATATATATATATATAAAAAAGGCAAACATTTTTTAAATAAACACACAGCCCGTAGTTCTGCCTCAGAACAATATAGATTAAGCACCATTGATTAACAGCAAACAATATTACAAAACAATAAAGATCTCTGGAATGTCATTTTACCAACTTGGGATACTGGTCATAAGGTTTCAGATGCTGTAGAAAGCAAATGGTACAATGCAGCCCTTGTTCACGTCTTTCTCCAGCAATGCAGAAACAGTAATCCAAGCCAATCTGTAGGAACTTCTTTGGAACTGGGCAAAAACAGATCTTGCTAAATCAAAGCATTCTAAGCAGGATTTTAGGGGATATGTTGCCTTTTTACGGAAAGATTTACATTATAAATTTTCACAACTGGGTTAAGAAGATGTGAGTGAAACGTACAATATTAGAAAAATATAAAAAATAAAACCACCATCTGTACATTTAATTGCAAAAGGAATACTGTATTAGAAAATTCCTAGAATCGACATGCAAAACAGAAAGATCCAATTCAGAAAGATCACGCTGCTACCTTCAATCCCAAAATCATTACAATTTAACAATGATGCAAGCAAATAAACTCTGCTTTTTACTAAAACGATGTCTGCAAGCATGTATGCATCTGTTAAACATGCAAACCACACACGATTAGTGTTGCTCACGAATATTCGCATTGCGAATATTCGTTACGAATATTGCATATTCGAGTATTCGCGAATACATCGAATATCGCGGTGAATAATCGCTATTGCGAATATTCGTATTTTTTCAAATTTATTTTTAAAACAGATCACATCCTAGTGATCGCCATCGACGTCTAAAAGCATTGCTGGTATGATTAGAGACCCTGGGCCGAGCAGCTGAGGCGATCCTTTTATGTTGCCGAATATTCGCAATGCGAATATTCGTATTACGAATATTCGCGAATACTTTCTCTGCCCTTCTGTGTTTTGTGTATAAAAAAAAAAAAAAAAAAAAAAAAAAAAAAATTAGCTTTAGTTTAGTCATACAAGTTTGTGTAAGTAGAGTTAGTGTTTAGTGCATATTAGTTTACTAATCCAGGAAATGATCTCCGTTTTCGCGTGTTGACGAGAATTTCGCAATCAATTTCGCATTAGCAAAATTTTGCAAAAACTTTTTTTTGATAAAATATCACGAATATTCGATATTAACGAATATTTCGCGAATATTCTTCTATATATTCGTGAAATATCGCGAAATCGAATATGGCGTATTCCGCTCATCACTACGCACGATGTGCTCTGGCCAAAAAATGCATGAAAACAGGGATTTACCCAAATACTGTACCATAAGAATACGCAAAGGCAAAAGAAAATAAACATTTTAAGCAGCGCTTCGTCTAAAAAAAGGGGGACGTTCCACTTGAAGGCCTCACTACTCTTTAACCACTTGCCCTCTGGAAGATTTACCCCCCCTTTCATGACCAGGAAATTGTTTGTTTTATGGCACTGTTACTTTACCGACAATCGCACAGTCATGCAACACTACTAATTTTTTTCCCACAAAGAGTTTTTTTCTGGGGGTATTTGGTCAGCGCTGTTTTTAGGCTACAAAAACGAAAAAAAAAAAAAACACACATTTTGAAAACTTTCTGCTATAAAACATATCCAAAATAAAAATAAAAAATTTAGGCCAATATGTATTATTTCTGCAACAGGTCTGGTAAAATAAATCCAAATACAGGCATACCCCGCTTTACGGACACTCACGAGTACGGACATACCCGCGAGTGTACGTAAAGTGCCTTACAAGTATTCCCGCGCCATGCACCCGCACTAGACGGAACTGAAGCTCTAAAAACGTATCCTACCCTGCCCTGTGTGCTCTTCCTGTATCCTGGCCCCCTCCCCACCTCCGGTGACATTATATCCACTCAGTGGTTCTTCCGGCTTCCCTGTCAGCTGCAGAATGCCATCCAGGCTCTCCACAGCTCTCCTCTGTGCACAGCGCAATGTCCAGGGGATGGATTGGATTCGGATGAGCTTATTTGCATGTGAGTGTTCCCCTGACACCCCCCCACTACAGCCCCTGGTGCCCACACTACAGCCCCTGGCGCCCACACTACAGCCCCGAAGTGGAAATATGTATTGCTTCCTTTTAAAGCGGATGTCCGCTGAACAAAAAAAAATATTAAAAAGCCAGCAGCTACAAATTCTGCAGCTGCTGACTTTTAATATCAGCACACGTGCCTGTACTTGAGTCCAGCGGCGTCCGCAGCAGAGGACGAGCGATCGCTCGTCACTCTGCTGGCCCCCCGCCATCCTTGGTGAGGGAACCAGGAAGTAAAGCGCTCCGGCTTCACTGCCCGATTCCCTACGGCGCATGCTCGAGTCGCGATACGCCTGCTGGTTTGCTCTCGCTATGTTCCCAGAACACAACAGGGGGGATGGGAACGGGAGGTGACGACATGCCCGCAGTTTACCCGAGACTGTGTGGACGGAAGTGGGTGCAAATACCTGTCTTAAGACATACATGCTCTGGTCCCATTGTGTACTTAAAAGTGGGGAATGCCTGTAAGCATATTTTAAATCATCTAAATACTATGCACTCCTGGAAGTAAGTAAATCCACTACAAACATTTTAAATTCAGACAATATTCAGAATTCAATAAGCATATATTGATTGGTTTGCACAAACGTTAAAGTGTCTGCAAACTATGGTATATATATATATATATATATATATATATATATACACACACACACACACACACACACACACACACACACACACTTATATTACACATATATATATATATATATATATATATATATATATATATATATATATATATATATATATATATATATATATATACACATATACATAGATAGATATATATATATATTAGTAAGGATGGCCAGTCTGACACCAGCCAATACTTTGTGGGGACCAATGACACTAATATAGTGATCACTGCTAAAAAAAATATGCACCGTCATTGTACTAATGACACTGGCTGGAAAGGGGTTAAACATCAAGGGTTAAATGTGTGCCTAACCAGTGTTTGTTTACTGCAAGATGCTTTTACTAAGGGATGTTCTGGTTTTTATTCCCTGCTCAGCAGGGAAACAAAAGTGGGCACATCCCCGCTGACAGGACAGAGCTCCGCCTTGTTCACACATGCAGAGTTCTGTCCTGTGTTTCTCCTCGCTGATCAGCAAGTGCTGGTGGACATCCATTAGCCAGCACCCACTGATTGGCTGCTCAGCCGACGCATGCCCCCTACTCGGAAGTGTTGGATCACTTACTAGGTATATGATCCAGCACAGTAGAGCTGCCATACTCATGCATGGAGGAGGGTGGCGGGGATATGATTTTGATAGGTATCCACTCCCACTTGGATCACCTAGCGCCAGTAATTCAAGCAGAAGTTTACCCCTCTCTAGAGCTGCACAATTCTGGCTAGAATGAGAAATCACAATTTTTTTGCTTAGATAGAAGATAGATCGCTATTCTCTCACGATTCTCACGGCGTAACAATCTTTCACAATAAAACATACATTTTTTTTTTTATTCATTAAAGTGTATTTTCCCCCCAAATAATTGCATTTCAAAGACCGCTGGGCTAATACAGTGTGGACATAAAATATTGCAGCAATTGCCATTTTATTCCCCATAGAGTCTCTGCTAAAAAATATATAATGTTTGGGGGTTCCAAGTAATTTTCTAGCAAAAAATATTGATTTCAACTTAAGAAACAAGTTCAGAAAAAGATTTGGACTTTAAAGCGGAGGTTCACCCTAAAATAACTATCTACCATTAGATCCAGCATACTGCCGACATCTGCAGTATGCGGTTTTGGTTTTTTTCTGTACTTATCGTTTTATCAGGCTTTTCTTATCCGACTCCGAGCAGGGATTCCTGCGGGGAATAGGCGTTCCTAAGACAAGCGTAGTTGATTGACGTTCTGGTAAAGCGTGTCACGCCTTCCGAAAATACCCGAAGTGACACTTGGCAATTTATGGCGCCTGCGCAGTCAGCTCTACACGGAAGGCGCCGAAAACAGCCGAGTGTCACTTCAGGTATTTTCGGAAGGCGTGACGCGCTTTACCAGCACGTCAATCAACTACGCTTGTCTTAGGAACGCCTATTCCCCGCAGGAATCCCCGCTCGGAGCCGGATAAGAAGCCTGATAAAACGATAAGTACAGAAAAAAAAACAAAAAAACAGCATACTGCAGATGTCAGCAGATTGCTGGATCTAATGGCAGATAGTTGATTTTCAGGGTGAACATCCGCTTTAAGTGGTTAAACTTCCTGCATTTACACACAGAAGTTTGATCAAAGAAGGACATTAGTTACAATGTTTCATGTTGTTACAAACTTGGCAGACTGCCCGATTTATTTTCTTTACACAAAAGAAGTTTATCCCTTTGATCCAAGAAGGAAACAGTTAAAATGTTTCTGTTAAGAACTTGGGAGACTGCCCGGATATTTTCTTTTGACAGCTGAATGAGCAGATAAGTCTCTCCACTTGTTATATGAAAGAATCGGCAAACTCTGCATTGAGATCGTCAGGGGGGTTAAAATCGAGATCACGATTTTTTAACGATTAATTGTGCAGCTCTACCCCTCTCCCACCCTGCAGTCTTCTGGGACATGTCACGGGTATCAGAAGACATTCACAATGCACAGCATGGATCGCACATGCGCAGTGGGCAGCCGGCTGTGGGTGAGGACAGTGCTGGAGTGGACATAGAATGCATGCAACTGTCACAGGGTCTATTAACAGCTATGTGTTAAGAAGGAATAGATTAAAAAAAAAAAAATTACAAATCAATTTGGTGCAAAGAAAGATAGCCCTTGAAAGGTGCCTGGTACTGCATATAAGACTAAAAACACACCCAAACTGCTACACTGCTCCAAGTGGCAGGAACTCTGTTCAGATGTCATTTTCTAAACAAGAAACATACAGGAAGGACGTACATCACGAGCAGTCCCTTTCTACTTTATTCACAAATTTAGTAAACCCTTCTTGAACACCATGCTGTACTTCAATTGAACCTATAATCTACAAGTAACCAAGTGCACAGTCCCATGAGTGGCCCCACGACATAACCAAAACAAAACACTGTACAAAAAAACCCCCACACATGAATTCAAATAATTCAATCGCCAGAACAATCGTGTCACAGTCATCTAAACTGTTCCGGATATCTCAGGAAAGTAATGTCACCAGGCCTCCTTTCCCTTATCTAGCCAATCCGGGAATCCAGGAACAAACAGATTAAGAGGGAGGAAGCCTGACGTTGATCTTCCAAGATGACCAGGAAGTGCTGGGGATCAAATTCTTTTGTTGTTCTTTTCACAATGTAGTTTTTTTGTACAAACTAGTTCATTTTAGCCAAATAGGGACAGTCCATAGGACTGAATGGTTTACTTTTAGACCTCATGGTCTTTGAGTTACTAAAGGCAAGCAGACTGTTCACTTTGCAAAGGAAGCTTTGTGAATGAGGCAAAAAAAAAAAAAATTCACATCTCCGCATTCCGAATTGGGGGTGGAATCGCTGTGCGTTCCCTGTCAATTACAATAGTACCCCAAATGTGATGAGATTTTCCCAAAAGAAGTACATGAGCTGTCCAAAGAGCAGTGTGTGTGTAAACACAATAGCTCAGTACAGAATCTCCTCAGTTTTTTATTTTATGTTCAAGCTGCTGTGTTACAGTAAGCTAAACAAACAAACACACACACACGCACACTACTAGTGTGTACCAGGCTTAAAGCGGAGCTCCACCCTCCACTCCCACGAATCGGAACCCTCCCCCCCTCCGGTGTCACATTTGACACCTTTCAGGGGGAGGTAGGTGCAGATACAGGTATTTGCACTCACTTCCGGCCAGTCTGTGGGTAGACTGCGGGCAGGACGTCACCTCACCCCCCATTGTGTTCTGGGAAACTTGGCTCCCTGAACACAGCGGGAGCCAGTCAGCACGGCGCATCGCGACTCACATATGCGCCGTAGGGAACCAGGCAGTGAAGCCGGAGCACTTCACTTCCTGGTTCCCTCACCGAGGATGGCGGGGGGGGGGGGGGGGGGGCAGCAGGGTGACCTGCTGCGGACAGCGCTGGACTCCAGGACAGGTAAGTGTGCCGATATTAAAAGTCAGCAGCTGCAGTATGTGTAGCTGCTGGCTTTTAATATTTTTTTTTTCAGCGGACATCCGATTTAAAGTGGAGTTTCACCCAAAAGTGGAAGCTCCGCTCATCTGACTCCTCCTCCCTCTGGTGCCACATTTGGGTGGGTTGTACACGTTTGACAGGTACCTCTCCCCACTTCGGGGAGATCGCGCCGTAGAGCGATCACTTGGAAGTTCAGCCCCCTCTTCCTTCCCCTGCCACCGGGCCATTCAAAAGGTGCAGCCACAAGGCTTCACCGCTGGGTTCCCTTACTACAAATGACGGCGGCAGCACCAAACAGCCGATAGAAACATTGGCTGGGGTGCCGACAGCGCTGGATTCCAGGACAGATACTGTATATACTCGAGTATAAAAATATAAAAGCCGAGGCACCTAATTTTGCCACAAAAAAAAGGGGAAAACGTATCGACTCGAGTATAAGCCTAGGGTGTCCATCTGCATGCCTCATTGTGTCCATGCCTCACTGTGCCCATGCCTAGACTGATGTTTAACATGGGAGTATATAAAAGGGGTGCCCAGATTTGAAAAATCGTTGCTCCCCAACCATAGGTCCCCTAGACAACAAACTTTGCACACTTGTAGAGGAGAAATGCGGCTACATGTGTGCCAAGATCTGGGTCCAGGGGACCTATGACCGGCCAGTACCGGGACCCCAAAGTCACCGGAGAAATTACTATTTAACATGGGAGTCTATGTAAGGGGTGCCTGGCTTTGGGAAAAAAATAAAATAAATCGGTGCTCCCCGGCCACAGGTCGTCTGGACAACAAACTATGCACACTTGTAGAGGAAGAGTGGGGCTACATGTGTGCCAAGTTTCGGCCGGTACCCAAAATCCCCAAAGTCCTGGAGATCAGGCGCAGAAAGGTGACTTGAGTATAAGCCGAGGGGAGCATTTTCAGCACAAAATTTGTGCTGACAAATTTGGCTTATACTCGAGTATATATGGTAAGTGTTCGAATATTAGAAGTCAGCAGCTACAGCATGTGTAGCTGCCGACTTCACTTTTTGCTGGGGGGACACACCTCTAAGAACGGTGATATTCTTTGGTACAACTCAGAAATGGCAATGACCTTGCACTTGTGGTAGGATCAACATGTATTTTCTGTACTCGGAGGATGTTCTCAGCTTGATAAAAATAAAACAAAAAGGCAGTCAGCATATTCAAGCATTATAAGCAGCAATTACATTTTTGTTCTCAAGTTTGGTCATCCTTTAATTTTTTGTTGGCCTTTCAGCCATCAGCATCTAATTGAAATAACAGAACCATTGCACCATCCTGAGAACATTTAGGCCCCTTTCACATGGGGCAGTGGAGGTGCACTGGCTTTATATTGCATGCAATGTGGGAGAATTTCACATGGTCACACATGTAATATAAATATGAGAACTAATAGTATTTCCAGCTACAGTATATTAGGTGCAATGCTGTAGAGATGTGTGTAGTCTTGGACCCAAATAGGAGAGAATACCAGAAATTAATAAAAAAAATGAAAACAGATCTCTCGTTACCCAACTCTGACAGCCCCTCCTTTGCAGTTACTTAGCTACTGCATGATCACCAACAAAAAATAAATAAAAAAATTACAAAATAAAATAAATGTGAAATTCCCAACAATCATAAAAATTGAACCCCTTTTACAAACCTGTTTTTCTAATCTCCTCAATTACTGCATTTCTAGAATTCGTCATATTGTGGTGCCACAGCTCTAAAATTGATATACAATGCGTCACACCCTGAACATTTGCATTTCGTCTTTAAAGCACACCTAGCTTCAGATATATTTAATATATAAAGCAATGTGTACATGTACCATAGGTATTTATTACATTTTACAGATAGTGCTTTCCTCAAATTATTTTTTCTCCAGGACAGTGCCATCTTTGTTTTGGTACTATCCAGGATCCACACATACTTCCTGAGATGCTGGCTCAGAGACTACACAGACATGTAAATCCTGGCGCCTTGCATTTCCCTTGTTTAAATATTTTATTGAAGGAAGAACAGCAAATATAACAATCTGTACATAGCTTGGGTAAACCATAGGAACAAGGATGCACAATGGTACAGAAAGACAACAAACGCTTCCCAGATACAATAAGTGGGTATAACCACCATGCATAAAAAGGTATTATAGACAAGATCAGTCATATCCACCCACTTACACCATAACGCTGAGCACTGGAGCGGTGGATGACTCAGGGGATACATGGTTATGGCAGAGCCACCCTTAAATTGGATATAAACCCTATTTTTTTTTATGTCACAATGTACAGCATAAGATTTTCGAACATCTGTGCCCAGTCTTGCCACACAGTTAATCCAGCTCTGAGCAATCCTCTTTTAGTGAAATAAAAACCGACTTACAGAGAAAAACCTTAGTCCATTCTGCCCCCTTGCTGTGAGGGACAGGTTATTTACATATCTCATGCACTAGCCTGAAGACGGGCATTTTTTTTTTTTAATTCCCACCCCCACTCCTTTTCTGAATTCATGTGGTTACTTTTCTGGATTTTGACTGGATGTTAGTGATCATAGCAGAACTTAGTGTAAGGAATCCACAGGAAAAAATGCCTGTTGACAAGGGGAGTGTACAGGAGGGCGGGGAGTCTACTGACATCACGACTCCACCCACCGAACTCCAGACAACAGACCCACCCACAGAATCTGCAGTTTTTCAGTTCTTAAAACAGACAGAGGGGAGACATTTGACAGGTAAGGATACATGCAGGAGGCATCTATATCCTTATAGATCAGCACTATGGCAGTAGTTTAGAAGGGATGAGAGTGGGTTTACATCCACTTTAAGCCAAGTGTAATTTGGAAGCGAGTAATAGTAATGACACAGGATTATCTCAGGGTATCTCCACATACTCGGTAACTTAATAATAGGGTGCCTTGCATTTCATAAATGTCTGACTTGTATCAGCCCCCTGCTGCAGCCTCTCAACCAATCGATTAATCAGCAACTAATCAATTATGAAATTTAATCGATTATGAAAATTGTAATAGATTAATCAACCTGCATGACATCCAGCCGATCCATACTATCTTCTATAGCTACAATTGACCTCATTTTAATTAATTGGGTCAACATCTATTGGTAAGGAGCCATCTATCTTCATTTCTGGTGACCAATTGGTGAAGGTGGATCACTTCCCTGTTGCATATTGGATCTGGAAGATATATAAACACTTTGCACTTTACTCATATATTTTTCTGGGAAGGTCTTAATTTATTTATTTTATATTTGCAATTGCACTTGTACTTTGTGTAGTGACTCGACTGCTCACTGTAACATTTATGTAATATTTGTGTTATTGGTTTAACTTTGCACAACTGCACTTATGAACATTATGGTCATTCTAGTTGGATTCACCGCTTATTAGTATTGTGCACACAGCACTAATTTATCCACCATTTTTAGCGCCCCTATCCACCTTTCACTTAGTAACATAATGGGGTTGAAAAAAAACTAAAATTAGCCCTTTATAGTACAAAAAATGCGAAATTGCTACTGTAATAATTACTTTCACTGTCCCATAGTAAAAAAAATTAACCCATTAGTAGCGATTATTTCCTCTTTTTAACACCATTATGTTACTAAACATCTCAGGCCTGGGTTCACACCTCTTTTTTGGTGCGTTTTGCAGAAACACACTACAGTTCATTACACTGAAAGTGAAAGTAAAACCCAATTAAGAAATCTTTAAATAGAGGCACTAGTTCTGGTGACCTGGGGGTCCCCAAGGAATTCCTTTAAATTTGCAGGAATTTCCTCTCTCTGCCTGTTTGGCTATAGGACAGGAAGTGAAGGGAAAGCTCCGAAATGGGAAATAGATAAATAGAAAATAATATGATGCAAAGGGGTTGATTTACTAAAACTGGTGCAGCTCTGCATAGAAACCAGTTTTTTTTTTTTTTTTTGTCAAAGCTGAAATTAGACGCTGACTGGCTGCCATGCAGAGCGGCACCAGATTTTACATCCTCCAGTTTGTTTTACTAAATCAACCCCAAAAATTACTTTCTCTTGCATGCATCGACAACAAAATTTTGAACCAAAAAAAAAAGAAACCATTATACGGGTCTAAATCCTCTGGGGATTTGTACCAAAAACAGCATGGACAAGGAATAGAACATTGCAATTCCTTTTCCCATAATGCCATGTAGTAATGTTGGTCATTCTTCATAGGGGAGGCTCCTTGAAAAAGTTCAAACTGTATATCAATGCATTTAGATAGAGTTGAAAGGGACCATAGATACAAATATATATTCAAAATGTAAAGTGTTAGAGTCGGTTCACACAGGGGCAGCACGACTTGTCGAGCGACTCGGCAAGGCGATCTGCACACAACTTCAGAGGTGACTTGCAAAATGAATTCTGTATTGAAGTCGCCCTGAAGTCCTCCCAAAGTCATACATGAAGCTTTTTCTAAGTTGGAGCGACTTGAGTCGCTCCTATTAGAACGGTTCCATAGTACAGAATGGAGCGTGACCAAGTCGCCCCTGTGTGGACCGGCTCTGAAAGAGGGATGTAATCTAGAAAAAAAGGGATTTTTAAATACAGCTTACCTGTAAAATCCTTTTCTTGGAGTACATCACGGGACACAGAGCGGCATATTCATTACTATGTGGGTTATATGGAGTACCTTCAGGTGTGGACACTGGCAATCTTCAAACAGGAAGTCCCCTCCCTGTATAACCCCCTCCCCTAGAGGGAGTCCCTCAGTTTTGTAGCAAGCAGTATGCCTCCCAAAATGTTTCCCCAAAAGAGGGGTGGGAGCTCTGTGTCCCGTGATGTACTCCAAGAAAAGGATTTTACAGGTAAGCTGTATTTAAAAATCCCTTTTTCTTTCTCGTACATCACGGGACACAGAGCGGCATATTCATTACTATGTGGGATGTCCGAAAGCAATGCTTTAATGAGGGGAGGGAGACATCTTCCAAAGAAGGATTCAATTTTAGAGCTAAACTCAAATCATAATAATATTTCCAAATTAGTCAAGAAAGAAGAACCTTTTTCTTTTTTTTTTTTTTTTTTTTTTTTTATATAACCAAGGGTGTTTCTGATCCCGAGGATTTCAAACTGCAGCCTGTAGTACTGCCTGACCAAAGGCAGTATCCGCATTTCTTCTCACGTCTAGTTGATAAAACCTTGTAAACGTGTGGACTGATGACCACGTTGCCGCCTTGCATATCTGAGCCATAGAGATCTGATGGTGTGCTGCCCAAGAGGCGCCCATGGCCCTGGTAGAATGGGCCTTTACCGACAACGGAGGGGGCAACCTCTTCAATCCGTAGGCTTGAATGATTAATTGTCTAATCCATCTCGAGATGGTGGATTTTGCAGCTGCCTGCCCCTTCTTGGGGCCATCTGGTAGAACGAATAACACCTCTGTTTTCCGGATCTTTTCTGTAGCTTTAAGATAGGCCTTCATGGCCCGGACAATATCCAAGGTATGCAGCAACCCCTCCTTTCTAGATGTAGGTTTTGGAAAGAAGGATGGAAGTACCAAATCCTGGTTTAAGTGAAATTTGGATATAACCTTTGGTAGAAAGGAAGGATGGGGCCGGAGAACTGCCCTGTCCTTATGCAGAACAAGATATGGTTCCTTACACGATAAGGCTGCTAATTCTGACACTCTCCTGGCCGAAACTATGGCGACCAAGAAAACCAATTTTCTTGTCAGTAAGAGTAAAGGAATCTCAGCCAAAGGCTCAAAAGGCTGTTTCTGTAGAGTGGACAGGACAAGATTTAGGTCCCAAGGACAAACTGGTGACTTGACAGGAGGATTAATACGCAAGACCCCCTGTAAGAAGGTCTTTACCAGCGAGTGGGTGGCCAGCGGCCTCTGAAACCACACTGACAGAGCTGAGATCTGTCCTTTGATTGTGCTTAGTGCCAGGCCTTTATCCACTCCTAGCTGGAGAAAACTTAACACCCTATCAATAGTATATTTGCGGCAATTCCATCCTTTGGATTCACACCAGCCTATATAGTTCCTCCACACCCTGTAATAAATTACCCTGGAGACCGGCTTTCTAGCCTTAATCAGGGTAGGGATTACCTGCCTAGACAGACCCCTACCCCTGAGAATCAGGGATTCAGCCTCCAGGCCGTCAAATTTAGACGCTGTAATGTAGGGTGGAGGATCGGGCCTTGTGAGAGTAGGTCTGGTTGTAGAGGAAGAGTCCAAGGGTCTCCCACTGCCATATTCAGGACTAGTGAGTACCAAGCCCTCCGGGGCCAAGCTGGAGCTATTAGAAAGACTGGCTTGTGCTCCACTCTGATCTTGCGCAACAGGCGGGGGAGTAACTGTAGTGGAGGGAATGCATATAGAAGTTTGAATTGATGCCAAGGGCAAACCAACGCATCGGTTCCGCAGGCCATAGGATCCCTCGCTCGCGACACGAACCTGTCTAGTTTCTTGTTGAACCTGGATGCCATTATATCCACGTCTGGCGTTCCCCACCTCTGGCAGATTGTCTGAAAGACCTGGGGATGCAGAGACCACTCCCCTGGCAACAGACTCTGGCGACTTAAGAAGTCTGCCTGCAGGTTGTCCACTCCGGGAATGAATATCGCTGAAATGCAGGGTACATGAACCTCTGCCCATTGAAAAAATCAAGTTCACTTCCCTTTGAGCGGCCTGGCTCCTGGTTCCCCCTTGGTGGTTTATGTATGCCACCGCCGTGGCATTGTCTGACTGGATTCTCACCGGGAACCCCTTTAATCTGGAGGTCCACGCCAACAGGGCTAGGCGAGCAGCTCTGATTTCCAAGATATTGATGGGGAGCTGCCTCTCTGCTTTCACCCAAGTTCCCTGGCGGGAGAACCCTTCGAAGACCGCCCCCCAGCCTGCCAGGCTGGCGTCTGTGGTAACTACCTTCCAGACAACAGGGCTGAAGGATCTTCCCTTTAGAAGATTCTGAGGGTTCAACCACCAGGCCAGGCTCTGTCGGACCCTTGATGATAGCGTCAAAGGGGACTCTAAGGCATGTGCCCTCTTGCCCCAGGCTGCTAGAATGGCTGCCTGTAGGACGCGAGTGTGGATCTGAGCGTATGGTACTGCCTCGAATGTGGCCACTAGCTTGCCTAGTAATCGCATACACAGGCGAATAGTTGGTCTTTTCTTGTTTATAACCAACTGAACCAACCCCTTGATCGCCTTGATCTTTACAAGGGGCAGGAACACCTTTTGATGTTCTGTGTCTAACCTCATGCCGAGGTATTCCAACTGCTTTGTAGGCTGGAATGCTGACTTTCCCTGGTTTAGGACCCAGCCGAATTCTTCGAGGTACCGAACCGTGAGGTTTACTGCCTTTTGCAGACCCGTCCGTGAGTGATCTATGATTAAAAGGTCGTCCAAGTATGCTAGGACTGTGACTCCTTGGATCCTTAAATTGGCCAGAACTGGGGCTAGGATCTTCGTGAATACCCGGGGGGCCGTGGCCAGCCCGAAAGGGAGCGCCCTGAATTGGAAGTGTCGCTGCCCCACCGCGAAGCGTAAAAACCTTTGATGCGACTGAAAGATTGGTACATGAAGGTAAGCATCTTTTATGTCTATGGAGGCCAGAAAATCGTCTTTCTGAAGCGCGGCGGCTGCTGACCGGATGGATTCCATCCGGAAGGACCGCACCCTTAGATAAGCGTTTAACCTCTTTAGGTCCAAGATTGGCCTGACATCGCCGTTGGGCTTTGGTATGACAAAGAGATTGGAATAGAAACCTAGGCCTTGCTCTTGGGCTGGCACTTCTATAATTACGTCCTGGCAAAGCAGGTGATCCAAAGCTGCCAGCATTGAGGCCTTCCTTGCTGGATCCCTTGGTAGCCTTGATTCTTGAAAATGAGGCGGAGGATATCTTAGAAACTCCAATCTGTAACCTGTGGTTACAGATGCCCGGGCCCAATTGTCGGGGATCTTGGCTTCCCAAACTTCTGAGAAGAGACGAAGCCTTCCCCCCACCCGTGAGAGTGGGGGCGCCCCTTCATAAGGCAGACTTAGGGGCTGTCTTTGACGGCTTGCGATACCACGGCTTCTTACCCCCAGGGGTCTGTCCCTGCGATCTACTGTTAACGTTGGATCGTGCAGGCGGCCGTCGATACTGCCTGGAATTAGAGGGCCCCGAGACAGGAAAAAGCTGCCTTTTAAATGTAGGAGCCCGGAATGTCTTTTTGACCGGTAAAAGGGTACTCTTGCCATTTGAAATAGTCTGAATATATTTATCCAGATCTTCTCCGAAGAGTCGTCCTCCATGGAAGGGAAATCCTGCCAGAAGCTTTTTGCATGGGGGTTCTGCCGCCCAGTTCTTCAACCATAAGAGCCTTCTCATGTGTACCAAACATAGTGATAAACGAGAAGCCTGCTGGATGGAATCTTTTATAGCATCTACCGCGAAACACAGAGCTCTGGGAATGTCAGCAAACTCTTCTGCTTGTTGGGTAGGCATGTCCTTTAACATCTCTTTTGTCTGGTCTTTTAATGCCTGACAAACTCCAATTGCAGCTACCGCTGGCTGCACCACTGCTCCTGCCGTAGCAAAGGATGCTTTTAAAAGTGTCTCTAATCTTTTATCAACCGGATCTTTAAACATATGTATGTTTTCCACCGGGCAAGTTAGTGATTTATTCACACATGAGATGGCTGCATCCACTACTGGGAGCCTCCACTTCTTGGAGAATTTTTCCTCCAAGGGATAAATGACCGCAAATCTTTTCGGTGGCAGAAAAACCCTGTCCGACCGTACCCAATCCCGAAAGATCAATTCCTCCAAGAGAGGATGGACCGGAAAAACTGCGTTGCTTAACGGGGCTTTCAAAGAGCCCAGAGAGGATACCGGAGGAACCAGAAGTTCTGGCAATGGCAAACTAAATGCCGAGCGGACCATGTCCGTCAAAGACTGTACCCACAGTCTCTCTGTCTGGGAGTCTGAAAATGGTTCCTCAGAGGTAGACCCCTCCATCCCTGAACCCTCTTGGTTCAGGTCCAGTTGATCCTCCTGTGATTCTAATTCCTCCGGAGAGAGAATCTCAGCATCTGAGGATACACCCCCTGGTGATGGGGATCTAACCCGTTTCTTACCAGGAATAGCTCTGGCGATCAATGCCGCTATTCTCTCTTCTAGCCCCCCTAGGGATACGGCTAGCATCTCCTCTGTGACAAACACAGGGCTGGGCTGATCTGGGCCAGCCTCCGCACCAGATCCCCCTAATGGCTCATCCAAGGCGCTTCTTAAATTAATAAGCTGCGGGGAAAGTATCGGCATATCAGAATCAGAAAGGGACCCCTTTTGTTTTTTGGTCTTTTTTGTCCCCTTTGACCCCGAACCCTTGGAAGCCATAATACAAAATCGAGGGACTCCGCCCACACAACAGACTGTAGTGGCCAGGAGTACAAATTTCAGAGTTTAGGGGAGAATAGATCACTAGTGTCCCCAAAAACTGATGGGCCCGTATGTTGGTCTTTTTTTTTTTTTTTTTTTTTTAAATACTTATATATTATATATTATATATTTGACAACATACAATGACCCTAATTTAAGTTTGCCAGCCTCCAACCTGCTGCAAAATAAGGGGGATTTCTTGGCTTAACAATAAAGGCATTGGAACAAAGTCCACATGTACTACCCCTCTTCCGCCACCGGGAGTCACTGTTCTGCCGCTCTGCGTCCTCTCCTTGAAAAAATCAGCCTCAGACTGAGCCCTGACAAGGCCTGCTGTCTATAACAGCACAAAGGCGCGCCCCTGTATGACGCCGCAGGCCCGCCCCCCCCCGCCCTCCTGTCTGGACGGCGCGAAAAACGTCAATAAGACGCGCGCGCGCGCGCGCGTGTGCGTATGCCGGATACAGGAGGAACATGGAGGAGCCGCGCTGCTGGAGATCCAGGCACGCAGAAACAGGCGGCAGATTCAAACCCCCGGCCAGGTAGGACTCTCTCAAGGCCCCTAGGGATCCTTACTAGCCCTAGGAAGAAACAGCAGGTTAGCTAGCAACACATATTTAGACAGGGGGGCCTAGTGATGGGGGGAGAAAGGGTGTCATCCTGTCTCTTTTAGACATAGTGATCACGGTTGCCCATGCAGAGCATACTTAGGCTATCCCCCCTTTTAGGTTACCCCGGGGAGCCTGCTGTCGAACCAAGTCCCGCAGGCTCCCCCTTACCTGCTCCATGCTGCAGGATGTTTGACCAGCAAACTGATCCAATCTTCTCCCATCTCCGTGGGTAGCGTAGTAGACCTTCAGGCCCTGGGGTCCTATGAAGGTACCCACTGTCCTGGACCTATATAGCACCCTGGCAAAACAGGAACTTTATGGTTTTTGCAAACTCCAAGTCCTGGGCCCAGGGTCCAGCCCTCCAAAGAGGAGCATTATAGGCAAAACCCCACGGTTTGGGGCCCGGGTACTGTCCACTTTGGCACTGAGGCTCCTTGGACAGATCCGGTTAGCCCGCCCTTAATCCCAAGGATGTGGAGCAAAGCTATTCCGTGACCAACACCTAAGACACTGGCGAAAAAACTGAGGGACTCCCTCTAGGGGAGGGGGTTATATAGGGAGGGGACTTCCTGTTTGAAGATTGCCAGTGTCCACACCTGAAGGTACTCCATATAACCCACATAGTAATGAATATGCCGCTCTGTGTCCCGTGATGTACGAGAAAGAAAGTAAAGTTTTAACTGTAAGAAGGAATAAAATAAACGTTTATAAAGACTGATTCTTTATACATTCTAAATTTGCGAGAAGTTTGATTTATAAGGTGTTTAAAAGTGAAGTATGGATTTTACAAAAAATAAAACATTTATACTCACCTATGTGGATGCAGCATTGATCCGATGCTGCATCGGTCCCCCACCGCCTCTGCATTGAGAACTGAGTGATCAAAGTCCACTGATCATTCAGTTCTCCCATCTGACCTGAGCAGAGCTGTGACTCGCTGTCACTGCCTGCCTCTGCTCTGCCCCTCCAGCGCTCACTGGAGTGCTGGACTGGGGAGGGAGCTGCTGGTTCAGTGTTCCAGCAGAGAGGCAGATTCAGCTGCCATTCCAGGCATCTGGGTTGATCCCATCTGTATGGGCAGCATAGGAATCAGATGTGGGCAAGATAGGGGGTGATTGGTGTGGCTCTTATAAGAACCGATCACATTGTGTGCATCTCTTTGCAGCAGCTGAAAGTACGCTTCTACTCCTCCTCCAGATTTTAGCTGTTGCAAGGAGACACACACACACACAACAAGATTGGGTCTTACTTAGAATTTGTCCCCCTATGTGGCACCGATCACCCTCCCTATCCAGGATTCAATCCTCCTGTGCTTTCGGCTTCCCTTCACTCCTCTCCAGCCAGCTGCTGCAGGCACATAAGGCGGGGGATCTTTAGGATGAAAAAAAAGGGGTTAGGTATGAACAGAGGGAGCCTAAAGTGACATTTCAAGGATTACCAACTGAAACCTTATAAAATACAACATAATGTACACATGTCCACTGCTCAGAATGTGGACTTGCTCTCAGTGGTTTTTATTTTATTTCATCAATGTGACCTATAGAAATCAAAGTCATATGAAACCATAACACTGCAAAGTCAGGAGGGAAAATAGTGCTGTTGGCCAATAACTTCTGAATGCACTACAGAGAGCTTGTAAAAACAATCGGCTGTTTTATTATGCCTAGAGATACATCAACTGATCTACTTTATGTAACAGAACAAAACCATGAGCCGTTAAACATTATTTAAAGGAGTTTCAAAGGAAAACATTTTTTTTGCTGAAATGACCGTTTACATACAGGGTATGGAGACATAATAGTTAACTGATTCCTTTTAAAAATAGATAAAAAAAATCAATCATATAAATGTACCTGCAGTTTCAGTTTCGTTTTTGCATGTTTCCTGCCTGTGCTGTACAGAGCCACAGAGCCAATACAGGGCAGTGATGGTTTGGAAAACGAAATTGATTGGTGCTGAGGGGTTTTAGACACACACCTCCTTGATTAGTGACCACAGAGAGAAAGCTCCCAGGACTGTGGTTATAAGGAAACAGACAACCAGGAAGTGTGGAGATCAGAGAAGGATTACAGCAACTTTAGAGCAAAAACGAACAATGAGGACATGAAAACAGCACTGCATTAAGGTAAAGGAAGTTATTAAGATACAAAAAAAATAAACCCTTTACAAACCCTTTAAATTTCACTTACAGATCACTTATGGGAGAGGGTATGTTTGGGGATATAGATACAAAAATCTAGGAAGGAAAAATCATTTTAAAACAACTTCACCCTTCCCATGAGCGTGGGAGCTTGAGCCGCAATGCATTTTTAGCTTTGATCGAGGCCATACATGGTAGCAAATTATTTTAAAGTATAAAGATATTGGCTATTAAACCAAAATATTTAACCACTTGGGCATTTTCAGCTTTCAGCGCTGTCACACTTTGAGTGACATTTGCGCAACACTGCACTCATACATTTGGTAGTATTTAATCACTACTGTTTTGTTTTGTTAAACAAACGAAAAAAAAAAAAAAAAGACACTGATGTGCCACTGATAGGTGACACCGATAGACGGCACTGCTGAGACTGCACAGATAATCAGGACACAGATAATCAGTGCCCTGATTATCAGTGCTGATGATCCTTTGACATAAGCCAGTTATCAGCATCCTTTTCTCCTCACACGGTCAGAGGAAAGAAAAGCCGATAATTGGCTTGAGTTTACATCCTGTGATCAGCCGTCATTGGCTGACAGCTGACCATGTAATAAAGGGCCAACTGTGATTGGCCCTTCACCTAAATGTTTGATCACCAGCTGGGTCCATAGGACTTGGCGATCACAGAGCACACCACCAACTAAGCCCACGTCTTTTGGCTATAGCCTGGGCAGGAAGTAATTACATTTTATTTGTGGTCTGCAATGGGTAGTCAGGCATCAAGGCAAAAAAGGGAAGCTCTGAGTCCATGGGAAATATATTCGACTAACAATTAACTTTGAACCCCGAGTAAAAGACAAATTTCTTGACAATATGCATTGCAACATCTCATCCAGAGTAGGTTGTGGCTCGGACATACAAGCGTGCCATCAGCGTACAGAGACTCTTTCCTACAACATACCCAACTGAATAAGTTCTGCTAGGGGTTCTATTGCACAGGTGCAATAGAGTGGTAGAGGGGACACCCCTGTGTAGGTCCCCGTTGAATAGAAAAGGAGGTACCTTGTGTGGAAATGTGACACCTGTGAGCTGAGCCCTAGGTTCTCATCACTGTATTGTTATCATTACTTCTTTTATTGTAAAACACTGATAATGTGAGAATTTGAATTTCATTATGTATTTCTTTTTACCCAGTACATCCATGGATGCTATTCTGGTTCTACTTAGAAGCAGTGGTGGCCCGTCCATTAGGGGCAACCGAGCGCCACCCCCTCTATCCATGTCTACCACCCCCATGCCCCATCCATGGCCGCTACTTCCAAGACATGCATCCGGCCCCTTTCAGGACACCGTACGCATGAATTACGATTGAGTTCTTTTGAAGCACCCCATTAGAGCCAGAGGCTCCAATAGGATTCAAAATAGGGTTGGCTCTCGTGGCGCAGAGCATTGCGCTACAAGCCCACCCAGGTGTTCTAACAGGTATTGAATATTCACTTTTAAAAAACTGATCCTCAAACCAGCCAATCACAGGAGTATAGCGAGTTAAGTCCACTCTCTGCTAACATCAGAGTCGGTCCAGGCTCAGGGTCATCAGGACCACGGAGTCAGGATCTACCCAGATCCCTGGACCGACACTCGCCTCAGCCTCTAGTGAGCTGCTGAGAGCCTGAGCCAGCTGCTCATGCCCCTCCACAGCCCAGCGCTCCAGTGAGCGATGAGGGGGCAGAGCAGAGAGCTGTGATCGATAGTCACCAACTCTATGCTCACAGAGATGTGAGCACCGAGCAATCAGCAGTGTTCGATCCCTCGGTTCTGAGTATTAGAGGTGCCAGGGGACCGATGCTGCAGTCCACGAGTGAGTCAATAACAGAGTTTTACCCAAGAACTAGTATTTTAGAAAGATTTTAAAAATCTGTATTCATTAAAGACATTGGTCTAAATGATTTGCAACAAATAAAGCAGTATTAAACCCTAAAATGTAATATATTGAAGCTTACTGATAGTCTCCTTGTGCTTCTTCTCCCTTCCTCTGAGCTCTGCTCTACTGATTCTATAGAAGACTGCAAGAGGCTTCAAGTCAAATCCCAATCTTCCTACTACAAGTTAACATTACAGCCAGGAAACAAGCATTTTCAGAGGGAGAGTTTAAAAATGGCAGCCCTATGTTCCTCTTGGATTTCTTCAAGGATTTGATAATATGTACATATGTCACCAGCACAAGTAGAAAGCACTACAAAAAAAAATGTGTATTGTAATAGAGGTCAGTGTGGGTGTCAGCAGCAGAACAATCAGAGCTTAAGACTTTACCAACCCCAGAAAGATAAGCCGCTCACAATTCAAAGACAGGATTTATCAAGCAAGTTGCTACAGTATCAGCGTCTTATCGAGCGCAGATCTGGCTACATCTTACTTATCAAAGGACGGGTGTCTGGTCCCGCTTTAGAAATACTGGGCAGCAGGCTGTGACAGTTATGCAAACATCTGCCACAGATTTATCACTGTGAACATCATCATCACAAAAGATTACCTCACTGGTTCCATGTTGTCACAGTGCTACATTGGAGTAGCTAGGGGGAGGAGGGGGGGGGGGGTCTTACCATAAATCTGTCCCACTAGTGCGGTTTTCTATTGATTTAAATCTAGACTGACTGTGGATTCCTGAATGCAACCTGCTTCTCCACAGCCCTGCTCCTCTCATCTGAACATCACAATTGGTTGGGCGAGGAAACCCATTCAGTAATGGCATAGGCAGGGGTGGTAATCATGAGAGACGGCCGCTCAGTGCAGATTAGTATTTGAGGATCTGGGGGTCCTCTGGAAAAATTGAAGAGTTGTCACCTTGACACAAAAAAAAAAAAAAAAAAAAGAGAAGACCATCAATAGCAATGAATGAGGGCCATGGCACACAGGCGCAGCGTGCATACTAGACAAAGTCCTGAATAAGGCTGCACATTGAAGAACAGCAGGGATGAAGCCATTTACTTAAACTGATTACATTAAGTTTTGGGGGGTTGGGTTAGTTAAAGGACAACTTCACTAAACATAAAATTGTCCTTTGAAAAAGGAAACTGTGGGAACAATCATCCAAATAACACCGCTCCAAAAAAAAATACAAAAGTTACTGTGAAACCAGGAACACCTGGTCTGCATTGTCACAGGCTCTATTCAGAAAGATATAGGCAGACACAGATTAAGAGAGTGGAAATCTAGCTGCAACCAAGGCTAGGGTCACACTTGTGCGACTCTACAAGCCGCATTTTGCGTGGGCACAGCAGCCTATTCATTTGAACGGGTGGCTCTGCCTTATAACAAAGCAAGGCAGTCCACATGGTCTAGGAGTGTGTCTATGGGAATGTTTGACCATTTTCCCAGAATGAGGTCAGGCAATGATGTGTACGAGAAGCTGTTCATTCGGGTTGAGGTCAGGACATTTTGGATCACTTCATTTTCCCAACTTTGTGGGAACAGTTTGGGGATGGCCCCTTCCTGTTTCAACATGATTGGGCACCAGTGCCCAAAAAACAAACAAAAAAAAAAAACAAGGGATGAGCAAGTTTGGGGTAGAGGAACTGGACTGGCCTTGACATCCGTGCATGACCTCACAAATACACTTCTGGAAGAATGGTCAAACATTCCCATAGACACTCCTAAACCTTGTGGACAGCCTTCCCAGAAGAGTTGAAGCTGTTATAGCTGCAAAGGGTGGGCCAACTCAATATTGAACCCTACGGATTAAGACTGGGGTGACGATAAAAGGTCATGTGTAAAGGCAGGAATCCTATAACTTGTGGGCTGGGTTTATATTCCTCTCAGGGCTCACACTTGGGAACAGCTCCGACCTACAGAAAGCTGGCCTGGTGTAGAGTTGGGAGGGCTTTCCTGTGGAGACGGCTCCACGACAGAGACCGGCAATCTCTAGGAGTCCAAGGCTGCAGGTGGATGTCTGCAGGAGGCAGATGTGGCCCGTGACCAAGCGGCACGAAGCTGAGCAAGTAACCTCCAGGACGGAGTTATGACCAAGTAAGAGTGAGTGTCAGGAGGCTGGAATTTCTGTTATGCAACAATGGTGGAACCCCCTGCAAGGGAAGATTTTCTGTGAGGTTTGTTTTGTTTAAATAAAAATTGGGCTGCTACGTCCTAAAAAAAAAATAATAAAAAAAAAAAAAAAAAAACAACACACACACACACACACACACAGTCTGGACTGACCAGTGTTCCTTAAAACGCATACACCACTAGAGTATAATTACCCTGGATCGTTACTCTAGCTATACACACACAAAATATTCAGTACTTTAAAATGCTGCCTCTGCTGTACTAAAATTTACATTCCAATGTTATCTGTGCTACCTGGAATTTCCTCACCTGGACTACAGAACACATCCCCCTCTCTTTACAATCCAACCTGCAGGGCTACACAGTGCCCATTCTATACATCTTGAAAACCAAGATCTATTAAAAAAAAAAACTGTCACAACGCGTTTATGAATGAATCCTGCAACCACTGTTTGCAGGCTTCCTTTGCACAAACGTTTAGGTCCGCTGGACCTGGCAGTTAAGCTGGGAGCTGAACCCCACAGATTATATTCCGTGAACAGCTCTTCCACTGTAATCTGAAGATGCAGCAAGACTATTGCCTTAGCTGTGCACCTGGTGCCTCTCCTGCCTGTTCATCTGTCCAGCCCTGGCAAGATGTCCAGTTTAAATGAACGCAATCAATTCCCAAAACCACCAAAATGTTATTCTACAAAATTAAGGGATATCATGGGGATAAGTAAAGCCTTTTTATTAACTTGCACATGTATTTGCATTTTTATCCATCGTTTGATCTGCTTTGTATAATGGAATCCATACAGGCGTTGTTGGGCCTCATGCACACGGATGACTATTAGCTTACAAGTTCTCAAGCGCAAAATCACTGGCGCTTTCCTGCACCCAGGGAGCTGCAGGTGGTGGGCACAGCCACCAATACAAGTGAATGGTCGTATTGTGTACACACCAATCGTTTTTGCATTGCTGTTTATTCGTACATGGGTGCCAATGCGCGTGACTGGCGGCCGCTATGTCCGCCAGGTACCCGCGATCGGCATTTACAGAGCCAGGGACGTGGATTTCTGTGTGTAAACACAGAGATCCATGTCCTGTCAGGGAGAGCAGACTGATGGCGTGTCCCTTGCACATAGGGACACCAATCGATCCCCTCCCCCAGTCAGTCCCATCCCCCACAGTAAGAATCACTACCAGGGAACACATTTAACCCCTTGATCGCCCCTAGTGTTAACCCCTTCCCTGCCATTCACATTTATACAGTAATCAGTGCATATTTATAGCACCGTTCTCTGTATAAATGTGAATGGTCTCAAAGTAGTGTCAAAAGTGTCCGATGTGCCTGCCGCAATATCGCAGTCCAAAGAAAAAAAACACAACAGATAACCACCATTACTAGTAAAAGCAATCACCTAAACGCTTATTATGATTTTTTTTACCAAAAATATGTAGAAGAACACATATCTGCCTAAACTAAATATTTTTATATATATATATATATATATATATATATATATATATATATATATATATATATATATATATATATATATATATACACACACATACACACATACACACACACACACACACACACACACATATATATATACATATACACACACACACACACACACATTTATTTTCATTCATATATATTATAGCAAAAAGTAAAAAATATTGTGTTTTTTTCAAAATCGTCACTCTTTGTTTATAGCGTAAAAAAAATAAAAAAACTGCACAGGTGATCAAATACCACCAAAGGAAAGCTCTATTTGTGGGGGGGAAAGACGTAAATTTTTCACCCCTTTCTGCCCAGGCCAATTTTAACCACTTCAATAGTGGTTAAAGGTTTCAGGCTCTCTCTCGATCACATCTAAGAAATTTGGCAAAAAGCAGTGTTACAGCGTATTCAATATCATATCAAAATCATCTTTCATTGAATTGAATACGCTGAAATACGACCAGCTGCTGAGTAACTGTACTTTGTGTCAAATGAAAGGAAATGCAACATTTGTTACACCAATTGCGCCTTCCTCCTGCATATATAGGTCACTTACATTGAACTTGGCTTTACAGTAGAAATGGTCCTTGACAGCTCAAGCTTGTTACAGATGAGTCACCTGCTGAAAGACGGCTACAGGTGCCCGAAGGGTTTACATGGTAAAAATTCTGTAGGCGTATGAATTAAGCACTATTCAAGCATCATGAATGCATGGAAATTAGCATGGAATTGTTTTTTAATATCTATTGAACAAGATTTTGCTTTTAAAATGGTAAATACCCTGTAGTTAGAGGGTAGTAATTATACCACTATCACATGTTTTGGAAAAACTAGATTTGGCAATGATCACATGACTTCTTTTAAAAGATACATTTCATAATGTCAAGGTCCACTATATTACCAAAAGTATTGGGACACCTGCCTGTACACACACAAACTTTAATGACATCCCAGTCTTAGGGTCCTTTCACACCAGTGGACGAACGGTCCGCTAATTACAAGTCCGTTAACGGACTTGTAATGGGCCCCTATGGGAGCAGATCCGTTAGCGGATGATGCATCCGCTAACGTCCGCCAGATCCGCATCCGTTTTTTCGGACGGAAGAATGTCCTATTTTTCTACCGTCCGGCCAAACGGATCGGATGCAGACGGACAGACGGTCCGTTTCCATCCGACTCCCCATAGGGGAGAGCGGAGGAGAAACAGGGCAGTCCCTGCACAGTGTGCGGGGACCGCCCTGTCCGCCGACAGCTGAGCGGACTGAAAAACGGTCCGCTCCGTGTGAAAGGACCCTTAGTCTGTAGGGTTCAATATTGAGTTGGCCCACCCTTTGCAGCTATAACAGCTTAAACTCTTCTGGGAAGGCTGTCCACAAGGTTTAGGAGTGCGTCTATGTGAATGTTTGACCATTCTTCCAGAAGCACATTTGTGAGGTCAGGCACCAATGTTGGCCTAGCTCAGACTCCGCTCTAATTCATCCCAAAGGTGTTCTATTGGGTTGAGGTCAGGACTCTGTGCAGGCCATTTAAGTTCCTTCACCCCCAAACTCGCTTACCCATGTCTTTATGCTTCTATAAAAGTAATCTTTATTGATATAAACTTAACCACCATAAAATCGCATATAGGTTTAAGAGCCGGTTCACACTAAGGCGGCACGACTCCGGGGGCGGCTCTGCAAGTCGTCCTGAGGACGACTCCAGAGGCGATTTGCAAGACGACTTCTGTATAGAAGTCAATGCAAGTCGCCCCGAGCCGCCCACGAAGTCGTACAGGGAGTACATTTTTAAGTCGGAGCGACTCCGATTAGACCACTAATATTGCACTGCATGGGAAGCGACTCGTCTTTCCTGATATAGGGTGGCAATTAATCCACGTCTTCCCACTGTGCTCTTACATTGTCATTCTGTCATAAGTGACAAGTCCTGGATTTCACTCATTAATACATTGCGTGGATGCAACCAGATCGCTCCTATGCATGGGGGGGGGACCTCAAGGTTGGAAGTTACATGTAAAAAACAAAAAAAATCATGAAAGAGCTCCAGACCAATAAGCTTAGTCTCCAGAACTTTTATTATTAGTGTTTGTTCAGCAAGACAATGTAAAACAGCCAACGCGTTCGAGTGGTAAAAAAAAAAAAAAAAAAAGGGATCCGTCGTGTCCAGGGTTACAAAACAGGGTCACAATTGCTACATATATGGTTGTAACAGTATAACATTTGTCTCTAAATTTGTGTTTTAGTGGCAAACCTTTTTACAACCATTTTTCTATCTATTTCTTGGTAATAATCAATAATAATAACTTTGCAGGCCTAAAAAAGGGGATACCACTTGAAGCCCCAAAATGAATTGAATAATATTGGTATTCTTTCAGCAAGACAATGAAAAAAACGCTATTAAATGTATTTGGATCCTCAGCTCCTTGCTTTGGCCCTTTGTATAACCTGTCACAAGTTATCTGTTGTCACCCACATAAAAATGTCATGAAGCCACCACTGCAGCGAATACATGTAGACAATAGCTACAGGAGATCAGCAGCAATCAGATCTAAAAAACAGAATTAAACACATGCATTTGAATATATAAACATGGAATTGTTTTTAATCTCCAGTGCTTTAACCAAAGAAATTAAGAAATGTCACCAGGTTGGGGTTTATAGCTACTTTAGGTTGTTTCCATTAAACTAAAAACATTAAAAAAAATTTAAAAATAAATAAATGATATTATATATAAAGAAAATATATAGAACGCAACAGTTGAAATACATACAGTAGGTTAATTGCGTTATGTCTGAGTGCACAACTAGCTAGGCCTTTAAATTACCGTGAGACTTTACTCTCTCAATCAGCATGAACTTTTTTTATCCTTATGCTGCCAGCATTAGTAAATAGATAAAAAAAAAAAAAAAAAAGGAAATGGGAAAGTATTTTCTAACATTTCTTCAGGTTTTTTTCTTCCGGTTTCTGGCCTAGGCCAAAAATTATGTTATACATTACATAAGTCTTCATGGGTATTTATTTTTCTTTCATCTAGAGGAGGTTTTTTTCAGCTAAGCACACTCTCCTGCATGCATGCCTGAGCTAAGGGCTCAGAGTAAATGCATAGGAATCACCTGCCACCAACCAAAAGGGCATTACTAGAAATGTAAGGGGGAGGGAGGTGGTTTTCAAAGTGATTTCTCAACAAAATAAAGAACGAGACATTTTTGGATGGGTAGGTTTGATTTCAATATTAAAAATGAATTCCAAGCGATTGTAAAATTGTAAGGCCTCCAGTGAGCAGCTCATTTTGCACAGAGTGGCCCCAATCCTTGACTTCTGGGGTCCCCTGGCGGCTCCCCCCGCATCAGATAAAAGTCTAGGAGAAGCGCTCTCCCCATGTTACCTTCCGGGCACACTCCCGAGAGCAGCATTTGCATTCATAGACACGAATGCCAACTTGGTCTTGCCCCCCAGAATTGTGCCCACGTCATTGGATTTGACTGACAGCAGCAGGAGCCAATGGCTGTGCTGCCATCAATCTATCCAATCAAGGATCCCACAGAGAAATTCAGGTAAGTAAAATGGGAGGGCTGGGGGGCCGGCGACTGCCAGAAGTTTTTTACCTTAATGAGTAGGATACAGGGGCGGACTGACCATTGAGTCACTCGGGCACTGCCCTTGGGCCCCATGCCACTAGGGGGCCCCCATCAGGGTTGCCAGGCTCAGTAAAACCAGGGACTGTATGTAAAAATCTGTGTTATTTTTTACACCTGTCCCTGATATGTCCGAAACTGACATGCTTTTGATGTGAAAATCCAGAGATTTTAGTTCCCCTGCCTCTGCACTGCCTTCTGGCGTGGTGGCCATCTGTAAGCCCGGGGGCCCCATAATCTTCTATTGCCCGGGGGCCCCATGAGTTGTCAGTCCGCCCCTGGTAGGATAGGATGCATTAAGGTGAAAAAACATGAGGGAATCTGTCCAATGATCCCAGCCGAGCAGGCAGATGGCTGGTCCGTGTCTGGTCCACCCATGAAGAAAAACACAGCCCGCTCTCCTCTATGGGTAGTCCGATATAAGCGAACCGCCTGTCCGTTTATAGCCCACTGCAATTTCGATCAGCCAGACGTCGTTTTTTGCAGATCGGATTTTGGCGGGTGTCAACGCACACATGTCTATCGACCCCGCCACTCTATATAGAGGAGACTGGAGGGCCCGATCAGATCTGCCTGCAAAACTGACAGGCAGCCCAGATCAGTTCACTAGTGTGAAAGAGGTCCGATAGTGTTTTCAGCTTGTGGTGCTCAGATACCGTTCTGCCGCAAGTCATCATGTCAACAGCATGTTTATACAGATGGACAGAATGGAAATCATTTACATGTCAACTGCTAGAATTAAAAACATGTATATAGATTTGCAGAAACACTTCCCAGGCTTGCAATGTGACATGTTAATAGTATAATAGAATAAACCTGCATATGAACACAACAAATGTATATGTGGCCTGATGAAAGAATGTACATCATGAAATCCTTGGCGCCAGCTATCCATGGCCCTTACAATAACATACGTCACGGCAGCAAAACCTTTTACGTGTTAGGCATGTGCGAACATATTAAAAGGCAATTGCACAAAATAAATAATGGTGATTGCCATCTTGATTGCCATACCAGGATTATACTAAAAAAACAACAAACTTTTATATAGAGACTTTATTTCAAAACCACAATCTAATCTCTTAGATATACGCACACCGCGTTAGTGCACATAGCTCATTTATAATCTTCATAACAAAAATAATAGAGATGGAGATAGATAGATAGATAGATAGATAGATAGATAGATAGACAGACAGACACACACAGTAAAACCTTGGTTTGAGAGAGCTTTGCAAGACAAGCAAAATGTTTTAATACAGTTTGCCTTGATACACAAGCATTGTCTTGATATAAGAGTAGTGTCATATCACAACTGAGTATAATAAAAAGAAGAGAGGAGCCTCCAAGTGTAGCAATATGGTTACATTTAACTACTTCAGACCCGGGCCATTGTAAAAAGACAGCCACAAGGCGGCTCTACAATGCCGGGAAGGCGTCTTTTCAAGGCCTCAGGTCCTCCGGCCACTGGGGGGCGCACTGCCGGCAGCAATGTGGATCCCTGTGCGTAAACACAGAGATCCACGTCCTGTCAGGGAGAGGAGACTGATGGTGTGTCCCTTGTACATAGGTACACAGATCGGTCACCTCCCCCAGTCAGTCCCATCCCCCCCAACAGTAAGAATCACTCCCAGGCTACACATTTAACCCCTTCCCTGCCAGTCACATTTATACAGTAATCCGTGCATATTTATAGCACTGTTCGCTGTATGAATGTGAATGGTCCCAAAAATGTGTCAAACGTGTCCGCCGCAATATCGAAGTCCTGACAAAAAAATAAATAAATAAATAAATCAGATAACCGCCATTACTAGTAGAAAAAAAAAAAAAAGTCAGAATTATATCCCCTATAACTTGTGCGCAAACCAATCACTATACGCTTATTGCAATTTTTTTTTACCAAAAATATGTAGAAGAATACGTATCGGCCTAAACTGAGAAAAAAAAATTGGGATATTTATTACAGCAAAAGTAAAAAAATATTGTGTTTTTTTCAAAATTGTCGCTCTTTTTTTTTGTTTATAGCGCAAAAAATAAGAGCCGCAGAGGCGATCAATTACCACCAAAAGAAAGCGCTATTTGTGAAAAAAAACAAAAAAGAAGGACATCAATCTTGTTTGGGAGAAAGTCGAACGACCGCGCAATTGTCATTCAAAGCGTGACAAGGAAGGGGGTATATGTGCCCAGTAAGCAAGTGGTTAATGAAGGTACAGCATTTAGCAACTTATTGCTACACTTAGAGGCGCCTCTCTTTTATACCCTGTAAAAACAATGCTTCGATATACAAGTGCTTTGGATTACAAGCATGTTTCTGGAACGAATTATGCTCGCAATCCAAGGTTTTACTGTGTGTATATGTATATATCTCTCAATATCAGTGCTGAACGTAAAGATAGGGAGGTGATGCTTTGATTTCCTCTAGGGTACCACAAATGAACTTGCTGAACAAATCATGTGTTTCCTCTGCTCCAGCAGCAATTCCTGACCTCTACACACCCAACATATGAAATCAGCATCAGGGACACAAGCACTCCCTATGACAATAGCAATCGCATACATTTGACGCTACAAACAAAAGGGTAACCACAGCCTTGTACATGGTGTCTGACTAGGACACATTTCCACAAGTCAGCGGGTATCTCCTTACCTTCAGGGCGTTGGGAAAGGGTTGATACCACTGTTTAGATCTGTAGTTTTGCACTCATCAACAAAGCTTCATTCCTACCGCTCTGGAGCCATTGTATCTGATTATACTTCCAACATGCTCAGGAATCAGTGCCAAAAAAAGAGATCAGTCAGCAGCTTGTCTTCAGTCACTAGCTGGTATAACCCACACTGCTAGCAGCAGCTACTATGTTCACAGAGAGAAAGGGAGAGAAAGGAGGGGGAAAGAGTGGGGGGCTGGATCTCAGCCTGAATCCGGTGTCATCTGTACTCAGAGAACTTTCAGAGTCTCACTTACATGCAGCTGCTTGCTGTTTAAAGTTGTACTACCCCGTCACGTTTTCAAGCGCACATCTATTTTTGATGTCAAACACTTGAGAGCTGCTTCTTTACAGCTGTTTATGGTCACTATGTCAGTTATTAAAATTATGCGTCACTCGGTGAGGCGTGCCCTTGACTTCCAAAATTTTGGAAAATGAGCGGTGTGCTACCAAGTTGACACAAAACATGCATGCGATGTTGGGGCGAAACCATTTTTCCCTCATTTTTAGTTAGAGCCAATAAAACCAAAGAGGCCAATGCTCAATAAAGCAATCAAGGCCGCATAGTTTTGGTGAGATCACTCGTCTTCGGGTGCGTTACCAATCCAGAAGTATATTTCAGATTATTCGTTCATCCACAACGCCATTGAGATTTTATAGAACCACTTATCCCAGAGTACATACTAAAATGACAAAACATACTAATGCCGCGTCCACATGACAGTTATTCATGTCATGGAATAAAAAACAAAGTTTTTCGACGCGATTCGTCTCAAGCCTGCCTTGCATACACACGTTCGTGACAAAAAAAAATGCTCTGGCAAAGCGCAGTGACGTACATGGGGAAGTTCCATTCGAATGGCGCCACCCTTCGGCCTGCTTTTGCCAATTTCCCCGTCTCATAACTTGCTTCTGAGCAAGCACCTTATTTTCCCCCTCATTAAAGTGTACACATGACCGTTTTTCACAACGTGAAAGACGACGAGAAAAATAAAAAAAAAATTCCCCTTTTTTTCCCCCCTCGATGCTTCACATACACACAACCGTTTTTCACGACCAATTAAAAAAATTGCATTTTTCTCATCATGAAAAACGGTCGTGTGTACACGGCATAAGAGTTCAAACAGCCTTTACACAGGGGCATCATCCACCAGGCCTCAATTTCAACGGGCCTGATTAATCAGGCATTATGTCACATAGTGATGACTATATGTTTTAATCGATTTCAGTTCCTTTTTTCAGCAAGTCTGACTACTAGCAGAGTCTACATAAACACAGGGGCAGGATGCAGAAGAGCCCTGTATGATTGGACGCAAAGAGAATGTTTCTAAAGGAAAGAAACTGGTTGCCACATGCAACATCTCCTCATTGTTTTAGTTTAAGAACGAGCTTTACTGACTACTAAGCTAAGAGCTCCCATATGTCAAGGGAGGGGATATGAAGCTCTGCTACGAGGATTAACGGCGGCAAAGCACACAACTCAGAGTGTGTCCATAGTATAGTACAGTGAGCAGGTCCGCAATCAGCATGCATCAGGACTTTCCACCGCTACCATCCACAACCCTTACCGATGGTGTGCAAAGAATGGACAGTTAGGGAGCCCAATATGACAACTCAACGGCACTATCGCAGAATGCTACGGAAGTCACGTGGCGGCCAACTGCGCATGCGCAATGCGTTCCAACCGCAAGTGCGATGCGTTCCAATGGATTTACGACAGAACACACCAGTGAAACTTCTGGCGGCATCCAGGCTCATTCCTCAACATCCCCGTGGATTGGAGGATGTTAAAAAAAATCCACGTCGCCCTGAATGCCGGGTTCACTGGTGTGTACTGTCGTAAATCTATTGGAACGCATCGCGCATGTGCAGTTGGCCGCCACGTGACTTCCGTAGCATTCTGCGATAGGGAGCAGAATATAACATTACACCGATTTCACACTGCTGCACTGTAAATTTGTTATGTTTTTTCAGTCCATTCTGAGGTGTGAGTTTACCGCGTTTTTACCGTGATTTTAATGCGAATTTCAGGAGTGGGCTGCGATTAAAGCAGAGCTCCACTCAAAAGTGGAACTTTCGCTTAAACCACTCATTGACCACTTACATCGCCTGTCCATTCCTAGAGCGCAGATCGGCTCAGGCATGCGCAGAGAGTGCCCGGCCGTGACAGCTTTCGGCTTCACGGCCGGGCACTCTCTGCCCACAGTCTGAATAGAGGCGCCGGCGGAGAGGGGAGGAGCGACGCTTGGGGGTCACTGGACAGTGGAGCAGGTAAGTGTCCGTTTATTAAAAGCCAGCAGCTACACTTTTAGTAGCTGCTGACTTATAATAAACATAAAAAAGGCTGCAACTCCGCTTTAATGTCTCTAGCCAATGGAATCATAATGTAAAAAAAAAAAAAAAAAAAAAGTGTTAACTTCCTGTGTACTTGCTGTTTTTTGTGGAGAATAGTGTTTTTGAATTTGCACGTATGTGAATCATCAAAGGCGATTCCAGAACAATTTACATTCACGTCTATGGAGACTAAATTCGCAACGCTCTAAACACGCAGAAGACCCCCCCCCCTCGCATTCGGAGAGGAATTGCAACGCATAGGTGTGAACGATCATCATTGAAAACAATTACTTTTTGGATGACATGCGAATCTAATTTTTGTTTAACGCAGCGCATTCGTCATCAACTCGCACAAGTGTGAACTGGCATTTACAGGACAAACAATGCAAAGCATACTTGTAAGCAAGGCCAGCAACACAGCTGACAAGAGGCATCCTATGGCTGCTCTTGCGTGTAGCCAACTATACAATCCTGGGTAACACCATCTCACTGCTAGTCACCTAAATCTTAGGACTAGGGACTCTACAGAGATTTGAACAGATGCATTACCCTTCCAACATCTACTACCTGTTGCCTCCCAGGACTTCTATCGATCTCTTTATGACCCCCAGCAATTTTACCAATTTAGGGAACCGTGCATTAGGAGAAAGAGAAAAGCTAATGCTATGTATCACTACCCCCGTAGGAGCTGCTGGTTTAGATTTTGGGTTGTGCACATTACCTTTAAGTTCGTTGTCCAGGGGAGGAAGTCCGTAGAAATAGCAATGTCCACACAAGATGTAAAACCTTCAACCGTAGGCTTTATTTTTGTTGCATAAAACTTGTGAAGGAAGTGGAACTAACAGAGAGAGGGAGAAGGTTCAGGTACGCGGTACAGAATGCACGATAGTATTCAAAGTTCCAATATTCACCACTCACTCCTGAGTGGGTATTGCTCACCCAGATAGACCCCTCTCACATGGCCTAGCAGCCGGACTGATGCACTGACAGTATAGAAACGGTCTCTGCCACAGACCGTCTGAGAACACAGAATAGATGGCCAGGAATCCTCTGCCATAGGATTTAAGGTCCCGAACTTCCTGCCTTACAGCCAAAGAGCCTTTAAGCCAACCCGGCGGACTGTAAGGTGTTGTAGACTATGGTGCATCCTTCAAGAAGTTACCAGGCCTCTCCCAAATGACCAGCCTTCCGCTCAGTCCTTTCTGGGACAGGTTCCCCCCTGGCTTCTTTCATTGAGTGGCTTCTTCCCACAGGATCACCTGTGTAGGCCTCAGCCAGAAAAATCTGGGCCTACTCGACAGGAACACAACCTCAGACCCATGTGGTCCCGAGACTGAATTCACGCACACCCACCTCGCGCCAGGAGGGCTACGAGGTGAAGGACCCCCCGAAAAACGGCATCTGCCCCTTAAGTATCCCCTCCCATCATGCACAGCGGGTCACCACTCCCACTGCACTGCTGCCGAGGAGGGACACCTAACACACCATGGTACACCTGCGTTCCAACATGGGCCTAAAGTGGTAATGCCACCCACAGGCAACAAGGGAAAAAAAATACTACCAGGCAGTACCATAGCCAGAACAGAAGCAAATTAGTACATAATTCAACAGGTCTGGGCACAGCTATTAGCCCAGACATCCTTTAAATTTGAAATAGCGCCCCCATCTTTGGGAGCAGGGTGCTACATCTATGAACAATTACATATAATGAGATATTTGATATTCAGGCACCATTGTTTTGGCATCTAGCATTGCAGACAAGAGGTGATAAAATGCCTGTTGGTTATTTCTTTAATAGGGATACTTTAATATGTTTCTACATACAGGTTATCTCTTCGGCATGAGTTAATTTATTAAAATGCCCACATTTTAAAAGGCCCTTTAAAGCTGAATTTTAGGATAACATCCCTCTATTAAATAAGCCATTATGAGTAATCATGAATGTGACCAGGAGTGTAAACCATTATATGTGATGAGGTCATTCCCTGCAGATGTTCCTTTATGTGTAAAGGGAAAGTGGCAGCTAATGGAAAACTCATGTCAACTTTGGCTCTTCAGTGTCAGTAATACAAGGTAAGGGAGACAGATGTTTAGGGGTAAATGTGCTAGGCAAACTAAACTATATGATCACGTTAATAAACAAAATTACTATCAGGTATCATTACTATCATTCAATTAATTTTTTTTCAAGAATTTCAATTTATTTCCCATGTGATAGGCTCATGGCTTTTCCCAGCAGTTTTTATTACAACACATGAACTGATGATTTGACTATAGCAGGCAGATGCTTCCGACTTGGTGCACAGAAAATAACAATAAACCAGGCACAAGTTTCCACCAAATAGTAGGTGGTACAGTTTGCAATGAGGATTGCAGAAAACCTTATAATTTATGTAACTAATATTGAGAAGAATGCTATAGCCATAGGACATAACGTGCAGCCATATAGTAATATTGCTGCGGGGGGGGGGGGTCAAGTTTAGATGTCTTGAACGTTTATATAACTTGGGAACCTCTATAAAAGGAACTGTCAAAAATTTAGAAAGGGGCCCTTTTACTAGTTTGCTATGAGGCCCCATCACATATAAATATGCCCCTAAAGTATTCACATAATGTACATAGAGATAAGGAGGCAGGATGTTTGGGGGGGGGGGGGGGGAAAAAATCAAAAGTTATCCTAAAAGCAGTTCAGAGGTCATTTTATATTGATTTAGCAGGACTGAAAAGAAAAGTAATAAATTACTCATCTAATTCCATCTAGACCTGAAAAAACAGAGCTGGCCATTTACGGATGCCGAGACATCTAAAAATTTACAACTGGAGCTTCCGTACCGGCTAAGAACTTCTCATAGATTTGATCAATAGGCATTATTATCAGTTTAGATGATGATGTATTTTCTTTCTGTTCTCCATCGGAAAGCCAAATCTCGGTATGAGATAATACATGTCGATGTGCAGGGATTTCGTTTAACCACTTCAATGTCAGGCACTTACACCCCCTTTTTGCCCAAGCCTATTTTCAGCGCGGTCTCTGTTTAAATGACAATTGCGCGGTCATACTACACTGTACCCAAATAGAATTTTTATCATTTTGTTCCCACAAATAGAGCTTTTTGTTGGTGGTATTTAATCACCTCTGTGGTTTTTATTTTTTGCTAAACAAAAAAAAAAAAAGATTTTTTTTTTTTAAACGTTTGTTTCCATTATAAAATGTTGTAAATAAGTACATTTTCTTTTTTACTGATGGGCACTAAGACAGCACTGATTAGCACTACTGATGGCACTGATTGGCATTTCCTGATGGCCATCCCTGGTGGTCCTGGCAGCAACCTGTTGGTCCTGGGCGGGCATTTGTGGGGGGGGGGGGGGTTGCACTGATAAACCATCGGCACAGACCCCCCCTCCGTGTCAGGAGAGCAGCCGATCGGCTCTCTACTCACATCTGTCAGGCGGCGTACACACGACCGAGGTTCTCGCTGGAAACCAGCGAGAACCTCGCTGGAAGCTGCATTCCAGCGAGGACCTCGGCCGTGTGTACGCTCTCGGCGAGCTTCCCGTCAGGAAGCCCGTCGAGCAGAAATAGAGAGCACGCTCTCTATTTGCTCGACGGCCCGCCTGGATGAATGGCTGGTTGCCATTCCCGACGGGCGGGTCGCCGATTTCGACGGCCGGCAGAGAACCTCGACGGGCGGAACGATGTGTTCTGCCCGTCGAGGTTCTCTGCCGTGTGTACACGGCCTCATATGCGAGTGAGGAAAACTGATCAATGGCTCTTCCTGTTGATCACATGGTAAAGAGCCTCAGTCAAAGGCTCTTTACTGAGATTTGTGTATCGGTGTGTCAGACTGACACACCGCGCCACTGATCGCCACGATGCACGCCCCCACGGGCGCGCAGCAGCTGTTATCCTGCTTGACGTTATCTGATGCCTAGTCAAGATAACTGAACCAGTGCCCAGCCGCCATTCTGCTATAGGCCGGGTAGGAAGTGGTTAAACACAAAAAAAGGTCTAAAAAACACAAAACTAACTCAACGTTTTAATGTGCATAAGTTACAAAACACAAAAATATAAAAACTACAAAAATTCTGTACAATACAATGATGTACTGTGCATCGCCCGGGTCGGGGAGAGCTGGTCGTAAGTCTGAGCAAGGAGTATCAGTATCTTGTCAGGGCTCATTCACACCAAACAGAACCATTGCTGTGCATTGAACACACACATGCATGACTGTAAGGCTGAACTATGGAGAACTAAAAAAAAAAAAAAGTGGGCCTTCACCCAAACTGCAAAGGTTACATGATTGTTTTTGCCTATGGTCCCAGGAAATTACAGTTTTATTTACCGTATACCTCCCAGGCAGCCATGTTCACCTCTTCACTCTGATGCTCCAGGTTGTGGGCAGGTCTTCAGTGTTCTCACTTACAAAAATGTATGTGCTGACATCACAGCTGCCACCGCTGGCCGGTGCACTAAAGAGAGGAGGCTTTGGGGGAATGGTTCCATCCAAGAAACAGCCAGTGGGAGCAAGGGATCGGGTAAGTGAAAAGTCCCTTTTTCCTGATACCCTAGACCAGGGGTCTCCAAACTTTCTAAATAAAAGGGCCAGTTTACTGTCCTTCAAGACCTTAAGGGGGTCGTACTGTAGCCATTGTAATAGGACAATGTCCTGGCATCATAGGGAAAAAAGAATGCCCCATCACTGGTGATAGTGGGAGGAATATTGCCCCATTGTTGGCATTAGGAGAAGAAATGGTGCCCCATCATTGGTGTCATTTGAAGGAATAGGGCCCCATTCTTGGGGTCAGTGGAAGGAATAGTGCCCCATTTTTGGGGTCAGTGGAATAGTGCCCCATTCTTGGTATCAGTGATGGCAATTATTCCCTATTGTTAGTGTAGAAGAAATACTGTCTCGTATCTGCAAGAGGAATAGTGTCCCAAGGGCCTGATAAAAGCAAGCAAAGGGCCACGTCCGGCCCCCGGGCCGCAGTTTGGAGACCTCTGCCCTAGACAAACAGCCATTTAACCTTTAGGCCTCACACACCGGACGTTAAAATAATGTTATAAAAACGCTAGTAGCTTTACAGTGAGTTTTTCCGTTTTTTTATTGGGGTTTTTCCGCGTTTTTTTTTTAAGATTTTTTTATTTTTCAATGGATCAAAAACGTTAAAAACAGCTGGTGAGCGACGTTTTTAAGGTTTTATCAGCGTTAGAGCATTTTTAAAGCTAAAAAACATCTCTCAGAACCCACTATTTTTTTTTTTTACTGCTCAAAACTGCTGACAACAGCTTATGTGTGCATGGACACATAGGATAACATGGAGAGTTTATAGGAAAAAAAAAAAGGCTGCCAGAATCAGCAGCTGTAAAGACGTCCAAAAACGTCCAGTATGAGGCCTTAAAGTACAAGGGGAGCCCCACACCCAGGCACACCCTAATCACCGTATTGCAGCATAAATTCCCCCTACTGCCCTAGCATCTCCCTCGCACCGCTGACGGCTTCCCTCCTCTCCCGCTGGCTGTTGTTGAAGGCATGTTTTTGGATGAATGGGGGGGGGGGGGGGGGGGCAGTAAATATGTTATTTATTGGCCCCTTCCCTTTCTGAATGAAGATAGTTAGCGATCCGTAGGTAGTGTTTGAGCTTTGGGGTGCAATAGGCTGTGCACACCTAAGGAAGGGGATTTCTGTCACTTCCCCAGAGTTCAGCTAAAAGCAGCCAATTCATTTGAATGGGCCTAAGACAATACAACCAACCTGCAGTACTTTTTGTATTGTAGCACACCACAGCGCATGGTAGTGCATTACATCCAGGCACATTTGGAAGGCAAGTTGGGACTGCTATTCACAATGTATCACACCACAGCTCAATACAATTATAGCATCGGTAACAGAGTGTTACCGCAGCATACTGGTATGAATGAGACCTTAATGTGGTTGACAAGTCAATAAACTCCCAGCTTTAACATACTATATGTTGGAGCAGTTATAGAACAATGTATGGCATTGCTGATTAATGTAACCCCCTATCTTTGTAAATGGAGAAAGGATGGGCTTGTCAGCGGGATGGGACTGCATGTTATCTGTATTTCATTATGACACCAAAAGGCATCAAGCGTTCCACACACTAATGCGTCCCTAAATCCATGAAAAGCTCTCAATAGTTTTAAACAAACATCCTGTCCATTCTCACCCCTGATCTTCGGGCACATTAAATTATACTGAGATCATGTCTGCTACACAGAGGACCAGGATTTTTTTTTTTCTCTGAGCTATCTTGTTTTGTTAATTCGGTGGAAAATGCCAGATAATGCGCCCTCGTTCGTTCCATAATTAGGCAGGAATTAAAGCTACCACTGTGCCATTGTTTTGATAGTGCTACCTATAAATTATTCAGTGTATTGAAGTGCAATCTGCTGTGGCATTTTCTTGCCGGGCACAAATAATGCAGCAAGCGCAAAACGTTTAGCGGCATCCGATTACACGTCTGCAGAGCTTTAAACGAAAGGATCCCAAAATGCAAACTGATTTCAATGATCCATTGCTGAACACGACAAATGAAAAAACTTTAGATGTCAGTAACAGCTGTTAAACAAACATTTTTGTTGGCATGCAGTCTATGTAATCGCATAGCATTTGATGGGCGTGTGCAGAAAGGAATTTGGTATTGTGGATATCTAAACTTGTTTTATGGAAAATGTGCTCTATGGCATTGAACATACCAATCATTCTTACATTTAAATTAAGGGAATAACTTTGCACTTTAATATACACACCAGTATCGTAATACAAACATTGGTTTGCTATAGAAACAGCTGAAGTCGTTTCGTTTGGATGTACATGAACCAACTAAAGCAATGTATGGAATGAATACCGTGCTTGAATTACACAATGAGACATCAGCAAGTAGCTACAAAATGTATTTTGGAGATTTTGCAATGATTCAACGAGGTCTATTCAGGATAATGCAACCTGATCCAGCTTTAACAACCATTGAGTTGGGTGGCAATTAATGCTGAATTTACAAAAGGGGCTTCATGAATAGCCTCCATAGTCCAGAGTCATGGGAAATAGTCTGAGGATCTCTTGCATGTCTGATTCTGTCTATCAGAAGTTAGAAAGAATATATTGGAATGGCAAGCTTTTCAATATTTTTTGTTAATCTGTTAAATTAACTCGGCCCGATAAGAGCAAAATCTCCAAAGAAAATTAATGCTTTCATTCACCAAGCACAAAGAATTTTTCTTAGCTACACCAAGATAAAGGAAAGACTTTTGTGGGTGTGAGGTAAAATACAGGCAGAATTCGGGCCATGAAACCAGGAAAACAAAAGTTCTAAAAATGTACATTGTGATTAATAAGAAAGTTATTACAAATCTGCGCGGTCCAAGTGTACTGATCTCAGAGCCAGACACAAAGGGCTTGTTGCCATCAGATTCTTGATCATGAATTTGCAACAATTTCCAGTGATGGCAAATGTGTGGACAGAATAAAAGTTATTTGCAGATATAGAAAAACAAGTACTGTATATACGCGAGTATAAGGCAAGTTTTCAGCACTTTTTTGTGTGCTGAAAATCCCCCCTCGGCTTATACTCGAGTCACCTTTTTCCGCCTGATCTCCCGGAGTTTGGGGACCCGGTATCGGCCGGCCGTAGGTCCCCTGGACCCCAAACTTGGCACATATGTAGCCCTACTCATCCTCTACAAGTGAAGTTTGTTGTCCAGGGGACCTACAGCCGGGGAGCACAGAGTTTTCAAAGCCGGGCACCCCCTTCTATATACTCCCATGTTAAAACACAAGTCTAGTCATGCACACAGCGAGGCATGCAGATGGACACCCTAGGCTTATACTTGAGTTAATACGTTTTCCCATTTTTTTGTGGTAAAATTATACTCGAGCATATACGGTATATGCTAGCGCGCAGTGTTATCCTGCTGTAACCTGTCAAATGCTGGGTCCCATGCCAACATCTTTGCGTTATTGGGGGCTGAGTTTTTCCTAGAATTGAGCCCCTGATAATGCACCGCTGGGTCCTTCCCTTATTAGCTGCCTAACATTGCCAGATTAAAGGGGTTGCAAACCCTTGTGTTTTTTCACCTCATGCATGAAGGTGAAAAAACACCTGGCAGTGACTGGCCCCCCAACACCCCCCCCCCCGTTTTACTTACCTGAGCCCTGTATTTCCCTCAGTGGAGACACGCTCTCCCTCTCTCCACGTGGTCCCGGCTCTTGATTAGATAGATTGATAGCAGCGCAGCCACTGGTTCCCACTGCGGTCGATCAAATTCAATGACGCGGGTCGCTGGGGCCAAGTCCGGCATTCGCGTCTATGGACACAAATGCTGGACTCAGGAGCGCGCTCGCAGTGTAACCCCCCCCCCCTCTCCCCAGGAGAGCACTTCTCTTAGAGCCCTCTCACACTGGTGCGTTTCTGCCATGTTATCGTGGTAAAAATATCACTATTGAAACGCTCCCCATGCCCCTCTTCATTGAAATTAATTAAAAACTCACCAATGTGAAAGGGCCCTTAGGGGGGTTATCTTATGCGGGGGAGGAGCTGCAAAAGCCGGATTTATATGGTACCAACAGTTTGTAAAATGATTTTACAATACAATACAATGGGAGACAGTGCAAAAGCGAGCTGTGACATGGGCATGTCCAACCTACCTGATGCACAAAGTGTGCCCCAAAGGTCAACACTATCAAGAAGTTTGTGATCAGAAACATAGTTGAGGCTGCAGTTGATAGGGATATCTCTGATGCTAGCGTTTTCAATTCATATGCACTGCCTAAGCTTTATGTGAAACTGCACTACTGCGTTAGCTGCACTATTCACAGCAAGGTGGTCAGAAACCGCTCTCATGAGGCACGCAAAGATCACACATGGGTGCACCACCAAGAGCAGCTGCCAAACCATTGTAAAGAAATCTGCTCAAATGTCTTGCTCAATAAACTGTAAAAAGTTGAATACTGCACCATGGTGTCTAAATTCAACATGGAAGCTTTGTCGATTTCTATTACTGCACGTGACCATGTGAAAATGGGCTGGTTTACCACAAGCCTGATTTTTAACAATGCTATTTTAATTACCAATACTAATGTGGAGTTATGTCATAGATAGTTGAAGACAAAAAGGAATGCAAATAAGTAACATATTATAAGGAAAAGGTGTTGGTGTGAGCCATTTTCTTTAAATTTTTCTTTATTATTTTAATCGTACCAAGTGACATACAGATGGAAACCCATTCCTCTAACCGAGGAGCATTGGAGGAACATTATATACACATATATATATTTTAACAATGAAGTGAAGGAGAAACCCGATAAAAAAAAAAAAAAGAATATATAATAAGGAGCACCCACACGAGTCCTGATCATATCTTAAACAACAACAACAAAAGAGAAACGGAAATAGAGGACAGGAGGCACATCCCAGCCCCTCCCCTCACGCTGGTCCCCATCTGGACCTCTGGTGGATCACGACTCCGTGGGTACATTGCCCTTCACCCCCTCACGCCGGCAAGTCCCCTCCTCCCCCCGGGGGGTCACTATGCCCCTCATAGGGAGGGGGGGGGAAACCGGCCCCTCAAATGTCCTCAATGCCCTAGCTTGCTACGCCAACTCCCTCCCTTCCCCCCCCCCCACCCCCCCGCCCGGTTGACAAAAAAGAAAGAAGACAGAGAAAAAAAAAAAAAAAACCCATACTGACCCATCTCTCTCACTCATCCCCCCCTCCCCATCCCATCCCTGAGTCCGATCCCTCCTTATTGTGCATCCAGCAGAGCCCTCCCTTGTTCTGAGTATCTAAACTCGTTCCACTCAGCCCACGTTTCAGTATATACTTTACGTTTCTGTCTGGAGGTCCATACAAGGTCCTCCATTCTGTTCAAATCTTCGACTCTATTGAGCCACATCTTTACCGTTGGTGGTTGTTTATGTTTCCACATCCCTGGGATGCAGGCACGAGCAGCGTTTAAAAGGTGATTAACCAAAGAACTCCTGTATCTCTTTACCGTTAACTCCGAATCCTGTAGTAGGAAAAAGGGCCATTCGTCTGGTAGTTTGTCTTTACTAAATTTCTGCACTATACCCTGAACCTCCGTCCAAAAGTTCAGAATTCCTGGGCATAGCCAGAATATATGTAGCAAGGTTCCCTCTTCCTTGCCACACCTCCAGCATCTATCCGAAGTGTCTGGGTAGCACCTTTTTAATACTACCGGGGTACGATACCATTGAGATAGAATCTTGTAATTCATCTCTTGTGTTTTCGCACTGATTGACGATTCGAATATATTCCGGAGTATTTTACTCTTTTGTTCTTCTGTAAAGGGTCTTCCCAGTTCCATCTCCCACCTGTTAAAAAAAGGAAGCTGAGAGTCCTCCGTCGGTGTGTTCAGTAGTTCACTGATTCTTGAAAGGGTGTGCCGAAGCACTCCCTTACCACTACAGTACCCCTCGAATCTTGTAAGTTTACGTTCGTAACTTCTAGGGGGTTTTAGATTGTCCAAGAAATGCCGCAATTGTAATGCTCTCCAGGTATCCAATCTATAAGGGAGCCCACCTTCCACCATTTCCCGCATACTATGCCATAGACCCTCCCTCAAAAAATGGGATGCTTGTATTAAACCCTGGTCTATTAGTCTATCAAAGGACCCCTTCTTCAGACCTGGTGTAAATTGTGGGTTCCCCAAAATTGGATAGAGTGGTGAGTCCAAAGTGGATAATACCCCTTTCCTAAATAGCCCGTAGGCCACTTTCAATGTTGGGCCTATCAATGGGTGTTTCTTAGTAAGTATCGGCAGGTCTCTATAGCACCACGCAGCCAGATAGAGTATACTACTACATTGGGCCTGCTCCAAGCCCGGCCAAATTTTCTCCCCGCCATGTCTTCCCCAGTCTACCAGTCGGATTAACATAGCTGCCTGGTAGTATCTGAGGATATCTGGTGCCGATACGCCGCCCTCTCGTTTTGATAAACATAATGTATAGTTCTTAATTCTTGGACTTTTGTTGCCCCAAATGAAATTATTAAAGAGAGTTTGCGTCTGTCTAAAAAAAGATTTTGGTATAGCGATTGGGAGCGTTTGGAAGAGGTACAGAAATGTTGGTAATATATTCATTTTAATGATGTTAATTCGTCCAAACCACGAATGGAACCCCTTCCTCCAACCATCCAGGAGGACCCGCGTTTTCGTCAACATTGGCATAAAGTTAAGTCTAAAAACCTGTGTCAGGTCCGCCGGGATGAAGGTACCCAGATAAGAAAGAGATTTATCAGACCATTTGAATCTGTGCTTTGCTTTCAGGAGGCACATCTCTCCCCTCGAAATCCCCACCCCCATTGCTTCAGACTTATCGTAGTTTATTTTAAAATTTGATAAGTCTCCATATACCTTCAGTTCTTGTACCAAATTGGGGAGGGATTCTATCGGGTTCACTAAAGAATACATCATATCGTCCGCGTAGGCTGAGATCTTATATTCGGAGCCTCCAACAGACAATCCTTTAATATCTGGATTCAGTCGAATCCTGCTTAGTAATGGTTCCACTGAGAGAGCAAACAAGAGAGGGGATAGGGGACATCCCTGCCTTGTCCCATTTGACAGTTTAAAGGAGGGTGACAAGATTCCGTTCACTCTAACTTGTGCTGTTGGATAAGTATAGTTACTTCTAAATCCATTGTACCATCTTATTGCCGAACCCCATGTGTTCCAGGACCTTGAACATAAATTGCCAATTTATCCGATCAAAAGCTTTCTCGGCGTCTGTACTGAGGAAAACACATGGGGTTCCGCCAGAGGCGGCCCGATGGACCAGGTTCAGAATCTTGATCGTATTGTCCCTGGCTTCACGCATTTGCACAAATCCCACCTGGTCTCTGTGGATGAGTCCAGGTATGTGTTGCTGTATGCGTATTGCCAGGATTTTGGCAAAGAGCTTCAGATCCTCATTCAGTAATGATATAGGTCTGTAACTTCCACATTGAGAGGGGTCTTTGCCTTCCTTAGGTATTACCGCTATTACTGCTTTTAGGGTTTCAGAATGAAAAGAGCATGAGTCACCTAATTCATTAAACATTCTAATCATGAAGGGGCCTAATTCTGGGAGAAAGAGTCTATAATAAAATATGGTAAACCCATCTACTCCTGGTGCTTTCCCTCTTTTCCCCTTTTTCACTGCCTCCTGTAATTCTTCTAAGGTAATGGGTCTTTCCATATCTTGGCTCATCTCTGATGTTAATGTTGAAATACCTGAGGTTTCTATGTACTTTCCCAGTGTCTCATACTGTTGTTGGCTTGTTTGTATATTGTACAGGGTACTATAATAATCGCTAAATGTCCGTGCAATCTCTTTAGGTAATACATGTTCCTCACCTCTCGACCCCTTAATCATTGGGATATAAGTTTTTGCTTGTTGCTCTCTCAGTGAATTTGCCAGGTGTTTCCCACATTTATTTCCGAATTCGTAATTTTGCCTTCTGCCATTCTGTATCGCTCTTTTTGCTCTATGAAAGAGTAGTTCATTAATTTGTCTACGTAACGTCATGAGTTCTCTCTCTACCTTGGGGTTAGGGTTCTGTTTATGCCGACTTTCTAAATTTCTAATTTCCGACATGAGAGTTGTTATTCTCTGTTCCCTATTCCTTTTGATTCTTGCCCCATGTTTCATCAGGACACCCCTAATCACCGCTTTATGGGCCTCCCATATCACCCCCAGGTTACATTCTGGGGTATCATTCATCTGAAAATACCATGTTAGCTCCTTCCGAATTTCTTCCAGAACGTCCTCATCCTGTAGCAGACTCTCGTTCAGTCTCCAGGTACTTGGTCCAGAGGATCTAGGATCCCCTATTTTATATTCTAAGAGGATTGGGGCGTGGTCGGTCCAAGTTATTTCCCCAATTCCAACTTCTATAACTGCGTGAAGCTGACTGTGGGGTATAAAGAAATAATCGATACGTGAGTATATCTTATGCGGTACTGAGTAGAAGGAGTAGTCTCGCTCTCCTGGATGCATCAATCTCCATGTATCTATTAGGGTCCCTTGTTGTAACATCTGCCGAATCCGCCTCCGGACACCCCCCGTAACTGATGAAGTACCGGGTGAGCCATTTTCTATACAAGCATCATGTAGCACAGTGGTCCCTACCTCATTTTTAGGTAAATCCAATCTGGAAGGCTGTGAACTGAGCTGGTTTTATAAAGACATGTCTCCCCCTTCTTGTGATGTTAGCCTAAGTACTTAATACATTTGCATGTCAAATTACACTTGTGCTTTGTGAGAAGGGATGCTTACAAATCCTCAATGCCTTGGGTTCTCTCAGGAGTTTGTAAGTGCTATAGATTCCAGACGGCTGCTTAGCAACCAGAACAAGCAAAGGGAAGCAGCATGCAGCAGCCCACATCAGGTTTTGTGCAGCGGCCCACATCAAGTTTTGTGTTACTCTAAGTCGCAAACAAAGAGACTCATTTTCCAACATCGGCACAAGTAACTCGCAGACATCTTCAAGAGACAATTTAACCCCGGTCCCAAGGCACAGTGCAGAATGACATCACTCAGCTCACGTTACAAAAACAAGTGCACAGACATCCATTTATATTTAATGTCGCCACTCAATGGCCCCGTGCAATCGGGAAGACGTTTACTGTACCTTAATGTATATATGCACACAAACACGCACAGCTGAGATCGGTCACAGAGGTCATCATTTAGGACACACTGAAATATGTATGCACTTTCAGAGGCGGCTTACATTTGGAGACACACATACAGTAGCGTCTCGCTCCTCTTCACTATTGCTATTTTTAACTTGTATGCGTAGTGGGGCCTGGACACAGGCTGATTCCGTAAGCAGTACAGGAGCAATGGTCGATGACAAGGAACAGAGCAGCTACAAGAATGGCACATATATGCAAATCATGTGAATGTCCTGGTGCCTTTTCTACTGATAATCCACAATGAGAGCTGCCACTTTCAAACCCAAGGCTCCATTCACACACGCGTTTTTAATGTGCATGTCCGAACATGCTAAAATGCATGCGTCAATGCAATGTTATACATAGAGCAGGGGCTGACCGGCAACGTTGTACAGCCCAGAGGCCCATGGTGCAGCAACCCTACCACTCTCCCTCTTTTCAGTCTCCTTCTGACCCAGATCGCAGGATGAAGCTCCAGTCCAGGTACCATCTGCTCACTGGTTGGGTCAGACTGGACTGCACCTGCTGTAACGACTCCAGATTCCCAACTGGCCAGGGGCTGCAGGGGGGAGCCGAGTGACTAGGGAGGAGACCCTTCCTCTGCTCCCACAGGGCATACACATACCATGGTGGCCTGTGCTCTGTCCTCATCCCACACTTGGACATCAGCAGGAACTTTTTACTCCTCTTTACCAGGAAGCCTTTAGGCATGTCTGCGGCATCAGAGTAGCCCGGGAGGCAATCGCCCCCTTACCCAGTCTACCCTTGAGATAGAGCATGTTCACATCTATTAGATTGCAAGCTCACGAGCAGGGCCATCCTAACCCTCTTGTTTGTGTAGCGCTATGCTCCCAATGACAAGGGCGCTGCTTTAAATTTATCTAAGCCATAGTTGGGCTCAGACTTCACAAATTCGCCTCTGTTCTGGCTGTAGTTGTGCTCGGTAGAAGTTTTCCCTTGTTGCCTGTAGGTGGTGTTACCACCTCATGCCCATGTTGGAACTCGTGCGAAGCGGTTGAGTGACCCTTCTCGGTAGTAGCCCAGTGGGAGTGGTGCCCCGCTGTGCATGTGGGAAGAGATACTTAAGGGGCAAACGTCGTTTTTTGGGCACGAGGTGGGTGTGCGATTCCAGCCCCGGTAGCACGTTGGTCCGAGGCTGTATTCCTATTAGGTAGGCCCAGCGATGCTGGCTGGGGCCTGTGGTTCTACAAAGGATCCCAAGCTGTCCATCCAAGTGGAGGAAGCTTCTTAGCGAAGGAAACCGGGGGAGGACCTGCCCTGGAGGAGACAAGCAAGGCAAGCTGATGTCTCAGGATAGGCCTGGCGACCTTGTTAAGGAAAGGGACCCACTATGCAATTTGTCTTACAGTCCACTGGGTCGGCTTAAAGGCTCTTTTGCTGTAAGGCAGGAAGTTTGGGACTGAAATCCTGTGGCAGAGGATTCCTGACTATCCATCTGGCGCTATCAGACGGTCTGTGGCAGAGACTGTTTCTATACTGTCCGTGCATCATTCCAGCTGCTAGGCCATGTGTGGTCTATCCGGGTGAGCAATACCCACTCAGGAGTGAGTTATGAATACTGGAACTTTGAATACGTTTTTTGCATTCTGTACCGCACACCTGAACCTTCCTCTTCTCTCTATACTCTCTACTTCCTTCACAAGTTTTATGCAGCAAAAATAAAGCCTACAGTTGAAGGTTTTACATCTTGTGTGGACATTCCAATTACTACAGACTTTCTTCCCCTGACAAGGAACTTAGAGGTAACGTGTAGAAACCCAAAATCTAAACCAGCAGCTCCTACATTTGGAATTGTATTGTAACTATACGGTCTCCCTTAGTATTGTAAAATCACTATACAAACTGTTGGTACCATATAAATCCTATATAACAAATTGTGCCCTGCGGCATATTTTTGAAATTGCCTCAGGTCCAATTTTAGTCCAGTTTTCTGCATCCTAAAGTATATAGAAAATCAGTGGTAATACATTAGTCCACAATTAACACCGTAATTTCCTGACTTCCAGAGTGAATGAGACCTAAGAGACCTAGTATTTTAATAAAGCAATACATTCTGGTCTTAGATATATTTAAATACAAACAACTCCACAACACCTGGCTCTTTATACTAAAAAAACGTGCATTATTTGCAGGAGTTTAAATTATAAACCCTTCATTTTTGTCGTTTTGAAAGTAATTTGTCAATCCAAGACAGAAGTTGAATTTCCCGTTGCCTGGGTGATAAAAGTACTGCCTAATTCCACCCTCACACCGGATCGGAGGATGTTGCCCTGCATCCCAATGATACCGAGTGAAAGGCCTGAAAACAGTCAGTAGTACACCAAGTCAATGTTCACACAACATGTGCTGCAGACTAATACAAAGTGTACAATATGCTTGAAAAGGACGGATGGCTGGGCTAACAGAGGGGGGCTCAAGCGTTTCTAAATCGTTTCAGTTTTAGTCAGAATACAAATGGCTATTTATTCAAATCTTGGCTAGACCTTTTTCCTGACTTTACACTCAAAGCAGAAATTGCGCTCATTTGTTTGAGAAGTTATAGAAAACACACGTGTTGAATTTTGAGCAAACCATCATAATGGTCTCGGCCACCCACAGTATCTGTATGAAACCTAATATACTCAGAGGCTGGATATACACAACCCAATAAAAACAGGCAAGCTATGCTTGTGACATCCGGGCCATGAATATGTACAGTAACTAGTGTCCATTAACTCTGTGCACTGCATTCCTTCAGCTGTGGGTTCCTCTGGTGTACGAGTTGGTCAAGGACAGGCAGATGTCAGAATTGTGACAAGTACAGATGCTGCCCGAAGTGGCCATTTTTTGCTTCTCACACAGCAAAAATGGTGCCTTAGTTGGCAGTAGCAATGCATGTGTACCCACACACGGAGTGCAATGGAGCCTGCTGGTGTCACCAAACAAAAGTTTCTGCCCCGCCACACAGGCAGGTGAAATGGTCAGCAGTGCCAAGCACAATAGCGCTAAACCTACACTGTTATCAGGCTATAAAACACTGAATAAGCTTGGCTGCTCTGCCTGTCTTTGGTACAGGCACAGTGGTCAGGCTGGAGGGTCCTGTATAAATAACAAATAATGGCCTGGTCATGAAGGGGGTAACATTGTCTGGAGCTCAAGTGGTTAATGTGCGTTGGACTGCTCTACAAGGCAGTTTTGGTCAGAATGAACGGCACTGCAATGCAGTAACGCGCGCATGCTGTGGTGTTTTGCAAAGATGTGAGGGGGTCTTTTTGGGCACTACAATGTTTTCATAAATAAATCCAGAAAATAAATGCCTCCTGACTGGTACATTTAATAAAAGGTTTGCACATATCACTTCATAGTGCATTCTTTTATTCCAGCCGCTCTATACTGCAACAGTACAAATTTTGACTCATATCCAAAAACAGCACGCAGGTGTGTCCATTTCCGCTTCCTGCTGAGGAGTTCTATAGGCCAGAACAGAAAGCAGACCTCACAACGATTCGTGGTTTACTTGTTGCCTAGATATCATAACAGTCCTCAGACCGCCTTGTGTAGAGTGACACATGAAAAACCCACTGTGGTCAGAGAGAATGTAAGTTCCTGTCAACCGCACCCAGAGTAAAATAGGCACTAGTTCTCCCAAAACAGCTAAACACAAACATAGAGCAAAACATTACTACAACGTATCATTCTAATTTATACGTTCCTAAAAAATGCTTGCTATGGTTTTAACCCCCCTAATAAAAATAAAATAAAAATTGTAATTCCTTATTGCCTATTAATGTAATAGGACATCACTATCCTGTCAGGGATGAGCTATACTGTGTAAGGACTCATTCACTGCAGATGTGTTGCTCAATACAAAGACACTGAGAAGACAATTATTTTCTGTGTACGCTCTTCACTTAAAGGTGAGTTTTTTATTTTCTAAATAGGTTAGTGCATTGTTGGTTCACTTACCTTTTCCTTTGATTTATATTTCCCTTCTAAATGTTTTTTTTTCTTTGTCTGAATCTCTCACTTCCTGTTTCTCCTCAGGAAGCTTGCCCCCATCATCCCAGCTGTTCTGTTTGGGGGTTAGTCAGCCAGAACAGCTTACTGAGGAGGAACAGGAAGTGAGAAATTCTGACAAAGAAAACAAAAAGAAAAAAAACATTTAGAAAGGAAATTGAAGGAAAAGGTTAGAGAAAACTAACAATGCACAGATCTTAAAAAGGAACCCATTTAGAAAATAAACAAACCTTTACAACCCCTTTAATACATGTGCGTTGCTGCACACTGCATTTTTTTCAACACAGTAAACACTTTATAAACACATTAGGGGTTCGTTACTAAAAGGCAAATCCACTTTGCACTACAAGCGCACTTGGAAGTGCAGTCGCTGTAGATCTGAGGGGAACATGCAAGGAAAATAAACAGCATTTTTGCTTGCACATGATTGGATGATAAAATCAGCAGAGCTTCCTTTCAGATCTTCAGCGACTGCACTTCCAAGTGCACTTGCCTTTAGTAAATCAACCCCCAATGTGCTTATAAAAATGCACACAAAAAAAAATCCCCTCACCTACTGAAAAAGCTGGTTGCCTGGCTATCAAGCTGACAAAGGTCTCCACATTTGAGTTACTGACCAAGAACTAGTGTAAGTAGCTCACAATTTCTGCCATTACACTCAACATGCTTGTTCCATATTAGTGTCTTAGTAGAGGAACTAAAGAAAAACAGCTAGGCAACGATCATTTTAAAGAGGAAGTAAACTTCCTTTAGCCCCCTTTTACACTGGGGCGCTTTTCTGGCATTTTTTTTTTTCACTAAAAATAGTGCTTGTAAAGCAACTGAAAACCGTCTTTCATGCTTTCCCACTGGAGCGGTGCGCTTACAGAACGGGAAAAAAGTCCAAGCAGCATCTATCGGGTGGTGTGTGAGCGGTGTATACACCTTTTCTCCACTGCCCTTACCATTGCAGCGGCACTTTGCAGGTGCTTTTAACCATTTATTCGGCCACTAGTGGTGGTTAAACACCCGCCCCCCCTTCCCAGTGTGAACATAGCCTTACTGACTTTTACCTATAGGCAGTGGTGGTGCCTCCATAGTGGGCACAGGAGCACCGCCCCCTCTGTCCTGCACCCGTCATTCAACAATAGATAGATTCATGCATTGCATCCATTGTTGCCGCTGCTGCCCACTATTCAGGTGTCCGGTCCACTGTTGAGCGCCGGCCGTCTGAATAACAGTGGTGGGTGTGTTTTGGAAGTGCCTGATTAGAGCGAGAGGCTCCCCAATTAGAGCCTGTGGGTTCTAATCAACTTCCAAATGGTTAAACAGCAGACGGGCTACCAAAAGTTTAAACCATGCTGTGTTAGGGGAAAAAAAAAAAAAAAAAAAAAAAAAAAAAAAATCGCTTCCCTAACACTGACCCGCCTCTCAGCCAAACAGGTTCATCGGGTCTGGTTACCCTTCACCTGATTGGCTGAAGTGGCAGGCTTGGAAGGATGAGAGGAGAAGCGGGCAGGAGAAGACTCTTTCTCCTCGAGGAAGAAATTGAGGACACTGCTCGCTGCCTGCCGCCGCCGCTGCCAACCGGAGACAAGGTAAGGGCTGGGCAGACGGCGAGCAATGTTTGGGGCACTGTGGCAACACTTGAGGCACACTGGCAGCATTGGGCTCATGGCACACTGACAGCGTGCGATGCATACTAGCACGATGACTTTACAATGCAGGGAAAACAAATCCATGGGTATATGAAGGCTCAGCAACAGCCTTAGGTTGGTGCTATGCTTGGCTACAAGAAGAGAGCGATTTGCAGCAGATCACCATCCAATGCTGTAGTAAACCACCAGTGACCCTAGCAAATTTAATCGTGAGCTATAATGCCTCATACACAAGATCGAACTGCCATCAGACAAATCTGTGGATTTTGGTCCGAAGGGCATTGGCCACGAACTTGTTCTGCATACAGACAGCATAACATTTTCAGCCAACGTTCACAAAACGACATGGTTTTTCAGCTCTTTACCGCCACCCTTTGGACAACTTCTGCTATTGTCTGATGTTTAGCATAGGCTCGGAGCATGCATGTTTGTACTTTGGATTTTAGTCTGACGGGTTTGTATACACACGATCAGATAATCCGATGGAACACATTTGTTGTCGGACAATTTGAGAGCAAGACCATCCAACATTTGTTGTTGGAAATTCCGACAACAAATTGTCTGATGAAGCATACAGGCTGTCGAATTAGCCGACAAAATACGCCCATCGGACAACTGTTGTCGGAATATCCGATCGTGTGTACGGGCCTTTAGTTCACAGATCTGCTGATCGGAGCATAGCAGGCAGATGATATTTGCATGTATGCCCAGTTTTAGCAGGATCGGACACGGACAGAGCTCACTCTGCTCTATGGGTGCCCGGATGTAAATGAACACCACGGTTTACACCCGCCCATCAAATCCGATCTACCGTATTTATCGGGGTATTGCGCACTCCGGCATATAGCGAGCACCCCTAAAGTGGACCCGCATTCCTGTGGAAAAAAGACTTTTGTATTTACAGTTTTGGTGTCTTGCGCGGCGTCCTCGTCGGGTGCGGCGTCCTCTCCGCTCGATCCCCGCACCGAGTTTAAATACTGCGCCGTCATTTACGCCGATAAATACGGTAACTAAATGGAAGAGGATGGATACCCTTCTGTTTTTTTTCCCCCCCAGCAGACTGGATCAGACCTGGAGGACAAGTCCATTTACACTCGGCTGTCCCTAAGGTTGCATGGACCTTCTGACCAGGTCCGCGTGAAAAGCTGAGAAGTGGACTTTAATCAAATGGCCCATTTGAAAGGGATCTTAATCACTGGCGTATACTTTTTTTTTTTTTAAACCCAGCCATAAGCTTTAGCGGGAGTAGATTTTTGCTAAAAACGCTACTGCAAAAAAAACTGCCTCTGAACACGCATTTATCAGCGTTTAACGCCGTCTCGTGTACATGGGGCCTAACGCTACTGGCGTTTTTATAATGGTCAGTGTACATGAGGCCTGAAGCCTTAAACACGAACGGATTTTCTGCGTACAAAGCTTAGGACTTTTGTCCGAAGGACGTTGGCCAGGAACTTGTATTGCATACAAACGGCAAATAATTGTCAGCCAACAAACACGAAACTGATGCCTTGTACACGCGATCGGAATTTCCGATGGAAAAAGTCAGAAGGAATTTTTTCATCAGATATTCCGACCGTGTGTGTGCCCCATCTGAGTTTTTCCATTGGAAATTCCGACGGGCTTAAAGAGAACATGTTCTCTTTTTTTTTTTTACCCCCGTGGAAAAAAAATTATATCGGAAATTTCGTTCGTCTGTACTGAGAAAAAAAAAAACACGCATGCTCAGAATCAAGTTGACACATGCTCGGAAGCATTCTCGGCTCGTCGTAGTGTTGTACGTCACCGCATTTGGGACGGTTGGAATTTGGTGCGATAGCGTGTATGCAAGACAGCTTGAACGGAATTCCGTCAGAAAAATCCATCCGAGTTTATCCCAACGGAAATTCAGATCGTGTGTACGGGGCATAAGTGTTTTTTCAGATCTTTACTGCCACCCTTTGGGCAACTTCTGCCAATGTTGTATTATGGCGAGCACTGCTTCTGAGCATGCGTGTTTGTTCTTTGGAGTTTTGTCTGACGGACTCGTGTACACACGATCAGAAAATCCGACAACACGCAATTGTTGGCAGACAATTTTAAAGTATGCTACCCCACATTTGTCCACGGAAAATCCAAAAACAATTGTCAGATGGAGCGTACAAACGGTTGTATTTTCCGACAACAGCCTATCACCACACAATTCCCATTGGATAATCCGATCGCGTGTATGAGGCTTTACAGGTTAATTTTGGAATGACTAACAGACGATTTCAACTTTAAAAAGGAGACCCAGACATTATATTGTTCGGCTTTAAATCCCAGGGTCTCGGGGTGCTCCTCTTGTGACGCCAGGTTATGAAGCATTATACGGTGTTCCTATCATTTACAGAAGGTGGTAGTAAAGAAAGAAAAGGTAGGCAAAATGTTATTAAAAATTATATATATATACACACACAGATAACATGCTTGCTCCCTTTCACAAACGCTTCATTTCCGATGCAGTCTCTGTACATGATTTCCACCCACATCCCAGCTATTTTTATAGAAATGTCTTCCCAAACACACTCCTTTCCTACAGAGCCTTCAAATAACCAGCAGTGCAAGCCTTTTGGCCCATAACTGAAGATGGTGCCACGAGATTTAGGCCTGATTCACAATGATGCCATTTTAAAAATCTCGCTACTTCACTGAAAGTGGCGCAATTTCTAAGTAGCAAGGTCTGCGTGATTTCAGGTACTACTTGATAGACATTTGTGTCGCTTCATGAACAGATGTCTATTGAAGTCACACCCGAAATCTGATGCAGGAACTACTTTTAGAAATCGCAGCGGCGCCACAAAAAAATAATCGGTGTCGGAAAAGTGCCATTGCCTCCAAAAGGCTGCGGCTTGTCATGCGATTCGATCTCTCAAATCGCATGACAAATCGATCAAATGTGAACCTAGGCCCATTCACACCAAAAACTGCACATAACTGGTTTTGACTGCATGTTTACATGCATTTGAAGCGCGCTTGAATGTGTTTTGCGCTGCATTTGCAGTGCGTATTTCTATACGTTTTTGGGCTTGGCCTAAAGGAGCACAGTGCAGTGCGTTTGAAGCACATTCCCTGCATTTACGGTGCAGAAAAATGCAGCATGCTCTACTTTTATTTTTAACCGCAACGATGCCCATAGCATTACCTTGATTTTGGGCTGTCTATGCAGTTGGAGTGCAGTTCAAAATGCGTCCAACTGCTTTCGGTGTGAAAGGGCCCTAAAAGACTTTGCACTGCTGACCTTCTTCTGAAAATGCTATTTTCCTGGCAGAGGCTACCAAGAAGCAAGCATTTTCAGGAGCTCAGCAAAGAAAGCCTTTTTATCACTTCTTGCCATCAATAATTATAAAGTTAAGAGGCTGGCTGCAACACTGTCTGAATCATTAGCCAGGAACATGCATGCAGCAAGCAAATCAGAGCTCCTCATCTGTACACATAAAAGGTAAACATACATGACAGAAGTACCATGCGATCCGGATGCAGAGCATTTTTTTTTTTTATTAATGCATGCAAAAAAAAAAAAACTTTTAAGCTGACCATACATTATACAATTTTCTTGTTCAATTTCCTTTAGGCCCTTTTCACACCTGAGCAATTTTCTGCTTGAAGCCCTAAAAATGCTCAGTAAGCCAAATTCCATTCACTTTAATGGCCCCTGTTTACATGAGCGTTCTATCGCCTCAAGCAAAGCACTTATCGTTTAAAAAAGTATGAGCTTCTTTTTTTTAGGCAGATTACAAGCAGTTTTGTCCAGTGCCGTCTTAATGAGAGGGCCCACCTGGGCACTGCTTAGGGGCCCCAGCTGCATGGGGGGGCCACTGCACTTTCCCCAAAGCAGCTGGTGCTTGAGCCCACACTGCCCTGAAATTGGGGGCCCCATGATGGCACTGAGAGTGATAGATGCAAAGGGAAGGCAGTCTGCCTCCTACCTACTTAATGTCTGTTTACCTGCACTGTCATCATTGAAGGGGCCCCAGAGCATTACTTCGCCCAGGTGCCCATGATGCTATTAAAGTGGTTGTAAACTCTTTTTTTTATTTTTACCTACAGGTAAGCCTATAATAAGGTTTACCTGTAGGTAAGGAGAATATCTCCTAAACCTGTACGGTTTAGGAGATATTCCCCTCGCAATGCGCCGCTGATTGCAGCGGCGCATGCGCAGGGGGGATTCTCTGCTAAAGGACCGGCAGCCGCTGGAGCTTGCCGAATTGAAAACTCCCGCGCGCATGCGCGGGAGTGACGACATCGCCGCTCCAGCCAATCACACTGGAGCGGCGATACCCGGAAGACACGCCAGGCAAGAGGACATCTCACTCAGCGTGGATCAGGTAAGTTCCTCTCACCTAGTTCCAAGGTATTTCATAATGAGCTAATAAGCGGTGCATATTAGCTCATTATGGCTTTTCCCTTGCAGGAGTAAAAAAATTTTAAAAAAAATGTATGCGGGTTTACAACCGCTTTAAGACGGCCCTGGTTTTGGCCCTATAGAACTCAATAGAAACATCTAACTTGAGTTTTACAGCTCATTTTCTGCTCAAACAGTAGCTCTCCACCCCTGATTTCCTCTTCTAGTGCTTTCTATTGGCTAAGCAAAAATGCCTGAGGCTGAGTTCACACTTATGCGAATTGGATGCTGGTTTCTTCGCATGACAAGAGAGTGTGACCAGCTCTCAATGGAGCAGGTTCACAATTCTCCAGAGCCGCCGCAGAGTGCACAGCAGAAAGGTTCTGTGCGTCTTTGGCTCAGTTTCAGGCAAAAATTCTGACCCAATTTCCCCCCTAAAAAGATAAATGGGACGCACCAGACCTCCTACTGTGTCATTGCACACATAGTGTAAACCCAGCCTGAAACAGTAAAACCTTATACCTTGTAATACGTCTCTTGCTTAAAAATATATATATATATATATATATATATATATATATATATATATATATATATATATATATATATATATATATATATATATATATATATATATATAATGCTTGTAATACACTTTTAAAAAGCTGCAAAAACACACAAAAAAAGCCAATAAAATCGCTACACTCAGGTGTCAACGGAGCCTTACAGTAGATTTACCTTCAACTATGTAGTACAAGGGCCTGCCTGATTGCATACACATTTGAAAGTGTTTAGGTTTGTTCTCAAAATGATATGGTTTTGGTGAAGAAAAGTTTTATAAAAAAAATAAAAATTGTATAATGTATTGCCAGCCTTATGACCCGTACACACGATTCGAAGATCGTACAACTTTTTTCGCTTAATAGTCGCAAGTAGAAATTAAATGGTTATTAAAGTCCCGAAAATTCTCATACGACAGAAAAAAAAGTGATGTCATGTGTTGTAATGTATTTGTATTGTATTTTCGGACGACAACTGTACTGACTAAACGAAAAATCGTACAATCTGGTATTGTACGAGAAATATTTTCGTGCATGTCGGATGAACTGTCATGATCGGCTTTCGAAAGATCTGCACTAACGATCCGATTATCATACCGTGTGTACTGGCCAGTGTAATTGGACTAAAAATCGCACAGGGCCTTCCTGATGTGAACCGGCTCTAAAAGAAGCGCATGTACTTTTTTTTGAGCTTCATGCAACTCAGGTGTAATATAATGGAAATACAATGTCCAGCATTAGGCTGGGTTCACACTATTGCGAATAGGATGAGGGAGTTTCTTCACATCACATTGCATGACAGGAGATTGTGACTGGCTCTCTATGGGGCTGGTTCACAATCTCTGGGTTGGCAGCGGAGCGTCTTTGGCTCAGTTTCAGGACCAAATTGGGCCCTGATTCGTCCCCGAAATGGAGAACAAGGATACCGGGACCCCCTGCTGTGAGCTGCGGCCGTCTTAGGTGTGAGCCCAGCTTTACTCTAGTGAAGCTTCAGGTGCGATTGGGATCTTCGTCCCTAATTGCACCTGTGCGACTTGTTGCACATTAAAGAAATATCCTATTATCATGTGTGGGGCCTATTCATACCTAAGCAATGTGAGTACAGTGTGTTTTCAGCCCCACATACTTCAATAGCAACACATGACACAAAAAAAAAAAAAAAGCATGACAATTCAGACGCAGTTAAGGATGGAGTATAAAGACTATGAGCAATGACCACCCACACCATCAGGAACAGAGTTCTGATATAAAACAGTTCTGTTATAAAATGCTACCTACCCCAGTGTTATGTAGACACACACAGTAATAACAGATTGTGCTTTCCCCCTGCATACACATGGCTCTGCACATCCCTATTACATATAGAAAGGTGTAGGTTACCTTCAGAGAGCACATCATCTGCCTCCTCCACCTCACTCAGGTGTGCACTGCTGGTGTCCTCCCCTGCAGACATCTTGACTATGAGAAGTAATGGGCCAGCTTCCTAGGCAGGATTTGTCTGATCACAGAAGGAGGAACTGAGTCTGCTGCTTCCTGACTACAGCAACATCCTCTCTACAAAGATGATGACATGCTCCAGCTCTGTGTGCATGAGAGGTAGGTACATGTGCTCAGAGAGAACCCCTCTGGGTGGGAAGGTGTGTTCTCTGCACACAGGAAGTTCAGATTGATACCAGGACTGAGGGGATGTCATGTGCTATGCTGAGTTACATATACATTGTATGGGTACACCCAGTTATATTGGGAATGGTTACATACCAGGATGAATGTGCTTCTTTTTTTTTTTTTTTGCCTGGTACACACAATGATATTATCGGACAAACGATTTTCTTTCTTTTTTGCACTATAAACAAAAAAAAGACCCACAATTTTGAAACGAAAATATTTTTTACTTTCTGCTATAAAACATATCCAATAAAATATATATATTTTTTTTTAAATCGAATTTCCTTATCAATTTAAGACATTATGTAGTCTGCTACATATTTTTTGTAAACAAGATCCCAATAAGCGTATATTGGTTTGCACAAAAGTTATAGCGTCTACAAACTGTGGGATATTTTTTTATTTATATATACATATATTTTTTTTTACTAGTGATGGCGGCAATCAGTGACTTATAGTGGGCCGGCGATATTCCGGCGACATTCAGACACTGATACTTTTGACACTTTTTGGGGAGCGAGTGACACTAATGCCCCGTTTCCACTGAGCGGATCGGTTCGGTACGGTACGCTATTTTGGGTGTTTCCATTATGAAAGCGTACCGAAAAACCGAAATGCATCTCACTGATTGGTGGATGCGCTAGGATTTTTTACTAAACCCTGAATGGTCCCTCACGGTCCGATTTGCAGTGGAAACGCTCACGCGATTAGACCGGACCCATCTGAACCGCTCCAAAATAACTGACCCGACCCGATCCGTGCAGTGGAAACGAGGCATTATACAGTGATCGCTGCTATAAATATGCACTGTCACTATACTAATTACACTGGCTGGGAAGTGGTTAACACCAGGGGCCAGCAAAAGGTTAAAGGGGTTGTAAACAAAAAATAAAAATAACAAACATGTTATACTTACCTCCACTGTTCAGCTTGTTTTGCACAGAGTGGCCCCGATCCACGTCTTCTGGGGTCCCTCAGCGGCTGTCTCTGCTCCTCCCCACAAGAACTACACACATTAATGCGAGAGAGCTCGCATTGTGTGTAGTCCTTGCGGGCGCGCTCCCGTGATATAGCCGCTCACTGTATCTCTCGGCGTGCAGCGTCAATGGATGTGATTGACAGCAGTGCCAGCCAATGACTGCGCTGCTTTCAATCCATCCGCTCTAGCCAATACGCAGCCAGGCTTGAGCGGAGTGGCGAAGAGGATCCCGGGACCGAGTGCGGGACTTTCAAGGGGTCAGGTAAGTATAATGGGGGGGCTGGGGGGGGGGTTTACTCTGAAGATTTTTCACCTTAATGCATAGAATGCATTAAGGTGAAAAAACTTTTTCCTTTACAACTCCTTTAACTGTGTGTCTGACCAGAGTTTTTCTAAACTGTGGGAGGTGCAGTTGCAGAAACAAAGGATCCATGCCTTCCCGCCTGCCGAACGGCAATCTGCTTTGTTTACATAGGCAGACCGTCGTTCTACCGTTGCTCGATGATCATCGGGTGCCGATAGACATTGAGTTCTTGGTAACCGCCGCTGGGCTCCCATTGTGTGTGTGTAATCATACAGGGAACAAGCCCCAAGTGGCGGCGAGCATTCACACCACCTACCTGGAAGTGCAGAATCATGTGTGTGTTTGTGTGTGTGTGTATATATATATATATATATATATATATATACTGTATGTATGTGTGTGTGTGTGTTTGTGTATATATATATATAATGTGTGATCTTGTGCACAGCGGTCACCCTGTAGCCACTCAAAAGCGGTATTTTTCCAGCTGACACCCGAAACAGCGGAAAACCCTCGTCCGGGATACGGTGCACCTCACCAGCGCGCCTTCTTGTTCTGAAGAGAGATCAGGCGGGTCGGCCTGTGGGGTGTGAGAGCATTTGCTCAGCTTCTGACTTTTGAGTTATCACAGACATCCAGTCTCATTTCTTAGGCCTTAGACATATGCTCGGCCCACAGCTGGAGTTTAGAGACCAGTAGGTTATTCCAACACCTCTCAGGCCTCGTACACACGATCGGACATATCGGTGGACCATTTCCATCGGATATGTCCGATCGGGAGTTTGATCCGATGGCGTGTACACACCATCGGATCAAATTCCCCGCCGCCAGCGGGCGCGGTGACGTGGCGGTGACGCGGCGGTGACGTTGACGCCGCCGCGTCATCGCCACGTCACCGCACCAGGAAGTAAAACACTTCCGCGCATGCGCCGAATCCATTCGGCGGCGGCGCGGCGGCGGTGGGGGACGACATGTCTGCTGGTAAGTGTACTAACCAGCAGACATGTCGGGTGGACAGATTCCCACCGGATGGATTTCAAAGCATGCTTTGAAATCTGTCGGGTGGAGAAATCTGTCCGCTAGCGCATATACACGAGCGGAGATGTCTGCTGAAACGGTCCATCGGACCGTTTTCAGCGGACATATCCCCTCGTGTGTACGAGGCCTCAGAGGTGATTGACACTCATCATGAGTGATTAACGCTCCCACGTTCTGTTACCATAGGCCCTCTGTGGTGTGATTCCTTCCTTTAAAGCGGAGCTCCACCCAGAAAAACAAAATTTTCCCATGTTGTTTAAAAAAAAAAAAACCTGAAAAAAAAAATACTCACCCGAAATACCTGTTGCTATGCGGAAGTCCGTAATCTGCCTCACCGATTTCTTCTCCTCCTTCTCCTTGTGAATGGGGCACGCTGCTTTCTGGGAACTGTGCGTGTTCTCAGAGAGCAGCGCGCCCATTCACAAGCCAGCGTGAGACTCACGCAGGCGCAGTAGGAAATGGGCAGTGAAGCCGTACGGCTTCACTGCCTGTTTCCCATAGTGTGGATGGCGGCGCGGGACCCGGAGCGGTCGTGGGACCGGCGTCGGGGGGCCCATCAGCGCCGGCAAGTAGGACAATTTAAGTGTCCTTATTTAAAGTCAGCAGCTACACTGTTAGTAGCTGCTGACTTTAAAAAAAAAAAAATTTGCGGCTGGAGCTCCACTTTAACTGTTATCCGTGGATAACAATTTTGATGTGCACCAACCGGCCGCTACGCGAACATTGACTAATCTGTAGGATTGCACGCTAGGGGCACTCGCGAGCATAGACTGACTTCTAATTTAACCGAATGGTACCATTCTTAGGTTCAGAACATCCCATTAATCCATCTTAATTGCTGATTCTTGCAAGGGCCCTTGCGAATCAGACTGAGTTATTACTGATTGGTTGTATTTGCATTTAGACTCCATACCTGTTGTTTCCAAGTTTCTATGCAGTAAACTTACCCTTCTTTATTATTCAATTATATTCACTGTGTGGAGTATATTTTCTTGCCTGGAGGGACCATTCTGTTACCACAAGTAATTTATTGTCATATTGTCATTACATGTTATGTGTCTGCTATTGTGACTCCACCCCAACAGGGGTCACAATATCCTATCACCGGGTTTCTGATGTGTCAGGGGCGGGTTTGAGTTATTTAAATAAGGGGTGATTTGAGCCAACGAGAGTAGATCCCAAATTGACTAGCGGCTCCTTCGGGGGTAGTGCTACAATGTTATGCTCATGTGTCTATGCTAGGGGACTAATATTGTCGCTGTTATACATCACACTATTGCAAATTGGATGCAGGTTTTCCCAATTCGCATAGTAGGAGATTGTGACCAGCTCTCTATGGAGCCAGTTCACACATCTCCGCCGGGGCTTCGGTGCAAATCGCACAGGTGTCCTGTGCGTCCTCTATTCGTTTTCATGTCCACATTCAGCAAAAAATTAGGGCTGAAATCAGACCTAAAACCGGTGAATGGGGACGCATAATATATGTTCTTATTGTAAATAATGTGATAAGAACTGTATACTGAACTGGTTGTGTGTTCACTTGTAGTTCCACCAAACCAAACTAATTGACAAACCTAATTCACAAATTAAATCCACCTCACTAAACCCTGGAAATCTAAACCAAACCAAGTTGCAAACCACAGAGTTATACCTTTCAAAGAAATTAGAGAATGCTTTAATAACTTACAGAGAGAGTATAAATACTGAAGAAAGAACTATATCCACCATCTTATGTTAAATGACAAGATTGAATATTTGAACCCCCACTTTGTTATACTTTATTCAACACGTGTTTTTGTACATGGACTGTCTGCTGCAAAGCACCAGTGTTATATATGAAGAAAAGTGAAGTTAATAAAAAAGTTATTTTAAGCATTTGGTGTGCTCTTTAAACCTACTGCTTCCACAGAACGGCGCTAGAGGAATTTCAGAGTAATAGACGGTCTTGTTGGACTGAAAAGTCAGAGATATCACAGTTCTTCTAATGCCACAGCGCATGAGGCACTTCATAGTGCTGCGCCTGCCACAACCAGCCCTTATGCATCATACACGTGATCAGATTCCCATCAGACGCAGGCGTGGAATTTTTCCAAAGGGCATTGGCCGTGAAATTGTTCTGCATTCAAACGGCAAAACCTTGCCGGCTAACAAACAGAAACTACATGTTTTTTCTGCTCTTTAGTGCCGCCCTTTGGGCAACTTCTGCCAATGTTGTCTTATGGTTAGCATTGTTTCTGAGTATGTGTGTTTGTTCTTTGTATTTTTTTTCCGACAGACTTCTGTACACACGATCGGATAATCTGACATCACACATTTGTTGTCAGAAAATTTTAAAGCATGCTATCCCACATTTGTTGTCGGCCAGTGATTCGGACAGTGCCATTGTCGTAAATAGCCACCAATTTGGCATGTGATTTTACAAGTCAAATCGTATGCCAAATTGGACTAATGTGAACGTGGGCTTAATGTAACTGCTCATCTGAGCAATTACATGCAGTTAGGGGCTTTAACAAGTGCATGCATGCAGTACTCCACTATAATGTACTGGTCTTGTCTGGTGTTGGGCCTGCATTGACGTAGGTGCCAGGCAGTGAATGGAACCACAGAGAAAAGCTCGGAACCAGGCAGCCGCATCTGGCATTCAGTGTGTCATATGTGAAGGTTCTGCAGCTTAGGCTAGGGTGACCAGACATCCCCGGTTTCCGGGGACAGTCCCCGGATTTAGGACACTGTCCCCGGGCCAAGTTTGTCCCCGGATTGGATTTGAACAGGGGTTGGGGCAATTTCAAAGTGCAGAATTAATAAAATAAAATAAAAAACTGAATTACACCCCCCCGCTTGGCCGCTCCTACTAACTTAAGGTGGTCTATTCCCATGATCTGTGCCCCTTTCTGATGATCATGTGCTGGTCGAAGCAGAGGGAATATTTCTTCAGTTTTGGGGTGCATGCCCATTCAGCTCCGCTCGCATGTTCTTCTGCCTTGGCTCAAGTCCCGGCCAGCCGCCTGCCTGCCTGCTTATGTCCTTGCCTTCCCTGGTAGTAGTCGGGGCCCAAAGCATAAGACTTGACAGGCTGTGAGGTGGGCGGTGACGGGCAGAGAGTCGCTGATTGCCGCCATTACTAGTAAAAAAAAAATATATGTCCCCAGATTTCATTTTAAAAATCTGGTCATCTTAGCTTGGCCCCATGCACACTGGAATTTTAGTCCTAGTGTATGAGGCTCCAGTGTTTAGGTGTGGGTGGAGGGCCCATGTGCACCACCCAGTAGGGTGACCACATTTCCAAACTGCCAATCAGAGATACCCCCCTCTCTCAAAAGATGAGGGGGGGCGGGGGGTAATGTAGTCTCGGGGGTTGATGGGGAATTTGGCGGCGGGTTATTTATCGGGTGAATGTGCCGATTGCCATCCATAGCCTGCCACCAGATGCAGTGCCGCTTGCCACCCATAGCCTGCCACCAGATGCAGTGCCGCTTGCCACCCATAGCCTGCCACCAGATGCAGTGCTGCTTGCCACCCATAGCCTGCCACCAGATGCAGTGCCGCTTGCCACCTATAGCCTGCCACCAGATGCAGTGCCGCTTGCCACCCATAGCCTGCCACCAGATGCAGTGCCGCTTGTCACCCATAGCCTGCCACCAGATGCAGTGCTGCTTGCCACCCATAGCCTGCCACCAGATGCAGTGCTGCTGTCACTCCCTCTGCATGAGCCACATGCGTAGAAGGAAAGGAGTGGAACACCCCAGAGTTGTATTGTATCATCAATGGCCACAATAGGATCAATTTTAATTTTAAAATAGAATACCTCTTGAAAGTATTCCAATAAAACATATAAATTCTCTACGCCCTCCCCAAAGAGTAGAAGAAGACGTTTAAACTGGGCCTTATTTGTTGCTAAACTAGCCTGCATACATTCTCTTTATCTAACAATCTCTGTGGAGATGCAGCTTTCTCATGGCATTTTCACTGAGTTTAAATATGACGTGATTATGGCATACATTTCACCAACTGCCAGCAAGTTGTAGAAGAGGGCTTTGAACTCTGATTGCTTGTGAACATGTCTCTGTTCCGTCTCTGTTTATATTTACATACCTCACCAGTAAGATAACGGTATCTGAGCATCGGGGCTGCGTAAAGAAAATATGCAGCCTTTGAGGATAAGATGTGGATTGCATTGATCTGACAATCATACGTGTAGGAACTTGTTCTGAATTCATCTGTACTCAAACACTAGACGTTTGTCTGCTAATTTTAAGGAGGGTCTCTACACTGACCACAGTGCCAATTTCATGTCAGATAACCAGCAAACCTAACTATGAAAGAAGTGCTTATTGGTTATGTAGCGCCCATAACCAATAAGTGGGATGCTTCTATCATAAAGTTTTTGTTAACCCCCCCAAAAAAAGAGATCCTGGCCCCCTAAAGCAGATTACACAGCACAGTGCTTGTGCTGTGTAATCTGCTCCTCTCTAAACTGTAAAAAACCTGGCTGATCCTGCCACTTCCTGTGTCCCCCACCACTGTGAGCTGACCATGATAATCAGGGCTACTGATCCCTGACCCCCGTGGTACATTCCATTAGTCACCTGCAGCCCTGCTCTACTCTCTGCCCCTCACCCCCTCCCTCCCTGCCTGTCAGCTCTGTGTTCTGTGTCTCTGTCTCCACCCCCCCTGCCACTATTAGTACAAATTAAAATAAAAAAAGGTCACTGCCAGCCCCTCTGTTACAGTCAGGCATACCACACTGTATTCGTTTTTTATAAAAATGAGGCACGTACAGAAAATATATTTTTTAGAGCAATCTTCAAGCAGGTCACGTGACTTTCGGCCCGTTTCCAGGGCTACTGCAAGAGGGGCTGAGCGGCCATGTGACCTCCCCGGCTGAGGTCAGAGGGAGATCTCTGCCCCCCCTGCAGAAGCCATGTATGGGAGATGTAAGGCGGCCACAAGTCTTGTGACCGGCCTGAAGATCGCTCTAAAAAGGTATTTACATGCCTCTTTTTTTTTATAAAAGACATGTACAGTGCGCTATTCCTAGCTCTAAAGAGAGACACTTGCGTGACTCTTTGGCTCTCTCCTTCTCTTCTCCCCTCCTCCCTCGGTTGACATCAGTGGAAGTACTTGGCTCCACCCGCTGGAGCTGTCTGATGAGGAGAGGAGAGAGCCGAGAAATCACGTGAGCGCTAGGAGGCACTGTGAAAACAGATAGCGATTAGCTTTTTTTTTTATATAAAGCACAGGCACTAGGAGTAGTGTTGCCACCTTTTCTTCAAGCCAAACCCGAACATTTTTGCGGCGCACGGCAATTTTTTTGTAGTATACACTATAGGAATGTAAAATACCTGGGACACCTTTTGGTTTACCCAAAGAGATTAATAATGAGGTGTACTACAGTGAATAGTGGCTGTGGCCAAATTGCATTGCAACAGGTGGGGGGGGGGGACGGACTTAAAGGGGGTTGGTTAAATAAAACAAAAGCATTAGTGTATCCATAAAATATGATTCAATTAATAAAAGTAATGTCAGTAAAAATATGAAAATAGCCTAGCTTAAAAGTGGACACTGTCAGCCAGTAGAGCAGTGGACGGTGTCAGTAGAGCAGTGGACGGTGTTAGTAGATCAGAGTACAGTGTCAGTAGAGCAGTAGACAGTGTCGGTAGAGCAGTGGACAGTGTCGGTAGAGCAGTGGACAGTGTCGGTAGAGCAGTGGACAGTGTCGGTAGAGCAGTGGACAGTGTCGGTAGAGCAGTGGACAGTGTCGGTAGAGCAGTGGACAGTGTCGGTAGGGCAGTGGACAGTGTCAGTAGAGCAGTGGACGGTGTCAGTAGAGCAGTGGACGGTGTCAGTAGAGCAGTGGACGGTGTCAGTAGGGCAGAGGACGGTGTCAGTAGGGCAGAGGACGGTGTCAGTAGGGCAGTGGACGGTGTCAGTAGGGCAGTGGACGGTGTCAGTAGGGCAGTGGACGGTGTCAGTAGGGCAGTGGACGGTGTCAGTAGGGCAGTGGACGGTGTCAGTAGGGCAGTGGACGGTGTCAGTAGAGCAGAGGACGGTGTCAGTAGGACAGTGTCAGTAGGGCAGTGGACAGTGTCAGTAGAGCAGTGTCAGTAGAGCAGTGGACACTCAGCGTCAGTAGAGCAGTGGACAGTGTCAGTAGGGCAGTGGACGGTGTCAGTAGGGCAGTGGACGGTGTCAGTAGGGCAGTGGACGGTGTCAGTAGAGCAGAGGACGGTGTCAGTAGGACAGTGTCAGTAGGGCAGTGGACAGTGTCAGTAGAGCAGTGTCAGTAGAGCAGTGGACACTCAGCGTCAGTAGAGCAGTGGACAGTGTCAGTAGGGCAGAGGACGGTGTCAGTAGGGCAGAGGACGGTGTCAGTAGGGCAGTGGACGGTGTCAGTAGGGCAGTGGACGGTGTCAGTAGGGCAGTGGATGGTGTCAGTAGAGCAGAGGACGGTGTCAGTAGGGCAGTGGACAGTGTCAGTAGAGCAGTGGACACTCAGCGTCAGTAGAGCAGTGGACAGTGTCAGTAGGGCAGAGGACTGTGTCAGTAGGGCAGAGGACGGTGTCAGTAGGGCAGAGGACGGTGTCAGTAGGGCAGAGGACGGTGTCAGTAGAGCAGAGGACGGTGTCAGTAGGGCAGAGGATGGTGTCAGTAGGGCAGTGGACAGTGTCAGTAGGGCAGTGGACAGTGTCAGTAGAGCAGTGTCAGTAGAGCAGTGGACACTCAGCGTCAGTAGAGCAGTGGACAGTGTCAGTAGGGCAGAGGACGGTGTCAGTAGGGCAGAGGACGGTGTCAGTAGGGCAGAGGACGGTGTCAGTAGGGCAGAGGACGGTGTCAGTAGGGCAGAGGACGGTGTCAGTAGGGCAGAGGATGGTGTCAGTAGGGCAGTGGAGGGTGTCAGTAGAGCAGTGAAAGGTGTTAGTAGGGCAGTGGACAGTGTCAGTAGAGCAGAGGACAATGTTACCCAGTGAGAACTGTATATATGTATGGTGTATTGCCCCCCAACCCCCCCCCCCCGACTGTATATATGGATAGTGTATGGGGGGGAACTATATATGGGGGCTGTATATATGGATGGTGAATGGGGGGACTGTATATATGGGGGATAACTGTATATATGGATGGTGTATGGGGGGGGGACTGTACATATGGGGGGGGCTGTATATATGGGGGGGCTGTATATATGGATGGTGTATGGAGGAGAACTGTACATATGGGGGGGCTGTATATATGGATGGTGTATGGGGGAGAATTGTACATATGGGGGGGGGGGCGGTATATATAGATGGTGTATGGGGGAGAATTGTACATATGGGGGGGGGGGCTGTATATATGGATGGTGTATGGGGGTGACTGTATATATGGGGAGAACTGTAAGTATGGTGGGGGAAGTGGTGAGGACTGTATGTATAGTGTATGGTGGGGGGGGGGTGAGAGTACTGACATACTGACAGTCTAACAGTAACATGGCATAAACTGACATTACAAGTTGAGCTCCAGTCTCAGCACGATCTCTATACACTTTCTAACAGAGCAGCAGAGAATGGGGAGGCTCCACCTTCAACCCCACCTCCTTGACCCTTCTGCAGCCAACCAGAGGAGTGCACTCGGGAACATGGAGACTCTGCCTCCGCCTCTGTGTCCCGTCTGCAGCACACAAAGCACTGAAAGCAGACGGAGGTTTGGTTTGGTAACAGTGCGGGGTAGATGGGGAGGTGCTCGTAGTTGCAGGCAGCAGGTGTTTAACAGGAATGCCGGCCGCCAGGGGCTAACAGAGAGCACTGCTGCTGCACACTAGTCTACTACAGTACTAACACAAGCTGGTGCAGGCGAAGCCGAGCCTGGGGAGATATAGAGACACCAGTCCAGGTCAGGACTCGGTGACACACAGCAAGCGCCAGGCAGGGAGGTGGGAGTGGGACTTCTCTGGGCGGCCATGGGCACTCGGGATCATGTGCAGTGCAACTCTGTTGCGGGCAGGCCAGGAGTGGACGGACGGCTGAAAAAAAAAATGTAAAAAAAAAAAAAAATGTGGTTTCAGGCGGCTTCAAAACCGGGCACATGTGTCCAAACCCGGACTGTCCGGGTCAAAACCGGACAGGTGGCAACCCTAACTAGGAGACGTGCTCTTATCTAAAAGCGGGGATGATATAAACTTAACATAGTGGCTTAAAAAACACTTTAAGATTGTGAAGTGGTTGAATCGAGATTGTGTGTGTGTGTGTGTTTTTTTTTTTTCCATTTTTCTTGCACGATTAATTATGCAGCTTTATGTGAAATTCCTGGCTCTCCTGAGAGTCCTTCTACTTTTCTATTAAAAACTAACCACGCTAGGCAGGAGAGCACATCGTGGTCAGGTCTCCAGCTATGCTGGGAACTCAGCCTGCTCTCCTCCAATGATCAGACCTGTCCTGACATGCCCCGGCTGCACAGCCATTCACTGGGGAGCGCTGTGTGCTGCTGTTTCTCCTCCACTAGCTCTCATGCAGCTGAGAACAGAGGTATGTGATCACTTATAAAAAAGAGAAAACAGGTATTTATAATATATTTTTTTATATATCTATACAGTACAAAAAAGTTTTGCATTTCATTTCTATTTTAAATTGAATGGGTTGTTTTACAAGGTGATCATTTACATTACTTTAACTGTTTATAGGCAAAGAAAAATGTAAGCCCCAGATGACGTAATGTTGCACGAAACATGTAGGGTGGAGTCTACATGTTGACATCACGCCGCTGCATCAGTTTCCAAGCAGCGGCCTTACATTTGAGTTTTTTGCTTACATGTTTTTTCAAATTTTATAGCAAAGTTCATGTATGTGATTGTATCCACTGTTTTTTAATAAGCATACCACACCATGGTCCCCCTTGTTTGCTCCATTTTGTGAACTCTGTCAATGCAGCTATTTGATGGTTCTGCTGCCCCCAGTGGTGAAGAGGAGAAAAATAGGAGAGATGTGTCTACTGGTAAGTGGCTGAAGCTGACAGGACAAGAAAAGGAGTCCATCATTCTGAGTTAATCAGGCTGTTTTGCGGCTAATTCCTGCAGCCTTAGCTTCTGGTGAGTATGCAATTCACTTGGTGGCTAGCCATAACCATACACTGGAATACTCTGCTCATTATTGTATAAGGTGGTGGATCTCACAAAATTATTTCAGTTGTTTTTTTCACTGGGATGAACTTTGATGCTGAATTCTGTGTTATATTACATATTGTTTGGTACTTTATGTTACACCTATTTTCATATATAATAGTGTATGCTTATTGATATTAATTCTACAGTGAGGGGGAAAAAGTATTTAATCCTGTGCTGATTTTGTATGTTTGCCCACTGACAAAGAAATGATCAGTCTATAATTTTATTGGTAGGTTTATTTTGCAGTGAGAGATAAAAAAACAACAAAAATATCCAGAAAAATGCATTTAAAAAAAGTTACAAATTGATTTGCATTTTAATGAGTGAAATAAGTATTTGATTCCATCGAAAAATATGACTTAGTACTTGGTGGCAAATCCCTTATGCCTCGTACACACGATCGGTTTTCCCGACGGGAAAACTGCCATGTTAGCTTTTGGTCGGGAAAACCGTCCGTGTGTATGCTGCATAGTAGTTTTCCCGACAGGAAAACTGCGAGCAAAAAAATGAGAACCTTTTCTCTTTTTTCCCGCCGCGATTGTCTGTGTTTTTTTGCCCAGGAGCATACACACGCCGTTTTTCTCGACCGAAGCTGTCATGACAGTTTTCCTGTCGGGGAAAACCGGCCATGTGTACACAGGGAAAAGCAACCGAGCAGGTTCTCGGTTTTCCCGACTGACCGCCGGGAAAACCAATCGTGTGTACAAGGCATTATTTTCACAGAGATCAGACGATTCTTGTGGTTGGCCACCAGGTTTGCACACAACTCAGGAGGGATTTTGACCCACTACTCTTTTGCAGATCCAAGTCATTAAGGTTTTCGAGGCTGACGTTTGCTAACTTGAACCTTCGGTTCCCTCAACATATTTTCTATGGGATTACGGTCTGGAGACTGGCTAGGCCACTCCAGGACCTTAATGTGATTCTTCTTTAGCCACTCCTTTGTTGCCTTGACCATGTGTTTTGGATCATTGTCATGCTGGAATACCAATCTAATGCCCTGGGTGAGGGAAGGAGGTTTACACCAAAGATTTGCAATACATGTCCATCGTCCATCGTCCCTTTGATGCAGTGAAGTTGTCCTGTCCTCTTAGTAGAAAAACACCCCCAAAGCATAATGTCTCCATCTTCATGTTTGAGGGTGTCTTTGGGGTCATACGCAGCATTTTTCCTCCTTCAAACATGGCGAGTTTTAGTTGATGTCAAAGAGCTCAATTTTGGTCTCATCTGCCAACAACACTTTCACCCAGTTCTCCTCTGAATCATTCAGATTTTCATTAGCAAACTTCAGACGGGGCCTGTACATGTGCTTTATTGAGCAGGGGGGCCTTGCGGGCGCTGCAGTATTTCAGTCCTTCATGGCGTTGTGTATTACCAATTGTTTTCTTGTTGACTATGGTCCCAACTGCCTGGAGATTATTGACAAGATTCTCCAGTGTACTTCTGGGCTGATTCCTCAGCATTCTCATGATAATTGAAACTCCACAAGGTGAGATGTTGCCCCAGACCGAGGGAGATTGACAGTTATTTTGTGTTTTTTCAATTTGCAAATAATTGCACCAAGTGTTGTCACCCTCTCACAAAGCTGCTTGGCAATGGTCTGTCAGCCTTGTGTAGGTCTACAATCTTGTCCCTGTCATCCTTGGACAACTCTTTGATATTGGTCATGGTGGAGAGATTGGAATCTGCTTCTGTAGACAGGTGTCTTTTATAAAGGTAACAAGCTGAGATTGTGAGCACTCCATTTAAGGTAGTGCTCCTATTCTCAGCTTGTTACCTGTATAGAAGACAGCTATCTACAGGGAGCTAGAAATCTTGCTGATTGATAGGGGATCAAATACTTATTTTGCTCATTAAATGCAAATCAACTTATAACTTTTTTTTAAATTAGATTGGATATTGTTGTTTGTTATTCTGTTTGTTATTCTGTTAAAATAAACCTACCATTAAAATTTATAGACTGATCATTTATTTGTCAGTGGGCAAACATACAAAATCAGCAGGGGATCAAATACCTTTTCCCCCTCATTGTATGTATACAAAAATATGTTTTTGATTGAAAGGTCACTGCTAAATACTCCATACACATAACTGTTATGATTGTCGTTTTTTTTGCATCTGCCTGGAGTTTAGCTTTAATCACATGCTATTATTTTACGTGTATGATAGAAATGTGAAGTTCCAGTGCTTTTCTCCATTTTGGTTTCAGCCTCACTCCATTTCCTGCCTGTATGTAAAGGAAATGATGAGCTCTGCTCCAGCCCAGCCTAGGGACTCGGCTCCAAAGGATGGAACCTTGCCAACCCTCTATTTAGTGTTGTCACACCTCTCAGAGGGACATTGTTGGTATAAACATTTACAGCTTTAAAGAGAGCAATAAGGACAACATGCAAATATCTAAACAAAAACACATTGACTACAAATGGCAAAATGTATAAAAGTCAAATGGAATCAAAATTATTAAAAATAGTAAAAAAGGGCATCCAGACATAAAGTATATTTCTGCCCATGTTTTGCCTATATCCTTTTTCCAGCTGCCTAGGAAATATGTCACTTTTTGGAAGACACCCACAATCCAAAACATACATTTTGTTGTGGTTGTAGCGTAACTGGGCAATGGATGTATAAAGCTGTTTTGACCACTGAGCAATTCCCCCAGCAGTTAAAACTTTAATTTTTTTTTATTTTGGATAGAGTAAAAGAGGGTTAAAAACTTCATCTGTTTATTTTTCCCATCTGTGTCTCATTGGGGAGATATACCTTCACTTCCTGTCTCATAGCTAGGGATGAGCTCCAGCGTGTTCGCACACTCCACGTGCAGAGCCCATCAGGAAGTAGGCACTGCGCTGCGCTAATCGCAGGCAGTGAGACATTGTCAGTGAGGCTTGATTCACACTTATGCATGTTGCTTTCGAGCGTTTCTGCAGTGCTTGCCGCGTTTTTCGACACACGGTTTTAATGACGATTTTACCACGATTTGCATTTTTTTACACTGTATATAGCTGGTTGCTAAGGAGGGGGCAGAGAAAAAAAAACAGCATGGTCTATACCAGGCCCTTGGGTCTAGTATGGATTCTGAGGGGATCCCCTACACCAAAATTTTAAGAAAATGGCGTGGGGGTCCCCCCAAAATCCATACCAGACCCTTATCCGAGCATGCAGTCCTGCAGGTCAGGAAAGGGAGGGGACAAACGAGGACCCCCCCCTGAACCATACCAGGCCGCATGCCCTTAACATGGGGGGGTGGGTGTTTTGGGGTCAAGGGCCTCTTCCTGACAACCCTTGCCCGGTGGTTGTTGGGGTCTGCGGGCAGGGGGCTTTATCGGAATCTGGAAGCCTCCTTTAAAGGGGTGTTCCAGCCAAATTTAGTGTTTATTAAAAGTCAGCAGCTACAAAAAGTTTAGATGCTGGCTTTTAATAATCACACACTCACCTGCTCCACGATCCAGCGACGCGCCGGCCGGAGCTCCGCTCCTCCCTCCCCCCCCCGGCCGGCGTCTTCATCCCAAGTGTGGGCACCCGACCATGACAGCCTTCGGCTTCACGCCCGGGCACCCACTGCGCATGCGCAAGTGGCGCTGTGCTCTCCTATTGGACAGGCGATCGCATGGGACCTGTCATGTGTCCCATGCGGTCGCCTACAGGGAGGGCCTGCTGCTGTAGGCGATTAAGCTTAATCGCCTAACCAGCCCCTCGGCAGAAGGAGGAAGTGGGAAAGGAAGTCCCACTCCTCCTGAAGCCCCCACTCCCCCCCCCAAAAAAATTACATGCCAAATGTGGCATGTAAGGGGGTGAGTAGTGGGATTAGCGGAAGTTCCAATTTTGGGTGGAACTCCGCTTTAACAAGGGGGCCCACAGATCCCGCCCCCTATGTGAATGAGTATGGGTACATTTTACCCCTACCCATTCACAAAAAAAAGTAGTGTAATAAATACAGTAAACAGTTTTTGACAAGTCTTTTATCAAAAATCTTCTCCGCTTCTCCCTACATCTTCTCCCGCATCTTCATCCTCCGATTTTCTCCTCCCCCTGCTTCTTCTTGCGCTGTTCTTCTGTCTTCTTCTGTATTTTTCTTCCTCTGCTGCCGCTCCTCCTCTGATGCTGCATCCCACTGATCTGTCGGCGCCGATGTCCTGCATTACTTAAATGACGGTGGGGGCGTGGCAATCGGATTACGTCATCGGGTGGCCACGCCCCTTGTGACGTCACGGACCCATCATGCCACGGTCGGTGACATCACAAGGGGCATAATGGGTGTAGGGGGTCCCCTCCGAATCCATACTAGACCCAAGGGCCTGGTATGGACCTGGGGGGGACCCCACGCAGTTTTATTTTCTTGATTTTATTGTATATTTTTTTTTTTTTTTTTTTAGCCGGCAATTATTTTTTATTTTTTACATTCAGGCGGGAAGTCCGCTGACAACTGATGACTCATCGGTTGTTAGGAATGCGGTAGCCGGCTTCCCGGCCCCCTCATTAGCAACCAGCTATATACAGTGTAAAAAATAAGTAATAAAAAAAAGACAAATCGCTGCAAAATCGCAGTAAAAACGTGGTACTTGTGATTTGGATGCGGTCCATTGAAATCTACTACATGCAAAACGCTGCTTTTTTGCAGGGAAAAAAGTCCCGACCCTTTCCAAAAATGCAGAGGCACAAAAAAGCATTGATGTGAACATGTTCCATAGCAAAATGCATCAAAAAATGCATTCGTGTGAATCGAGCCTCAAACACTATCTGTCGGATTAGAAAAAAAAATCTTTGCAATTTTAGGTCATTTATGCAATCTGGTCTTGTCAAATATCTGTTATGTAATTCCTCCATCCTGTGTTCTTCTGACTGATGTAACTGTGAGGTTTCCATGCCACACTTACTGGGAAATAGTATGGGTCAATGCAATTGTAAAGCAGAAATGTAGAAGGGAATCGAAAGGTAAAGCAACATAGAAACTGTTTTTATAACCTGAACGCACTTTGGAAAACATGTTATACAGCTACATTCGTGTTCTTGTTTCAGTTATGTTGATTGTATGCATGTTACCTATTTTAACTGGACTAGGGGGAGACTTTAAAGGGTCACTAAAGTCAGGGATTTTTTTTAAAAAAAATAACAAACATGTGATACTTACCTCCACTGTGCAGTTCGTTTTGCACAGAGTGGCCCGGAAACCTGTCTTCTGGTGTCCCTCGGCGGCTGTCTGGGCTCCTCCTCGCAAAAGCTTTCCTTCTTCATGCGAGGGCGCTCGCATGGAGGAAAGCTTTTGCGAGCGCGCTCCCGTGATACAGCGGCGGCCATAGCCGCCGACTGTATCACTCGGCTCCGCCCCCCAGCGCGCCGGGTCATCCACCCTGATTGACAGCAGCGCTAGCCAATGGCTGCGCTGCTATCAATCCGCCCAGCCTAGCCAATCAACGGCCAGGCTGGGAACCGAAGAGGACGACGTGGACGCGCCCGGGAGATTCGAACGGTCAGGTAGGTACAACGGGGGCTCGGGGGGGGGGGCGGTGCTGCTAGATGTTTTTTTACCTTCATGCATAGGATGCATGAAGGTAAAAAAACTTGTACCTTTGGAACCCCTTTAAGCTTTGACAATAAGCCCAGGTTCACTCTTATCTGCTGCAAATTTGGTGCAAATTTAAAGCAGTACACAGTGCAAATGAAATTTGCATTGAGATTTTTGCTTGCCATGTGCAATTTCCATGCAAATTTTGTGAACATTTGTCACAGCAGCAATTTTATCTTCTATATATATATATAAAAAAAAAAGGCAAAAATAAATTTGCAGTGATGAGCATACTAGACTGTGGTTTTAATCTGGTCCCTTGGAAGTCTATAAAGATGAAATTGGCACCACACTAAATTAGCACAGGACCCTTGTTTGAACTGGATCAAATTTGCACCGCATTTACAGTATGTGAACAGACTTTATTGGAAATTATGCTTTTCAGAGAACAGCTTGTGCAATTGAAAATCTATTCACGGTCGTGTGGACGGGCTCTAGAGGAGCAGACATGCCTGCCTAGAGCTCCGCTACTTGGGGAAGAAAGCCGTGGATAACCCGGTATTTGATCCGGTCAAACCATCCCATAAACGGACCACAAGCTGTAGGAAGGTGAGGGGGACATTTGGGTGAAAGAATGGTGCTAGGAGGTGCCAGAAACGGGACAAAAACGAATCCTCCAAGCGGCGCTCAGCTGAGCAAAGGCACCACTAAGACAGCACCGCTTGCCTCAGAACAGCTCCCCTCAGGGAAACAGAGAAAGCAAACAGCAGCTAAAACTGCCAAAACAACTAATCCTATGGCATCTCTGTCCAATATTACCTCAGATAGTGAGGGAGAGGACTCAAATGTGTCACCACAGTTCGATAAAGGTGACAAGAAAATCCCCTCAGGATTGCTCAAACAATTTGAAAAGATGCTTCACAGAGCACTTAAACAGACATCTGAACAAATAACCTCAAGTCTCACAAGAGAAATAAGGGAGATAGGGAACCGCACAGATGCCCTGGAAACCAAGGTAGATGAAATAGAAATCTTTACTGCTGACGGTCCCCCCAGGGACATAATAACCAAATTTCATTACTATAGGTCCAAAGAGCAAATACTGCAGACAGCAAGAGAAAAAAACATCTTGACTTTTCAAAACTACAAATACCAAATTTTTGCGGACATCTCACAACAGACCACCACCCTACCCTTTTATCACACATTCCCCATAGTAGCCTACCCAACTATACCCTTCCCTCCTTTTCTGGAACCACATCCATGGCTCTGTACTCTGAAACTTTGGTAAAATCCAGAGAAAGCAAGAATAGTTTATCACGCCAATCCCTCCTACCCGGCACAAATTCATGACCACCTTCCTTTAATTGTTAAATCCACTCTCTTTAAGCGAACGGTTGCCTACTGCACCCTCTCTCCCTCAAGTCATTCTGGCTATCGCAATAGATGACAGCAATATGGATTTAATCCTATTGTTCTAATCTATCCCTAATAATCCAGACTCCACTCTACTCCCACTCCCAAACTAACCTCCCGGTATATCTCCTGGGTGATCCCGCCTGTCTCAAGACCCCCTATACCCCATTAGGCAGTACCATTCACCTCAGGGACGATAGGGTTCCCCCTCCCTTGCTCAGCTAATATTCTAATATTCTATATAACCAAGCGCATCCTCTCATCTCTTACAATTGCTCTTCTCTCCCCTTTTTGTATACTACGGAACGCGGCACTCTGACCCTTGGAAAAACATGTGCCCCATTTGGTCTAACTCAGACCCCCAACTTAATATGTGGGGATCTGACGGAGACCCCCTTTTCCCTGGTGGGGATCCTTTTCCCCAACCACAGACTTATGCTAAATATGTTTGTTACAATTTGTTAACTGTTGTTGCACTAACCTTTGTTGTCTTTTATTTTTCCCCTGAAACCTCCTTTCCTGCCCTACTCCCCATCCAGTCTGCACGGAGTGGTCTGGGTAATTGCTACACGCGGAAGCACGGTAAGATTGAGTTGTCGGTTTGGCTACCATGGCACCATTGAACTTATCGTCACTCAATGTTCAAGGCTTAAACATACCACAGAAGCGATCAAAAGCTTTCAGGCTTTTCCAGTCAAAAAAGGCCCACATAGTCTGCCTTCAGGAAACTCATTTCACCCCAAGCACAACCCCTAAGTACTTTCACACAGCTTATCCACAAGTTTACAATGCATCCGCCACAGTAAAGAAAAGAGGCACCCTTATAGCCTTCCACCGCTCGACTCCTTTCACATTGAACACAGAAATCAGAGACCCAGAGGGGAGATACCTGATCTTAACAGGCTATATTTTAGACACGGCAATTACGATTGTCTCATACTATGCCCCTAACCTCAATCCTATGCCATTCATGTCTCACCTTCTTCAAACCATAAATGCTCATAAACTTGGCTCCCTTCTGATTTGCGGAGACTCAAACCAGGTTCTTCTCACTTTCTTAGACAAGTTCCCCTATATTCAACACAAACACCATCCTAAATGGAATCTTCCCAATCTCCTCTCAAAATACAACCTGGTAGACTCATGGAGGGAGATGAACCCAATAAAACGCAACTTCACCTATTTTTCAAATCCGCACCAATCATTTAGTAGAATAGATCACATATTCCTAACAACCGGAATGATGCCTGAAGTCCTTCACTCCAATATAGTCCCTATTCCGTGGTCAGACCACAACGCAGTTCTTACAACTATAGCCTCAACCATTCCAAAAAAACACGACCGGTCTTGGTATATGCCTGAGCTATTACTTAACCACCCCACTCACTGTCTAAGAGACTATCTAACCCACAATGAGAGCCCTGAAATATCTGCCCTCACACTCTGGGAAGCCCACAAGCCAGTTCTAAGAGGGACTATTCAGAGACAATTAGGGATCCTCAAAAAACAAAGGAAACAAATGGCGATGAAATTGGAAAAATAATTTAATCTAGCATTTTTAGACTTCCAAGACAATTATTCACCCAGAACTAAGGACCGCCTAGACAAAGCTCGCTTAGAGTACGACCTATTCCTTACAGAATCAGCCAATAAAAGTTTAAACAGGTCCAAACACACCTTTTACAAACAAGCCAACAAGCCGGGGGCTTATTTAGCAAGATCATTAAATTTCTTTAAGAAATCCTATACCCCCATTAAACTGAAATTGGCTAACAGCATCATTTCTAGCAACCCCCTTAAAATCGTACAAAAATTTAGCTCTCACCTGAAAAATCTGTATTCAGATACAAATGTATTCAATGAAAAGGAGGCAGACTCCTTTTATTCGCCTCCATCTACCCCAAATGTCGGACTCCCAAAGATTGCAATTAGAATCACCTGTATCACATAATGAAGTAAGCAACGCGATAAAGGACCTTAAACTAAATAAAAGACCTGGACCCGACGGATTCACTGCTAAATATTACAAAACATTCACTGAACTCCTCTCACCAAGGCTAGCCGAGGCCTTTAATGACTTGCTAAAATCCTTCCGACAGGAATCACTCATGGCCACAATCTGTATGATACCAAAACCACAAACCGATAACACTGCATGCGAAAACTTTCGTCCCATTTCAATGCTGAATACGGACATTAACCTTCTTGGTAAGATCTTGGCGGTGCGCCTAAACAGAATAATAGGCTCACTGGTCCATCGTGACCAGGTTGGCTTTATACCGAACCGACAAGCAGGTGACAATATTAGAAGGGCGTACTTGCTAGCTCATATAGCTAAGAAAAGGGGCATCCCAGTGTGCTTTCTGTCACTGGATATAAAACAAGCTTTCGACTCTATATCCTGGTCTTACCTAAAATATGCATTACAAAAATGGGGCTTTGGAGCCAACTTCATGACATGGATAATGGAATTATACAATAATCCGAAGGCATGCGTTAAATACGCAGGCTACAAGTCAGACCCATTTTCCATTGGCAGAGGCACAAGACAGGGATGCCAGCTTTCCCCTCTTTTGTTCGCCCTCCTCATAGAACCACTCGCGCATAAGATTAGGTCAGACCCCAAGATCTTAGGTATAGAGGTAGGGGGCCATAAGCATAAACTATGTATGTTCGCCGATGACATCCTCCTTTTTCTCGCGACCCCTCAGGTAACAGGCCCAAACCTAATGTCCCTACTAAAACATTATGTGTCTTTCTCAGGACTAGTTATAAACCCCAAAAAGAGCTTGGCTCTCAATATATCACTCTCAGCTTTAGACCTTAATGCAGCTAAATCTGGTCTACCCTTTCAATGGTCAGATAAAAACATTCCATACCTAGGAATCCGCCTTACGGCTTCTTTCACAGAGATATTTACAGCCAACTACCCCACCCTTCTAAAAGAGATATTGAATCTTTTAAAATCCTGGTCTCATTTACCTTTATCTTGGCTTGGAAGAATTAACGCAATCAAGATGTCAATTCTGCCTAAACTCCTTTACCTCCTTAGAGTTCTCCCAGCCCCAATCCCATCATACTACTTAAGGATTGTACAAAAAAGAGTTTCCAACTTTGTGTGGGGCTCCTCCAAACCAAGATTAAAACATCAAATCTTGCATCTCCCCCTAGGCTAAAGGAGGACTGGGGCTACCCAACTTTTTGAACTATTATAGAGCTGCACAATTAGCCACGTTATTAAAGTACCACATAACAAAGGAACCTCCCCTCTGGGTTTCGATTGAAGCGGTGGAATGTGACCCCATCCCGATTTCCAACATTATGTGGATTCCATCCAAATCACGCAAACATATCCATAGCCCCATTCTTAAGCACTCTCTTTCCCTATGGGACAATTTAAAGATAAAGAACTCCCTTTTATCCTCCCATGTTCCACTCTTATTATTCTATAAAAATCCATCGTTCTACCCTGCCTGGATCTACCCCAACACCTTTAAAGAATGGGTGAAAAAGGACTGTACATGCCTGTTTAAATTCTTGGATTCCTCTACATTTAGGTCCTTTCCGGATATATGCGAAATCTATAACATACCACAATCTGAAATATTTAGATACCTCCAAATTAAAAACTTTTTCAAACCTTATGCAGACTCCATCCCCAGCCCTCCCCGACTATCTGCCTTTGAAAAGCTCTGCAAAAGCACCCCTCCCTCCAGAGGTTTGATCTCAACAATATACTCCCAGTTGTTGACTAACTCTATTACGGGGAAACTCCCCTATGTAAACAAATGTGAACTAGACCTGGATATTGAACTAGATCCAGAAGACTGGAATCAAATATGGACCAACACCAAATCTGCTTCAATAAATGTACTAGCTTGTGAAACTAATTACAAAGTTCTTACTAGATGGTACCTAGTTCCTACTAGGATTGCGAAATTTGTGCCAAACTACCCTGAACATTGTTTAAGGGGCTGCTCATCTCCAGGAACATTCTTTCATATCTGGTGGTCGTGCCCTAAAGCAGTTATTCTGGTCAGAAATTTTCACAATAATCAGTCAACTATCGGGTAAGGGGATCCCATTGGACCCCAAAAGCGCTTTATTAAACCTCAAACCCAAAAATGTCTCACATAAACAATTTAAACTATTAACACAGCTCTTTACAGCTGCGAAACAAACATTGGCAAAAGCATGGAAAACCCCTAATCTATCAATTAACGAAGTAACGAACAGAATGAACCTAGCTATGACTCACGCCAAAATGATGGCAATCGACATGGACGCGACCGTTGGATTCGAAAGAAGAACCTGGAAACCGTGGTATGAATATGCAGTACCCAATGAAATCAATGATATTGTATTATTACCATGGTAGCCCAGCCTGTTTAACAGTCTACCGCTTAGCGTATATTTGATATTGACAGCCAATTCCGGACCACTCCTGCAGACACCCCTTTCTCCCCTCCCCACTTTCCTAAACCACCGACCTCCCCCCGTCTTGGGCTCTGACTATGAACCTCGTTATTATACATGTTCTAAGCATTGTTATAAGGTTGATTTTGGTTGAAACACTTACGTTGACGCATCAGGACTCTTGCCTAAACCACAGCCCTAAAACCATCTGGGCTGGTTGGAAGAAACGAAGCATCTTAAAATAAACTCCAGAAAATTGGTCTCTTAGTTATAACCTTATCTGTACTATTAATATGTCCATTGAAGCCACCAGACTCACCTGTTGTGAACTTACCACTTATGTAAACCAAGAAGTTATTCTGTGTCTGTAATTAACTTATTTTATTTTGTTGAATTGTACATTTCTTTTTTCACCTCAATAAAGATATATTGACAAGGAAATTATGCTTTTTAGATGACAGGCGGATGTATGCTTTTCGGATCACATCTAATCCACATAGAATTCACAGTGTAAAAGGAGACTCTGGCCTCAAACACACTGGAGGTTTTTAACTTGGCTGTTAGGGGTGTCTGGCAATTTTTATAATTATTATTTTTTGCCTCCAACAGTCCATTCACACTTGTGTGACTTAACAATTGTCTGACTTTAACCTGCGACGTGATGTGTCTTTGATACGATTTGGATTAGTGCAACTTTGTTACAACTTTGGCTTTGAGTTTGACCAATGTGATTGTTTTGTTTATGCTCTACAAAGTCAGAAAATGTTGTTAAATTTGGTTTCTTTAATTTCTAACGAAATACAGAAGGGAAGCAGAAGGTAAAGCAAGGAGCAGGGCTGGGAAGCTGGCCACTGCATCCTTAACAACTGATGACTCATCAGCTGTCAGTGGGTTTCCCCACTGACAGCTGCATGTAAACGAAAGAATGCTGGCGATTAAAAATAAATGAAAAAAAAAACAGCATGAGGTGGTGTGGTATATATTTTAACGGGAACCCCACCCTAAATTTTTTAAAAATGGCGTTGGGTCCCAAAAAATCCATACTAGACCCTTATCCAAGCATGCAGCACGGCAGGTGAGGAAAGGGGGGGGATGATTGAGTGCCCCCCTGAACCATATCAGGCCACATGCCCTCAACATGCAAGGTGCTTTGGGGCAAGGGGGCTCTGCCCCATCACCCTGGCCGGTTTATCAGGGGGATTGTCAGAATCTGGAGACTGAATTTTACCAAGGGAGCCCCCAAATCATAGTCTCCCATGTGAAAGAGAATGGAGCACATATTACCCTCACTCATTCACCAAAAAAGTGTAACTGTGTAATTACATTTTTTTTTAAAACCAAAAAAAGTCCCCTGGTCCATCGTCAATTGACACCGCTGACCCGAAAAAAAACCTCTGGTCCCGTCATCTGCCAGCTCTGCTGTCTGACAGCTCTTAAATAACTATGAGCTGAGAAAATATTGACCAAGGGCAACATAAGGGGTGATGCCACCCGGAAATGGCCCCGCCCCTTACTTATTTAAGAGCTGGCAGATGGCGGGAGCCTTTGTGACCAGAGTTTTTTTGGTTTTGTTTTTTTCAGGTCAGCAGTGGCAGCGGGTGTTGTGATTGACACTGGACCTGCAGCCGGGGGGACAATTTAAATTTTTTTTTTTTAAATAAAGGAATTGTCAAAAACTGCCTACTGTCATTTTTTTACACTACATGTTAAGAGGGGTTTCCAGATTCCAATAAGCCCCCCTGCCTGCATGGAGTCAAGGTTCTTTGGGGGGGAGGACCCCCTCTGCCCCAAAGCACCCGCAATCTTGAGGACATGTGGCCAGGTATGGGTCAGGAAAGGGGGGGCGCTCGCTCGTCCCCCCTTTCTTGACCTGCCAGGCTGCATGCTCAGATAAGGGTCTGGTATGGATTTTGGGGGAGACCTGAAGGGCCTGGTATAGACAAGAGAAGGGAAACCCCGTCCTTCAACCTACCCCCCCCCCCTTTTTTTTTCCTTCTGCCCACTACCTTTTGTGGCTCCTTTCCTGAAGTAGAACTTCACTCTCTAAATAAACATTAGAATACTTATGCTGCTAGCATTAGTAAATAAAATAGATAGGAAAGTATATCATATTTACTTGTGTAGCGCCCCCTTACTTTCAGTATAGGCACTATGCTAAAGTTAGTGGGGGAGTGGGAGAGTTATGTTGCTTCCACTCCTAATTTTGCTAAATTTGGGCTGTCCTGTGAGTCAGTCTGCGTTACGGGGGTGCAATCCCACTCCCGGGCAACAGATGGCATCAGAGGGGTTCTGGCAGAGCCACTTTTCCCCAGCAACCAATTGGAGGAGTTTTCCCTCACAGGGAGTTTTCCCTCCCCCTGGGGAGGGGTATATCTGTGGGAGACGCCATTTTTCAGGGTTCTTCGCGGGTTCCAGGTGCGGCACCCACCTTCAGGGTGTGCTCACCCAACGGACCCCGGCGACATGGCCTACCAGGCCGGGGGCCTCGCATGCTACGCAGAGTTCCCTGCTGATGCTGAAAGGGGCCCTAGCGACTTGCTGGGGACCCATTACTATTGAAAAGGTCCCAAGCTGTATGCTGTTTGGTGGAGGATCGGCTTAAGGAGAACCAGGAGGCAGGTGATCCAAAAGGGCTTGAACGAACCATCGGGAATCTGGTTACCAGGAACTGACAGATAACCAGACTGTTAACTGGTGACCCCTACTAAAAGAGAACTTTCTGGGAGGATTCGCTATACAGTCCAACATTGGTCCTGTGGCAGAGGTCTTCATCTAGAACGCTAAATTCTACTAGAGCCAAGTCAGTGAGAGAGACTTGTTCCTCCCAGCAACCTTAAGTGACATTCCAGGCTCATGGCAGGAGTCTGTCCAGAGGCACTTTGCCCACTCCGGCTGGAGTGGCGACGCAATATACAGTTACTGAAAGCAGGCTTGCTTTCCTGTTCATCCAGACCTGATACTGCAAGATTATCTTTATTTCATCAACCTGTCCTATCTACCTCCTGTTGATGTTGGTCGTGTTGGACCCAATAAATAAAGCATGAAAATGGCAGGAAACGAATGGATGGCCGCACACCAAAGAACTCTTTATTTAAGAAACATAGGCAAACACCGCAAATACACAACAAGAATCGTAAAACAGCCGAAGCGTTTCACACCTGGTCAGTGCTTATTCATTGAGAAATAAAGCATTTGGAAAATCTTAACTACTGATTGGACATTCGATTACTGCTCTACTCACTAACTTCACCCCTGGACAACACTTAGAGGTAACTTAATACGCCAATCCCAAATCAATCAGGGGCCCTTGAGGGGGTATCGCTACACTTGTGTTAAACTTTTTTTTGTTACATTTCTTCAGTTACTTCCTGGTTTCCTGTCTAGGCAAATGATGTCATACATCCCAGGAGTATTTAGGAGGGGAGGAGAGAAGGGTTTCCTTAGCTAACTCTACTCTCCTGCATGCATGCTTAGGATAAGAGCAGATGGTTTCCAGGAGGTGAATGCTATGTGAATCATTTGCCCTTACTCAAGATGGCCATGGCCAGAAATGCGAGATGGGTGTTTTTCAAGTGACTTCTCAATAAATAAAGCATACTCTGCCAAATTTGACAGCGCCTGGTGGTCCAGAGAGTGGATGAGGAATACCCATACGTGCCTCCTTCCCGTAGTTTGCGCCACCGAGATTAACGGTCGTCATACAGCGACCGGGTTAAAAAAGAGGACCAGATTTTTCGGTCAACGACTTAATGGTATTGTTATTTTGCCAGACCCGTGCTTTTAAATAGATTGCCGGGTGTGATATTTTCCTTTTTGCAGACGTGCAAAGGTCAGATGTTTTTCTTCCAGTTTCCCCTTTCCCCTGCTTCTCCATCCACATGGGTGCACTTGTGAGATTGGGAGGGGTGGGTTCACTTTAAAAAAAATAGCAAAAAACCTGTTGCATATCTTTATTCCTTTTTGCTGCTATTTGTATTCCTGCTCCCAGCAGGACATATATTAGCTTTATTTATTTTTTGCAATGCACAACATTAGTATTTTGGGAGGAATTTGGGAGGAATGGAAACTTCCCACTGAGGAAGTGCAACATTTCTCTCCCCTGATAGGCCGTTTACCAGTGGCTGCTCACTGGATCAATATAAAAGCCAATCGCAGGGGCAATCAACGCTTTACTGCACTCAAATGCTCACTTATGCCCTTAGGCTCTTGGCACTCTCTTTGACAAGCATAGTATGTCTTCATGACACTATTACACATTTACGGTATACAGTTGTGCTCATAGGTTTATATACCCTGGCATAATTTATGATTTCTTGGCTATTTTTCAGAGCATACGAATGGTAACACAAAAACATCTTGCATTCATGGTTAGTGTTTTGGGGAAACCATTTATTATCAATCAATTTTGTTTACTCTTTAAATCATAATGGCAACAGAAACTACCCAAATTACCCTGATCAAAAGTTTACATACCCTGGTGATTTTGGCTGGCTAGCATGCACACGAGTTGATACAAAGGGGTTTGAATGGCTATTAAACGTAACCATCTTCACCTATGATCTGTTTGCTTGTAATTAGTGTGTGTGTATAAAAGTTCAATGAGTTTCTGGACTCCTGACAGACCCTTGCATCTGTCATCCAGTGCTGCACTGACGTTTCTGGATTCTGAGTCATGGGGAAAGCAAAATAATTGTCAAAGGATCTGCGGGAAAGGTATTTGAACTGTATAAAACAGGAAAGGGATATAAAGATATCCATAGAATGGAGAATGCCACTCAGCAGTGTTCAAACTCTAATCAAAAAGTGGAAAATGAGGGGTTCTGTTGAAACCAAACCACCGTCAGATAGACAAACTAAAATTTCAGCCACAACTGCCAGGAAAATTGTTCAGGATACAAAGCAAAGACCCACAAATAACTTCGGGGAAAATACGGGTCTCTCTGAAAACATGTAGTTTGGCTGTTTCAAGATGCACAATAAGGAGGCACTTGAAGAAAGATGGGCTGCATGGTAAAGTTGCAAGAAGAAAGCCATTACTACGCAAATGCCACAAAGTATCCAGCTTACAATACTAGCTTTTTGGCCACAACCATAAACGCTACATTTGGAGAGGAGTCAACAAGAGCTATGATGAAAGGTACACCATTCCTACTGTGAAACACGGAGGTGGATCGCTGATGTTTTGAGGATGTGTGAGCTACAAAGACACAGGAAATTTTGGTCAAAAATGATGGCAAGATGAATGCAGTATGTTATCAATAAATACTAGAGGAAAATTTGCATTCATCAGCCGGGAAGCTGCGCATGAGACATACTTGGACATTTCAACATGACAATGATCCAAAACACAAGGCCAAGTCGACCTGTCATTGGCTACAGCAGAATAAAGTGAAGGTTCTGAAGAGGCCATCTCAGTCTCCTGACCTCAATATCACTGAGCCACTCTGGGATGATCTCAAACGTGCAGTTTATGCAAGACAGCCCGAGAATTTGCAGGAACTGGAGGCTTTTTTTCCAAGAGGAATGGGCAGCTTTACCATCTGAGAAGATAAAAAGCCTCATCCACAAATACCACAAGAGACTTCAAGCTGTCATTGATGTTAAAGGGGGCAATACACGATATTAAGAATTGGGGTATGTAAAATTTTTTGATCAGCATCATTTTGGTAGTTTCTATTGTCATTATGATTTAAAAAGTGTAAACACAGTTGACTGATAATAAATGGCTTCAGCCAAACACTAACCACGAGTGAAATAAAAGTTTTTGTGTTATCATTCATATCCTCTGAAAAATGGCCAAGAAATCATACATTCTGCCAGGGTATTTAAACTTATGAGCACAAATTTATATGCGAACAGCTTTGGTTGGCAAGCCGTCACAGGCTGACAGGAGCTGCGCCTATTCACATGTATCCATACATCTAGTGGTTACATTACGGTAAAAAAGTATCCATACCCCCTTAAAAGTTTGTCATGTTACAACCAAAAACGTAAATGACTTTTATTGGGATTTTATGTGAAAGACCAACACAAAGTGGCACATAATTATGATGTGGAAGGAATATGATAAATGGGTTTTAATTTTTTTTTTTACAAATGAATATCTGAAAAGTGTGGCATACATTTGTATTCAGCCCCCTTTACTATGATACCCCTAACTAAAAGTGACCTAATTTAGTAAATAGAGTCCACATGTGTGTGATTTAAAGTAGATGTAAACCTGATTTTTTTTATTTTTAATTAAGGCTTGTAACTCGTACAGTATATGATCTCAGAGAAATAGCAGTCAGTTCTCCCCCCCCCCCCCCCGCTGTGAGTGACAGGTGATTTACATATCTCATGCAGAAGCCTTAGAGCCTTTCACAGCTCCCACACACAGCTCTGTAGAATCGTCCTATGTAGACGGCAGAGTATGTGCACATGTGCAAAAGTGACATGGGGCCATGAGCGCGCTCTGCTTCTTCACAGAATGTACTCTGCCACTCCTATGCATGCACTTTAGTCTCCTCTGGCGCAACACTCCTCACCATGCTGGCTGGCAAGGGGAGTGTAGTGGTGGGCGGAGGAGTCCTCTGACTTCACGACTCTGCCCACTAAACGCCGGACAGCAGATCCATCCACAGACTCAGGAATATTGCGGGGCTCTATAAAGCTAAAGGGGTCAATTTTGACAGGTAAGTATACATGCAGGAGGCATATATATCCTTCTAGATATGCCCTATGTTATTAAACTAGAAATGATGACAGTGGGTTTACATCCACTTTAACCTCAGTATACATACAGCTGTCCTGTGAAGCCCTCAGAGGTTTGTTAGAGAACCTTGGTGAGCAAACGGCATCATGAAAGCCAAGCAACACACCAGACAGGTCATGGATAAAGTTGTAGGGAAAGATTAAAGCAGAGTTAGGTTATAAAAAAAAAAAAAAATATCCCAAGCTTTGAACATCTCATAAAGCACTGTTCAATCAATCATCGAAAAATGGAAAGAGTATGGCAAACCTACCAAAGACATGGCTGTCCACCTAAACTGACAGGCTGTGCAAGGAGAGCATTAATCGGAAAAGCAACCAAGAGGCCCATGGTACCTCTGGAGAACCTGCAGAGATCCACAGTTCAGGTGGGAGAATCTGTCCACAGGACAACTATTAGTCGTGCACTCCACAAATCTTGCTTTTATGGAAGAGTAAGGCCGCGTACACACGTACGAGAACCTCGTCGGGCTAAACCTATCGTTCCGCCCGACGAGGTTCTCGGCCGGCCGGCGAGTTCGTCGACCAGGCTGTCGAAAAAGGCGTCGAGCCATTAGTCCCGATGGCCCGTCGAGGAAATAGAGAACCTGCTCTCTATTTTGGCTCGACGCCTCGCTCGTCAGTTTGCTCAGCGAAAACGTACACACGATCGAGCTTCTCGGCAGAATATGGATCCCAGCGAGCTTCTCCCTGGATTCTGCCAAGAAGCTCGGTCGTGTGTATAGGGCCTGATAAGAAGAAAGCCATTGTTGAAAGGAGGCTATAAGAATTCCCGTTTCCAGTTTGCGAGAAGCCATGTGGGGGACACAGCAAACATGTGGAAGAAGGTGCTCTGGACCAAAATTAAACTTTTTGACCTAAAAGCGAAACGCTGTGTGTTGTGGAAAACTAATGCCCCATATACATGATTGGAAATTCTGACAGCAAAAGTCCGATGTGAGATTTTGAACAGAAATTCCGACCGTGTGTATGCTCCATCAGACTTCTGCTGTTGGAATTTCCGCCAACAAAAGATTGAGAGCTGGTTCTCTAATTTTCTGAAAATTTGATTGTCTGTAGCAATTCCGTCGCGCAAAATTCCGATGCATGCTCGGAAAAAATTTGACGCATGCTCAGAAGCAGTGGACTTCATTTTATCGGCTCGTCGTAGTGTTGTATGTCACCGCATTCTTGATGGACAAAAGTTCAGAGAACTTTTGTGTGACCGTGTGTATGCAAGCCAAGCTTGAGCAGAATTCCGTCAGAAAAAACATCCAAGGTTTTGCCGATGTACACGGCATAACACTGCACATCACCCTGAACACACCATCCCCACTGTCTTCAGCAGGGACAGGCAAGCTTATCAGAGTTGTTGGAAGCCAAATACAGGGCAACCTGGAAAACCTGTTAGGCCGCGTACACACGATCAGTCCATCCGATGAGAACAGTCCGAAGGTAATTGCGCGGTCATGCAATGTTGTACCGAAACGAAATTTGCGTCCTTTTCTTTCCACAAATAGAGCTTTTTTTATGGTATTTGATTGCCTCTGCGTTTTATTTATTTTTTTGCGATATAAACGGAAAAAGACCGTAAATTCTGAAAAAAAAAAGATTTTTCTTATAACAAAAAGTAAAAAATATTGAATAAACTAAATTTTAGTCAAACATTTAGGCCAAAATGTATTCAGCCACATGTCTTTAGTAAAAAAAAAAAACGCAATAAGCGTATATTTATTGGTTTTCGCAAAAGTTATAGCGTCTACAAACTAGAGTAAATTTTCTGGAATTACACAGCTTTTATTTTATGACTGCCTATCTCATTTCTTAAGGTGCTAAATGGCAGGGCAGTACAACCCCCCCCCCCCCAAAATGACCCCTATTTTGGAAAGTAGACTGCTGAGAGGCATGTTGAGTCCATTGAATATTCTTTTTGTCCCAAGTGATTGAATAATGACAAAAATTTTTTTTTTACAAAAAGTTGTCACTTAATGATATATTGCTCACACATGCCATGGTTATATGTGGAATTGCACCCCAAAATACATTCTGCTGCTACTTCTGAGTACAGGAATACCACATGTGTGGGACTTTTTGGGAGCCTAGCCGCGTACGGGACCCCAAAACCAATCACTGCCTTCAGGCTTTCTAAGGGTGTACATTTTTGATTTCACTCCTCACTACCTATCACAGTTTTGAAGGCCATAAAATGCCAAGATGGCACACGACCCCCCCAAATGACCCCCTTTTGGAAAGAAGACACCCCAAGCTATTTGCTGAGAGGCATGTTGAGTCCATGGAATATTCAATTTGTATGCCCTTAGAAAGCCTGAAGGCAGTGATTGGTTTTGGGGTCCCGTACGCAGCTAGGCTCCCAAAAAGTCCCACACATGTGGTATTCCTGTACTCAGAAGAAGCAGCAGAATGTATTTTGGGGTGCAATTCCACATATAACCATGGCATGTGTGAGAAATATATCATTTACTGAAAACTTTGTGCAAAAAAAAAATCAGTTTGTCATATTCCCGCAACTTGTGTCAAAATGCAAAATATTCCATGGACTCGACATGCCTCTCAGCAAATAGCTTGGGGTGTCTACTTTTCAAAATGTGGTCATTTGTTTTTTTTGTGCTATTTTGGCATTTTATGGCCTTCAAAACTGTCATAGGTAGTGAGGAGTGAAATCAAAAATTTACACCCTTAGAAAGCCTGAAGGCGGTGATTGGATTTCGGGGTCCCGTACGCGGCTAAGCTCCCAAAAAGTCTCACACATGTGGTATCCCCGTACTCAGGAGAAACAGCAGAATGTATTTTGGGGTGTAATTCCACATATGGGGGGTGTATGCTTTGCGTGTGGGTGTAAGCGTTACTGGCACTAACTAGCTACCTAGCGGCACTAGCGACACTAATACAGCGATCAGAAAAACGATCGCTTAGTGACGCTGGCAATAGGGGGTGAAAGGGTTAACTCTATGGGCAATCAGGGGTTAAAACCTTTATTAGAAAATGTATGGGGGTACCTAACGCTATAAAAGCCTGGCGGGCGAACCTCAAAAAATAACTAGCTACCTAGCGGCACTAGCGACACTTATACAGCGATCAGAAAAACGATTGCTTAGTGACGCTGGCAATAGGGGGTGAAAGGGTTAACTCTAGGGGCAATCAGGGGTTAAAACCTTTATTAGAAAATGTATGGGGGTACCTAACACTATAAAAACCTGGCGGGCGAACCTCAAAAAATAACTAGCTACCTAGCGGCACTAGCGACACTTATACAGCGATCAGAAAAACGATTGCTTAGTGACGCTGGCAATAGGGGGTGAAAGGGTTAACTCTAGGGGCAATCAGGGGTTAAAACCTTTATTAGAAAATGTATGGGGGTACCTAACACTATAAAAACCTGGCAGGCGAACCTCAAAAAATAACTAGCTACCTAGCGGCACTAGCGACACTAATACAGTGATTATAAAAACGATCGCTTAGGCACCCTGGCAATAGGGGGTGAAAGGGTTGACTCTAGGGCAATCAGGGTATAAATCCTTTATTAGAAAATGTATGGGGGTACCTAATAAAGGTTTTAACCCCTGATTGCCCCTAGAGTTAACCCCTTTTGCCAGCGTCACTAAGCGATCATTTTTCTAATCGCTGTATTAGTGTCGCTAGTGTCGCTAGGTAGCTAGTTATTTTTTGAGGTTCGCCGCCATGTTTTTATAGCGTTAGGTACCCCCATAAATTTTCGCTCATAAATGACCCCCATACATTTTCGCTATTAAAAACATGGCGGCGAACCTCAAAAAATAACTAGCTACCTAGCGACACTAATACAGCGATCAGAAAAACGATCGCTTAGTGACGCTGGCAAAAGGGGGGTGAAAGGGTTAACTAGGGGGTGATCAAGGGGTTAAAACCTCCGGAGGGGGCGGAGAAAACGAACAGCCGCCCCCTCATCCCGGATCGCTCCTAACCACTTACCGACCGCCGCACGCATCGGAGGGGGTCCCGATCGGACCCCCGACCCGCGGAAAGGCAGAGATGTACCTGTACGCCCATGTGCCTGTACGTGCCATTCTGTGGACGTACATAGGCGTGCGGCAGTCCTTAAGTGGTTAAAGTGGATGTAAACCCCAAAAAAAAAATGTTTTTGATGTCACAATGTAGAGTATAAGATTTCGCAAATTAACAGAATTCCAGATAAAAACTTGCCAAATTATAAAGTCCGTTTCTCTGTTTTTGCTTTCAGTGACAGGTTATTTACAAATCTAGCTTGGACATGTTTATCATAACATGAGGTGATCCAAAGTTCATTGTATATTACAAGGATGTGTTATGTGGGGGAGGGATGGATTTCTCTCTTTTTATACCTTATGTTATGATAAACATAACATAACATATGATACACATGTCCAAGCTAGATATGTAAATAACCTGTCACTCAAAGCAAGAAGAGAGAAAACTGACTTTTTATTTAGGCAGGTTTTTATCTGGAAGGCTGTTCATTTTCACTGAACATTAAAAGAGGATTTCTCAGATCTGGATTAACTCTGTGTAACAAGACTGGGCACAGATGATAGGAAATCTTATACTCTACATTGTGACTTAAAAAAAATTTTTTTTTTGGGGTTTACATCCACTTTAACCTCAGTTAACCACAGGATGTGCAAATACATACAAACAGCTACAGCTCCTATCAGCATATCATTGCTTTGCTTGGGCTTCCTGGCTTTCTTGCTGCAGTAATCCGCTGTATCCCCATAAACACCCGTACAAAAGTAGCCTGAAGCCTCGTACACACGACCGCTTTTCTTGGCAGGAAAACTGCCAGGAGAGCATTTGGCCGGGAATACCGGCCGTGTGTATGCTCCCTAGCAGTTTTCCTGGCAGGAAAACAGATGGGAAAATAGAGAACCTGTCGCCTGTATGCTTACCTGTCCATTGTTAAACCGCGCATGCTCGATACGACTTCGACGCATGAGTGGTAGCATATAAAGATAGTGTGGGGTGTAGCAAAATGGCGGCAAAGGCATCAAATGTGATGAGCGCAGGCTCTTCGTAGTCGATGACATCACCGCATTCTTGCCATTCAAAAGAACGTCAGTTTCTACAAAGTAAATACAGTCTCATAGTTACATAGTCAAAAAAGGTATTGAACAGAGAAATTAGAGAAACAAGTTTAATACAGAAAACATAATAATAGTGGAGATTTATATAAAGTCATGCATAGTTTACTAATAAAGGTCCGATGGAACACCAATCAGCACAAAAAGAGGCACTTGATGGTGAAATAACTATAATTGGAAAATACAATACTCTAATAGTGGGTATGTATGATGGTCTGTGGACAAGGACAAACATCAAAAAACAACTAAGAAAAGTAAAAAGGAGGGATAAAGAAAAGTGGAAAAAAGAGAAAAGCGGGAAGATGAGAGTAAAATAAGAAGGAGAAAAGAAGATAAAAAATATAATGAATAAAAAAAAGAGAAAAGAAAAGGAGGGGAAGGGAAGGAAGAGAAGAAAGAAGTGAGGAGATAAAAAAACAAAATGTCCCACACTCCGCTTCAGTGCTTTCGTCATATACTGCTTCCTCCCAGTCTGAATATAGATATCAGATATTCCAACCACTAACAAGCACAAAACGAGACGATACTTTTTTGATTGCTGAACATGGACTGTTTATTAGAACCAGAATACAAGTCTTATATACAGTTGAGGAGGAGGTTCCCCCCTTCTGCTCATATTACTCTTAACATTACACCTGTAACCAGAAACAAATTAACATGAGCTAATTAACTAATCCCTTAAAGCAGCCGATGTGACTCCATAACTACAATACACATTATTATACATATCAACACAGAACTCCTTCATACAATTGCACGGTTAATTAGCACGACCAATGGATGAAAGACTCTTAGAAAGTGTACTAGACTCATTTACATTATAGCAGACAACAGACAGACAGGTGGCTGGAGTTGACATTGGCATCTTCTAACAGTATGTGTCCCAACATAAATCAGTCACTATTTCTAATATGGCATATACAGGGTTCCCAGAGTCTGTGTGTCTTAGGGGGGCATGGACCTGAATCCAAAGTAACACCACCTCAAGGGTCCCCAGGCATACATCTCACAAAGAACACCATTCCCCCAAATGACAGGGTCCATGATCGGTAGGCAAGAGGCTAGCATTCGGTCCCCTCCAAAAGCCTCTTTCCCGACTAGGTCTGTCACACCCTCCATTTTTCTTCCCCCCCCTCACCTTTTCCCCTTCCTTCCCTTCCCCCTTTCCATCCCCCCTCTCTTCCCCTCAACCCTATGCTCGTTTTCCATCTCCTAACTTCTTTCTTCTCTTCCTTCCCTTCCCCTCCCTTCCTTCTGTTTTCTCTTCTTTTTTCATCATATTTGTTTATCTTTTTTTCTCCTTCTTATTTTACTCTCATCTTCCCGCTTTTCTCTTTTTTTCCCCTTTTCTTTACCCCTCCTTTTTACTTTTGCTTGTTTTTTGATGTTTCTCCTTGTCCACAGACCATCATACATACCCACTATTAGGCCCCGTACACACGGCAGAGAACCTCGACGGGCGGAACACATCGTTCCGCCCGTCGAGGTTCTCTGCCGGCCGTCAGAATCGGCGACCCGCCCGTCGGGAAAGGCAACCAGCCATTCATCCTGACGGGCCGTCGAGCAAAAATGAGAACCTGTTCTCTATTTCCTCGACTGGTTTCCCGACGGGCGGGGCTCGCCGAGAGCGTACACACGGCCGAGGTTCTCGGCAGAATGCGGCTCCCAGCGAGGTTCTCGCTGGTTTCTGCCGAGAACCTCGGCCGTGTGTACGGGGCTTTCGAGAATTGTATCTTCCAATTATAGTTTTTGCACCATCAAGTGTCTCCCGTGTCCGCTGTGGGGGAACTACCCTCTT